>VYXC01011606.1:4139671-4316703 GCA_013397175.1 Platysteira castanea | reverse complement strand
TGACCACCTCTCTCAATACCAGGTAGAGAAGGCAGGTAACAGATCTTTAAATACCAAGCCATGAGATTGTAATTGGAAAGAGGATAGAAAGATCAAAGCAATATTTACAGTAACAAGTGCCATATGGACCATGCCTGAAACCAGATCAGTATCATTTAAATGGATTAGAAAATTCTATCTCTGTGCAGGATCTGAGAAAAGTTATTATCGGAAAGACATCCTCTGTTTTGCAGTAATATCTTCATTTAAATAAATCTGTCTGATTCCAGGATAAGCATCACAGAATGCCTGCTCTCAGTGACATAAGTCTTTGTAGTTGGGTTATGCATAAAGACTAATAATAATAGATACAAGACATTTGAACTGGAGATAGCTGAGAAAAATACTCTATTTTAACAGAAATACTCAGGTTTCAATTTTTTTTCATTGTTTTCCAAGTATTTTAAATCTTCTCCTGATCAAAAAGAAAGATTTGTCACATATTAGGGAGAACCCCAGAATCAGGGAACTAACCTGGAAGTTCCATATTCAAGCCTCTAATATGAATTCCTTCTGGAACTTTATGTTTCTCACAGAAGGTCATATTAGTGAACATTTTAGCACTGATAGCTTGAATCAAAATTATTAAACGTTAAGGAAATAATCCACTGTGTTCAATCTTCACATGTAGAGTATTGCTTCATCCACTGGAACAGCATTTAAACAATTTTTCCCTTACTGAAATATGGCTTAAAATATGATTTGAAAGGCAGGTGTCAGTTCTTCTTTTCACGGCTTCCTAAGTATCTTACCTCAGGTAAGAGGTAAGCCTGAATCAGCCTGAATTTACTCTTACAGTTACACTGGGACAACATGCCTGACTTGTAGTCCTGATACAGTGTTAAATTAGGATCCAAACTGGGTATCGTTAATATTAACAGGTGTATAACAACATGAACATTTGGGGGCATTCACTGCTCTTAAGACATCCATGACATAGACATTTATGTCTGGGTCATCCTAAAATCCAATTTCTGCCCCATGGAAGGAAACTTACCTGACCAAATATAGGTGTCTATTTTAGGGTGACATAATTGATATCTGAAAAACTAATTCTGCCCATTACCTTAAAGAAGACCCCAGGACTGCTTGAAAGTCTACAGACATCTACACCTCATCTGTTGAAGCCACCTTTCAAAGGCCAAGTCTGAGACTAAGCTCTTATCTGGCTACATGGGAATACACATGGATACAAAAACACTCAAGAGTCCACAACTTGGAGCCCTGATCCAGCTGGCTCCTGTACACACAGTCTGATATATAAATCAAAAAACTCAAAGCATGAGAAAAAGATAATTTCATTATCCTTTACTGCCAGAAGAAGTTAAACACACTGATGCTCTGGGTTGGTCATGTTCCTTTTAGCACGGGATCTCATGTTACGACTCACTCTGTGACCTTGGGTACACACCAGCCATCCCATGGCCTCTGCAGAGCAGCTTTTAAGCCAGAATGAGAGTCCCCACCTTGTATCAGTCTGACTCCCCAAATGAGTAATTTTGCCAACATTCACATTCTATTAAGAAACACCTTTTTGCTGTTTCATTCTTGATTAAACTGCCTTGGACATATTTTGATACGTACTTTAGAGAAGGTTTAATTTTAAGGCATTAAATTTTCCAAATCCCTCTTTCTGTAAATCAGCAGCTTCCCCTTCCAGAAAAGCAAACACACAGTTTAGAAAGCACAGCATTTAAGGAGTATTTATAATTACAGTTTAGCATTTTAGTACTTTCAGTAAGAAATACTAGTAAGACCACAAACTTCAGTGGAGTTCCAACAGTCTGATCCCGTGCTGCAAGGCTCTGCACTACTTAGTGCAGATACCTCATTATGGTCTTACCAGTAATGCTGCAGAATAGTGCATTAAAATGGTAAAATTAAGGAATAACCACTCGAATGCTAACCATCAAGGCAATTAAGATTGGTGCAGAATATAGAATCTGAATGTGCCCAGGAATCTCATATGCAATAGAACATTGTTCAGTAGGTTTTACAGTTTCCCTTTGGCCACAACCCTCCATGTGTTGGCAAAGAGGATAGTCTTTACTGACACAAGACAGTGCCTGGGAAGGGTACTGAGGAGTTACTGTCCTTTGCTTCTGGAGGGAAACTGCTGGGGAATAAGAGACAGCAGTCCTTCGGTACTGGAACTCGAGTTCTGTCTGTTATCAAAAATGCTGGTCTCCACAGCCTTTCATGACCCTCCTTCTAGTGGTAAGCCAAGCCTGGCAAGGTCTGAGCATGATCTAGTGTCTTGCTTTGATCCTTGAAACGCTAATTTTCACCTCAAGGCAACAGTTTTAAAGTTCATGCTGTTGCTAATGATGGCTTTGATGTAATTAACAGTGCTGGATTGACTCAAAATGCCAATTTATGCACATTGTTCTGAAGAGATTGAAAGTTTTTCTGTTTATTTCGGCTATATCTGCTGGTGTAATAAAAGATAATAGCCTTCTCTACGACTTTGTATCCATAGACCCTAATTGCCAGGTGAAATCTTCATCATTAGAGACATTCAAAATTTAGCTGGACACCTTTGAATATGGCCTTGCTTTGAGCAGGAAGTTGAACTAATTAGTATCCAGAAACTCCTTCCAACCTGTGTTAATCTGAGAGTTTGTAAGGTTTAAACCTAGGTAGGTTTCAAATCTGTCCTTTTTATAAGTCTTTGTATTGAAGGATATGGACAAAGATTCTGCTTCTGGTAGTCGCTTGATGATTTTAAAAAAGACGTATTCTCAGCAAGCTGTGGGGAGGTATGAAGCAACATGAGCTGAATTGCCAAGGATACTGCAAGGTTCCTTTTAACTGCCTTGGGCTTCTGAAATGGAGGATGAATTTCCAACTGAAGACAGTTTTCTGCAAGTCTGACAGTTCTACCTTCAATGAAAAGAGTTCAGTAGAGAAATTCAGGGTAATAAATGCATTCAGTCTAAAGAATATATATTAAATGCATATGTAAAGTGGGATATACAGCAGCGTGACTTGAAGAGATATATTTGTCATGTGTGATAATGCCTCTCCCTCACACTAGAAACAGATTTGGGTATGGAAGGCAGTGCTGTCACTTCTCATGCCTATATTATGTGCATGCACATTTGGGGGTGGTGGCTGGACAGAGAGAAAGGACTTCATCAGAGGAATGAGCATAGCTTTATTTTTACAGAGGATCACATACACTGTCTTAACCTGTAACATGTGTTCAAATTTTCACAACAGAAAATTAAACAACATAAGTTACATTTGAAGGAAATTTGTAGTCAATTTCAAATAAGAGCTTTCTAAACTGCTAATAAATCTTTTACACCTTTGAAGTTGAAAGAGACCTTTTATTTTCTGCAAGTATTTTTAAGGATAGTACTGTGTGTTTATGATATCCATATCATATTTAGCATTCACTTTAATGGATCAAATATTTCCTTAATTGAAAAACAAGTCCAGTGCAGCAAGGGTTTATACTTGAAACAATGTTTTACTTCATCTAAAATTAATGATGACTAATGGGGGCTTATTCATATAGTGGAGTGTAATTAAAAATGCAGATATTTGGGTTATTCTCTATGGCCCCAATTCTGCAAATACACACGAGACTATCTTTATGCAAGACAGGTTTTATGCTAAGTTCTACAGAAATATTCAAGGATATAAAAAGGCTCAGAAGGAGAAGAGATTTTAAAATTAAGATATATACAGATCTGTTCCTGTGCTCAGGATGTTCTGTAGCATCCATAGTGCTCTTACTGAACATCTTGACCTGCTCAGCATCAGTTGGAGTCAGTATTCTTAGTTCAGAGAAAGAAAACCAAACCCTATGACTCTAGCAAGGATAGGAGTTGAGAAGGGGGAATTAATGGATGAATTTTTGTTAACCAAGATTAATTGATCCTTGTAGCTTTGATTTAAATTAAAATAACAAGATGAAATTCAATCCACTGTTGCCAACACAGGCACTTGTGAAGCCAAGAAGACTTCACTGAGCTCACACTCCAGCTGCCTTATGGGAATAAAAAAAAATAAGAAATCTAATATTAGATGTTTTCAGATCTTGGCTCACATCTTCTGTAGCACAAATCATTTTGGCCTAGAGTTTATTGGATAAAATATGTTTCCTGACACTGTGTAGGTTATGGAAGTTACAAAAAGATTTACATTTGATAATATGGGCTGTCAAAGAATATCAGCTTCAAAATTTTGTCCATAAACTATGATGGGATTTACTGGATGGATTCATATGATGAGGATATTAGCAATGTTTTAGGTCAATCAGTAATGATCTATTTGCTGAGGCACTTCTAGCAGTCTGTCTCATAAACAGAGCCAGATGTTGAATCCCATCAGTGTTGATGTATGAGCTCTGAGCCAGAAGGATGAACCAGTGCCACTGTGCTGAGTCTTACTGGTTGGGCATGATCAACCACAACTTTATCTAAATGGCTGTAAAGAGGAGAACTGTCCAATATATTCTTTTCATTCATAGTGCTTTTTAAAATTTAGGTACCCTGAACACCCTTTATTCAGAAATTGCTCGTATAGCTTCCTTCTGAGTCAATGAAAGTGCTTACATGAACTACCGATCAAGAGAAATGATCAGATATTTTAAATGTCTAATTTATTTGCACTCTACCTTAAAAAAAAGTAGTTTGTGCCATTGCATTCATTAATACTTAAAAAAATTACCTGAAATATTATGTAAAATAATGGCTAGTAATTCTGTCTATGGAGTTTATTGCTCTGGCACATTGACGATATTAATGTCTTGGGAAGTATTACAGTTAAAATGTATTCATTCAGCAACAGTCAAGCAATGAACATTTATTGGTTAAATAACTAAATAAAATTCAAATATGTAATTTCACTTATTTACATTTTTCCCATACAGCTGTTCCAAAAGAGAGTGAAATAACAGATTTCTATTGAGAAGCGCCTGATTTCATTTTACAAGCAGAATACATGAATCTGAACAAGCACAAGAAACATGTAAGAGGGTTTTATCAATCTAGAAATCTGTTGCTTGAGATAATTTGTCTACAGTAGCATGGAAATCTCCCTCCAAGGGCTGTCTTGCTTTTGAGTAGGTCTCCATTTTATTTTAACTAAAAAAATCCACACAACAAAGACCTAGAAGAGAAAAAAACCAGTCACTTTAGGTTTGGGGCAGTAACTGATATATCTGAAAAAGTTATCTCACAGCTAAAATAACAATTTTTAAATTTATCTTCTATTTCTCGTTTTCAGTAGGTTTTACCTATGGTCTCCATCCTCAAAAAAAAAAGCTTTTCCTCCAGTCTGTGTGGATAGTACTGTTTAGATTCCTCTTCCCAGGTACATATTTAGCTTCATGGGGGCCCTAAGAAAATAAAGGAAGCTCTTACTAGCCTGTGGTGTTAGGTATTCCAGGAGCCTCTTGTGCAGTTTGCTTTGTTCCTAACAGCTCCCATGGAGTCAGTTTAAACATTGAGCCTGCTCAGACTATGAAGCATATGGGTAATTTATATTAATGCTAATGTGAGACATTCATGCATCAGGGAAACATATCTTCATGTTTTTAACTTTCCATTTACTTTCACTCTCCAGGAAGAATTGGAAATGATTTTGCCTGTGTGGGAAAAATTAAGACTAACTGAAGATGTATTTTATTCTTTAGAAATGTTTTTCTAATACTTTTTTCTTCCTCACAGGGCAGTTGTGTTCAGTCTGTCCGCTTGTCTTTTTCCCTCTTTTACCATGATTAGTTGTAACTGGGTTAGGCTTCATCCTAACTGGTAGATTTTGTAGCCTAATCCAGACTTTGTTTCACCAACTCCTTTAGAAAGTGAGTGAATGGAAAAAAAAAAAAAAAAAAAAAAGAATGGAGACTTCCTGAATTGATTTCTTGTGGAAAAGGCAAAAATGAGGACACAGGACTAGAGACCAAAGCTGTAGCTATACTTCCCACTGGACTAAAGTTAGGTTACTCCTTGGTGACCACCTGAGTGTACACATTGGCTGCCCAACAGCTCAGCTTCATGAGGAACAGGGTTGTAGCTCTCCAGACATGTGCTCAGGGTGGGCTCAGCCCTCACTGTCCTGTTCCCTATAAAACAGATCTAATTTAAACATTTCTGAGCATCAAGAACATACCCCTGCAAAAGGCAGATTTAATGTCTCTAATGTATCTCTTTTGTCTCATCTGATCCTTCTAACCTGAGCTTCCAGCCAACACATTTTATTATGTCTCAGTCTGCTATACTGAAGGACACTCTATTATGAGATTTCTGTTCTCATGTCAGTACTTACAAACCTACATGAAGTCATCACCTTAATCTTCTCTGCATGAATCTAAGCCAGCAGAGCTCTTTAATTGTATCAGTATAAAGAACAATTTTTGATCTTTTCATCCTTCCCATGTTCCTTCTCTGTACTGTTTGCCCTTTAACAAAATCCTTTTTGAAAGAACTTACTTGTTTTCCCATCCTTGGTGTCCCACTACTGCAATTCTCATTGTAAAATTCACCTATAGTTTTTAACAGTTCAAGTCTTTTCCAATGAGAGGAAATACTTGGAAACACCATAGAACAGTCATAGCACGAACTCGTTGTCATGTCTCTTTCTGCTGTGACCTCCTTGTCCTCTTCAGCTATGGTGAACATGGCCTGTGTTCAGCTTCCTTGGGTTTTAATGCCAGACTTGCTGCGGGGGATCATCTTCACAGCTTATGACACTCACAGTTTTATCTCACTTGTCAATCTTCTCTGGAAATTGTTAAGAAAAATGCTAAATAGTGTCATGCTCATTGGCCAGTTGTATTTAGAGATCCATGCACTGAGTTTTCAACTAAGGTTTAAAAGCACACAATTAATGTGCATTTTTAAAAATTTTGTAATAATCTAATTTCTAATAAAAATGTGGTCAGAAGTTGTAGAAGGCTCTGTGCTTGCATTAGCTCTATTACTTTTTCAACCAAATTTATGACTTCATTGAGAGAATATATCTCTTTAAGTAGCACAACTTATTTTCAATGGATCCTAGGCAATAAGAAATAATTTTACTACCCTTCTTTGCTTTGGCCATTCTTTAGAGCTGAAAGGCCTGGTAGGCCCATCACATTCTCTACTTTGCCTTTTCCATATTTTCTTACAGCACTGGCTTCCTTTCAATTTTCTGAAAGTAGCTTACGGTTTTACGTTTTATTGCAAATCACTGCTAAGGATACAGAGAGCTGCTCAAACAACATTTTAAACTCTCTGATGCAAGTCATCCAGACCTACTGATAGAAAAATATACAACTTCAATAGCTGCTTTTTGATATTTCTTTGACTCACTGTCAGAAGAGAAAATACACCGTCATCACTAGATGTGCTGCCATCACAGAATATTGATTGCTCTACAAAGTCCAAAAGAGAAACATCTTCTCTGCTATACTGTAGACAATTCTATAGACATCATTTACTATTTAAAAAAAACCCTCACTTTACATATTCCTTTGTTCCAAATTTACTTGCACAATATTGCTTTTATCCTGAACTTTCCTGACCCTGTAGTTTTCCTTGTGCCTTTACCAGTTATTACAGTTTTATGTCCTAATTTATATTCCTCAACACATTTCTTCTTTTTCTTTCTTTCTTTCTTTCTTTCTATCTTTCTTTCTTTCTTTCTATCTTTCTTTCCTTTTCTTTCTCTCTTNCCTTCCTTCTTTTCCTCTTTCTTTCTCTTTCTTTCTCTTTCTCTCTTTCTTTCTCTCTTTCTTTCTCTTTCTTTCTCTTCCTCTCTTTCCCTCTTTCTCTTTCCTTCCTTCCTTCCTGGATGTGCAATGCTTGTGAAACATTTATTAATATTATTATTATTATTATTACCATTATCTCATTTTACCACCCAGGCCTGAATTTTTAGCTGGAGTGATTTCATTTCCAGCCACAGGGTTCTAACAGTTTTAGCTTTATATTTATTCATGCTTTTCCATTTGGGTTTTTTATTTCCAGTTGATGTGATCAAAGCTGTCCTCACATTTGTGACACTGTGAAACTGCTCATGTAAAGTGGAGGCTCACAGATGCAGAGCAGATGTGCATCTACGTAGAGCTATGCGGCATCACCCAGAGCTCAGTAAGTAGTACTTACTCACAGGCTAGTAGTAAAAGTCTGATTGCATGATGATATAGAGCAGTATTCCCCATGTTCATATTTTAATATCAAAAGTTAAATATTTTTTTTTTAGGCAACAGCTGTGTTCTGAACAGCAACAACTGCAAGACTTCTTCAGCAGTTCCTGTCAAAAATTTTGGCAAGGTGCAAACAAACTTGTTCAGGTGCAAGGAGGCAGATGCTGATGAGTGAGGATGTGACACTAAAGTTACCCTTACTCTGTCACCATTTAGCAGCTACAGAGGCTCAAGGGCAAAACCAAGCATACAGCTTGGGAATACACAGCCATCACCTCATTTATTATTTCTATACATTGTATTGAGCTGGAACTACCCATTATCAGCCCAACAATTAACATGCTTACACGGCACTGCTGGGTACCCGATGAGATGTGCCGGCCAACCAGTCATCAACAAACTGATCTGTGAAAAGGGAGGATCCTTGATTGTACTTTGTTGCTCTTTTCCGCTTTTATTTTTTTTCTCTTCTATTATCAGTTTTATAGCTTGTCATCTAAGTACCTTTTTTGGACTACTAGATGATTTCTCTTCATAATAGTTTCTATGAACTATTACTAATGATTATCAACTCCACAGTCTCCCCTGCCTTTGTTTTGATTCCCTTATTTTACATGGCTCAGTAACCTACATGCTTTCTTGCTCATAGTGTGAGGCTCATCAGCTTATGCTCAAGTCTTTGGCCTATGGTACTCAGTCCTACCCGTCAGGATATTGGCTGGTAAAGAGTCATTAAATATTTGCTTCTAAGCTGTGATTCCAGCAAACAATGTAATTTTTGACAGAGAATAACAAAGAGGGAGAATTACCTCCCTCTTTGTCCATTCATCCCTTCCTAAACAGGTAATTGGAGAGGAAGAAGCATTTCAGTCATGCAGATATCATGAAGCTTCATTCTTTCCCACAAGGCTGAATTTATGCTCAGAAATGCATTTCAATTTCTATTATTACACAGGTCAGTAGCATTGTTGTATAGGAAATTAACACATTTATCTCCTCTTATCCCTGGGTGCCTTGATTAATTTTGTTCTTGGCATCTTGATTTTGTACTGAATTAGTGCTTATTTATCCTCTTCTCTTTTATTAATTGAATACCTACTGAATTATCCTCCTTGTCTGCCCCCTTAACCAGTGAGTTGCAAGTTACACTAGAAGTTCACTTTCCTCTAAATAGATTAGTCTTGCACAAAATCTCTCTCCACAAAAAATCCTCTATTTAACTCCCTTTTTTCCCCCAGCAGTTCACTTCCATAGCCTTACACACTGCTTCTTTCAGAAAACAGCAAAAGACGATCCCTGGATATGGTCCTTGCATATTCAGCATCATGCCAGGTTTTTGTGAGTCATCTGCAGTCTGTGCATCCACAATGCAACCTTAGAGTGCTTAAAATTTTGCATCAAATAGCAGCCAACCATGGGGTATTTGTCCATATTGCTCTGTAAAGGTAACTTCTGTAGTTTCTCTGAATACCTGTTAGTGCCTGAGTGCTCTGTAGATTTCATTCCTCAGCACACTCAGCATGTCTTCTGCACTTCGGCAGTCCCAGCACAGCCGTGTTCATTCTGTTTGTCTCCCTGTGGATGCCATCTCTCCCTTATGTCTCTCAATGTTAAAGTGTGCAAAGCTACCACCTGTCTGTCTCCTGTTTTCCTTTCCCGATCAGTCTGTGTTCTGCTGAGCTACTGACACTTTCAAAATCTTTCTCTTAGTTTGTCTGGTCATTTCTCCTGACTGTATTTGTCCACGTTTACTTCAGTTTTCATACGCTGTAGGTCCCTTCTGACTTCAAGAAGTAATAAAACCTGATCTATCCATCCACACTTACTGATCCATCTCTGTCTACAACATATGAGACATAGAATGGTGTCTGGAAGGAAGATATCTCACTCTGCTTCTCAAGTTGTTTTAGTGAAGTGTTTGGTGCCTTGTTTTTTTTTTCTTATCCACGTTTCTTTGAGGAGCAGATATTTCAGCACAGAGTAGACTGAGGGCTTGGAGACTACATTCTGATGGTATCAAAATGACTCAACTGGCTCCTTCTGCTAAGTCAGAGCCTACTGCTCCATCCTATAACCCAGAGAGAAATCTAAGAGAAGCCAAACCCCAATACTCAGCACTGCCATGTAAAAAATCAGAAGATATGAGAGACCTGTTATACTGATAGAAGAATAATAATCCTTCAACTCCTCTTCATTTAGATATCTCTGCTTTTTTTGGGAGTCACTTAATCATAGGAGATTAAACATATGCCATATGTATAAGTAATGCTGTTCCAGGGATTTAATGGGAGCAGACTGATTAAATCCTATCAAGGATACAGTTGTCATCAGAAACTGTGTCTTGAGATAATGAACTTGACACTGACGTAGAATCCATCACTCCACTACTGAATTACTAGAATTAGGAGTTGTTACCACAATTAAGAGCCAACTCACCATACATCTAAGTAGGTATATGACATGAATCAAAAATCTTGCCTTTTTCTGGGTCTTAGACATCAAATATCAAACTATAAGAAGAATATTAGGATTTACCACTCTGAATCATTTCTGAAGTACAGCATTGCTACTGGGGTTTTTAGAATTTTTTTAAGCATGGAGAAATGGAAAGATGCCTCCTATCTTTCAAAAAACCATGGAAAGCTAAAACCACTACCCTAACTTTTCTTAGATTTGAACATCAGTGTGAGACTGAAGGACCCAATTTACAGCCTATGTCTACTTGATATAATGAAAAAAATCATGTCTCACCAAAGTGGGGAGTGACATAACCTTTAGTTTACAGTTCCAGACACTGAGTAAATAAAATATTTTGTGTTGCCTTCTTTTGAAAAGGTGTTACTAATAGAACTTCTTTGGTTTGCTTTTTAAACACCTTTAGAAAAAAAAAAATCACATAGATGCTACTTAAGCTACATGCTACTCATGTTGCAAGCGTCTTTAATCATAAATGAAACTTGTATATTCATGAATTCTGAATTTCAGGCATCATATGCGTGACAAGTATATTCTGAATCCTATCAAGTGTTAACAGCATAAATTTGTTAAATGCACTGTTTCTGACCAGGAGTAGCAGCCATCGATGTCAGTTAATAGAAATGATGGACTGCACCTCTTTTGTGTTGCTGGTTTTCCTCCAAACTTTGATGAAAGATGAGACTTTCACCAACTTTCCTGGATGCTATGCTGCCATTTTTAATATGTTACAGGGTTTTATTTAACACTAACTTTCCATTTCTGTGTTTGTATCTGAAGTTGGCCAACCTACTTTATTCCTGGTCTTCCTTTGAATTTTCAACACCCTTTGGTCCCGCTCAAGTACAGAATTCTACTAGTATTTGTTTTCTATAAAAATTCCTCAGAGTGGTAATGTTTTAATCCCCATAGGAAACAACCATTCTCCACTGAGAGAATTTCAATTTCCAGAAACATTGAGGCTACATTTCTTTTTACTAGATGATGAGATCATTCCTAAAAGTAATAATGCACTAGCCTGTT
Organism: Platysteira castanea; assembly: GCA_013397175.1. Classification (NCBI taxonomy): domain Eukaryota; kingdom Metazoa; phylum Chordata; class Aves; order Passeriformes; genus Platysteira; species Platysteira castanea. Next base: position 4,305,026 of record VYXC01011606.1, on the reverse strand, counting down.
CAAAGTGTGCCTTGCTTCCAGAGCTATTTCCCAGCCTGCATTAAGGAGGTAGTCTAGGGGGAATTATGCCCTTTCTGTATATGTTCCTCTGGGAAGCTGAAACAATGAAGATAGCTTGTCTGTAAAACTATGTTTTTCTGATGCTGAGTAACAAAAGTCATCTTGGTGAGCTGCTGAAGTCAAAGCTGTTCTCTGCAACCTGCCAGGTGGCCACAGGCTGTTGTCTGCCTTTGGGCCCAGAATGCTTACCCACTCTTTGATTAGACCAATATTATTTTTTTCCCCTTCCAGGTGATAACTGGTGAAATTTAGTAGTGCATCAAGTTATACCCAATGTGCCTCCTTCAGACTGTGCTTCCTTACTTTACTTTTCATCTTTCAGTATGGCTTTGAAATGAATTCTACATGTTATTGAGTACCCACTATTATAAGCCAGTGAAGTGGAAGCTCCCATCTCCCAAAGGAACAGCACTCCATCCTACCACTACCTACTGTGTTTAAATATGGCTAGGGACCTGAAACTACTTATTCTTTTTCCAATTCTTCTGAGATTTTAATTTTCTTTTTGGTACAGTATACTTAATAATTTTAATACAGTGGCCATCAAGCTGATTGACACATAAATTTGGAATGAATCTTTTAAATGTGTCCAGAAATCATTGAATTTCTAGGATACTCTACAGCTGCGAAGTATTCAAAAACCTCTATCTTTCATTTTCTTGAGGGTAAATCTTTTGCTCTGGACAATGCCTTGGGTAAATAGCTAGATTTTCAAAAGACATCACAGTTTGTTAGCTTTAATTCATACCACAGCACAGACATTGCAGTCCCCTCTGGGCTTTACAAACATTCCTGTGAGTGTCTCCTGAACTCTCTTCTCATCCGTTCAAGAGGTAACGCTGTTCACTGTCTTCCCACTGTCACTGACCCTTTGTTCTTCCAAACACAGCAGATACAATGACTCCTCTAATGGGGAATATTTCTCCTAAAACACCAACAAAAGTGATTGGGAATTTCGGGTTTATTCTGCACATTGAAGGAGAGTAGGACTGACCACAAACAGGGGTTTTTGTGTTTCAGCTGAGGGGAAGCAAATGCTACTGTGTAAAACACACCTTTTTTCTGCAGCTGACTCTATCTGAAATCCTTTGACTTTATATCAACTAATCAAATATTCATTTGACCAGAAAGAGGGAGAAAGAACAAGGGTGACACAGCATGACTGCCATCACACCTTCTAGCTGCCAGCCTCCTGTCACAGTCAAGTAACTCCTTGATGTAAAATAAAATAGCCAAGAACAGCAGTGCAGATTGCTTTGCTTCTCAAGGAATGCCACAGCCTCCTCTCAGGAGAATCATAGGCTTTACTAATACTGTAACCTGAGCCCGACTTGTGAAGAATTCCCTCAGTCTCTCTGGTTCTTTCTGGCCCCTTCCCAAAACAATTTTTAGCTTAGTGATAAGGGGATTCATATAGAAAATATAGATTTGATTGCCTTCAGGCAGAAGATAATATTGGACTAGAGACTCCTCAATCACAGAAAATTGCTGTATACTGAACTATGGTTGACAGCAAGTGATTAGCAACATATAGAGCCTTATCCAAAGCTTGTGTCTATTTCTGAGGACACCTAAACTCTCATCGGGACTCTGAAACTGTGTATGTGGAAAAGCACATCATTCCTGTATCCTAGGAAAGCTCAGATGGAAGTTCACAGCTGCCATCCATGCTGAGACAGGTTGATGCACATGAGAAATGGTGGTGTTGAAAACAGCTCTCAATGCACTGAGATGCTCCTAAGACTAGGCAGAAACTGAGTTTAGGCTCTGATGATTCAGATTTTGATACTAAGTCTGTAAAGCAGCACCAACTGTAGCTTATTGCCTAATTCTTTCAGGGATCCACCCTGGTCCTATGTTTGTTGTAGGCCATGGCAAAAATCTTTGAGAAAATGCAATTAATTTAAATTAATTAAATCTACAGGTTGATTTCATGTGAGAATTCTGACTTTTCAGTTCTGTATTATACTAATGTAAATATTATTTTATTAGTATATTTAGAATCGATTTAACTATTTCAGGGTTAGTGAAAGGAACTGCTTCACAGTAGACTGAATACTTCCAAACTGAATTCTTTTTCCAATTTATGAATTCCAATTTATGAAATTATATGTCTGTGTAAGCAAGTTCACATAAGAAAAGAAGAAAGGAATGAAAGACAAGGATGTGTTTGCAAACACATCATTCTGTCAAATTATTCTGTCTATTCTTACGTCCCACTTTCATTTTTCTCTCTATATTGTTGGATGCCCTATCTTAGGACCACCTAAGGGATTTTAAAACAGAAGCTAGTTCAGCTGATCCTAGTTGTTCCTAGAAGTTTTGCTACCATAATCCAACATTCTTGAAAAGTTATTAAAGTACATGACAGTGGTTGAAAGCAGTGCGTGCTGGTGATATCGATGGATGTGCCTCACATTACTCAGGATGTGCACACCCTTGTCAGACCACAAATATCTCCCTGGGTCTGAGGCAAACCATTTGCCTTGCCATTCTCCTTGGAATGATTTTGCTACTCAATTTCAAATGCAAAACAATACACCATGAAGACATAGACAATCATTTAAACTCATTTTGACCTATCTATTAAAAACACCAGAATATCAATAAAGTGAGGCTTGTATTCATAAGCAAAGGAAATGTTCTTTTGCCTGCTACTTTTGTATCTGTGTCAAGAATAACTTACAAGCAGATCTCCTGTATTTCCTCAGTCTGTCAGTGAAAACATCATTTGTTATTCTCTTTTTGTTAAGAACAATTTTATTCAGTTGAGATCTGTCTCCTATGGGAAATGAGTGAAATTATCTTCAGGCCTCTATACACATTCTCTGCAAGATCCCACAACAAATTCTTGTGGTTAAATAATTTCATCTGTTATACTGTGTCCTGAGGTACCAGGTTTGTTGTCACAATGCCTGGCTTTGCCCTTCAATATAGACGTATTTTTTATTAAATAGTCATGATGTTTACCTCTGGAAGAGACTACATTAATTCAAGAACAGAAGAATCAAGCCAAGTAGAAATAATACTTTGGTTTTGACTAGCCAGAACATTAGGAAATAACAGAATAAAATCAATCCCTAGCAGCAAGATTGGATTTTGGAGGAAGGAGAAGGGAATCTGGCTCTGAAACTATTAAATGAGGTAAATGCTTAGTTTGGAACAAATGAGTGTTATGTGTTTATTTTAATATTTCACTTCAGGGGGCTACAGGTTAAAGTGAATGTATTGTTTATGACAAAACTGGACTGACCAAGCTGGAAACCTGAATTCTCTATTTAATTACAAGCAAGATATGGTATGGATAAGAGCCAGACAGTATTTTCATGTCTCTTCATCAGGGAATTTTGGTTCTGAACAAACAAAGCATCCTGTCCTCTGGAACTGGTACTGTACCTGGAGGCTGCTTCACCCTAAGGCAGTGGAAGGCAGCACAGCAAATCCCCAGTGACTCTTGAACCACAGCAATACTGAGAGGGAGATGTATGCATGGAGTTACTTCAGTCATGTTTTGGGGATATTATTCTGCTGGAATTGCTGGCAAACACAGAGTGATAAGTTTTTTTATACTGGCCATCTGGTAAAACCTAAACCTCATCCTACTGAGTCGTGTTTCATGTAAGTACTGCAGTGTCTCTTTCGTGGAGTGATCCCTGCTAGTGGTTAATAAACACACAGCATCTGATCATGCAGAGAAGAGGGGAGCTCTACCAGCATGACAGTAGAAATAGGCAAAACAGGTACTTTGTAGAGATTTTAGCTTTCAGCTAACCAGCAGTTAATGTAGGTCTCATGGCAAGAGTCAGGGCAGACAAGAAGTAGGGATACCTGTCACATTTTACAGTCATTTCCCCCATGTTAAAACTGACAAAGATGATCAAATTTGAGTTTCAGTTGGGTGAATAATACCTGACTGCTGAGTTCCAGACTGAAATGTGTATCAGTGATCCTCAGACTGGACTCAGTCTTTGCTGGTCTGTTAATGTTAATTTAAAGATATAAATCTGAAAGATAATTTCTATAATTCCACCTGGGGTAATGATAGCTATTTTTGGCCTTTCTTTTATGCTAAGGCATCTGATATACTGTTATTAAGTTATTAATATTTTACCAATACAGGGATATTGGCTCACATCCAACAGGTTCTTACCTCTTACAAATTACTGCATTTGCTAGTGGAAGTAATTGTGGGACTCCATATCATAGTCACTTAACAGGAAGTTTATAAAGTCTGGTAGCTGCCTTGCTGTTGGCATATCTGTTGACTGAGGCATAATAACAGGACATCTGTGATATCAGGAAATGGGAAGCTGCAGTTCCAGACCATTCTATTTTATAAGCAACCTTTTATGGTTGCTAATCAAAGTATATTCAAATCAATTCAAAGTTATTCAACTTTGTTTTTACAAATTTAGCCTTTGGTATTTTCTTATATAAATACTAGGATAATGGGACATTACTCTGTACAAAGACAGCAATAAGCAAATCTAGTGTTTCAAAAATGCTGAATTAAAAATAGGTTGCAGTAATAAATAAGACAGACATGTTAACTTGTGTTTTGGGAGGTTTGTTTGTTGTAAATGATGCAAAAAAATCAAGGGTAATTTGCAGTCACTGTGCTTTGCAAATCAAGAATTGGTAATGAAATAGCAAAACATTACCACTGGTGATATTAGCAATGACTGCAGTGTATAATGTTGCATAAGGATGACTATAATCATATCTACAGAGATGATCCTCCTCAGGAACTTCCAGACATCTAGAAGATAAAGGTATTTGGCAAATGGATATGTCAACTACTGTGGCATTATTGTCTGGGGACTTTGCGGGAGAAGTTGTCACTGGGTAGAGTACACCCACTTACAGGGAAATCCCCCCAGAACAGCACAAACTGAAGTTGTATCACCCCTATCCAAGCACCCTTCCATGCTATTAATTGCCTCTGCGTGATAGGATCATGGTAGGAGAAACAGGCAAAGTCAGATTTGTCAGCTGAAGAGCCAGAAGGAGACAAATCAGTAGCAGATTAAAGTGTGCCTGGGAAACTGGACATGACAACGGAAGAATTCCTGTCTAGTCTTATTTTCCTGTGCAGTATTCCATGTATTTGTGGAGACATGAACAAAAGTATTCACCATATTAATCGAGTGATTTGTAGAGGTATAACTTCTCCCTTTGTATTTTGTTATTTCCTTCATGGCCCATAGTTTTCCTTTGCTCTGGTATGGAGCTGATCCACTAGACAGCATTAGCGAGAAGGACTCATAACCCAAATCCATGGATTTGGATACTTCGAGATTAATCCCTCAGTCTGGGTCTCAAAGTTTTGCTCCGTGCTATATCCAGACTGTCACTTGTCAGAAAGGTTTCCACCTGAAGTTCTGAAAAATCTCTAAGGAGGCAAAACCCTTGAAACCAGATATATGAAGTTAGTAAATGACAGCAGAGACCACAGCAGGTTCTGGTAGAGGAAAGAAGCACTCTCCAGGCTTGGAACAAGCTCAAGAACTGAGCTGAGCCCATGATTTTTAATAAGGATGCTGGCAATATAATTGTAACATCAAACATAGGTTAGCACTGATTCCTGGCACTGACATATGGTGGAGGCATTTCAGAGGAGAAGGACCTGGCTGCTACCTGTGACATTTGTTTTACCTCGGGGGATTTGATGAATTCTGACTCCACAGTACCTCTATGTATTGTAGCAGATGTAATTAATAAATTGTAAATATAAATTAAGGCAGGCTTGAAATTCTTTCAAAGTATATGACAATCCAGCTAATGCCAAGAGCTGATATTTATTAAATGCTGCTGTATGAATCTGACTTTCTGTACCAAATAATAGTATTATATAGATGCATATCTGTAAATTATGTATGTCTTCATATAACAAAGATGTCTTCTCTTGATATACTTTGAGATCAGTAACAATGCTGTTGCTTGACATGGGAATTATGTATCCATCTCTTCAGGCTGGGTTCATACATGGAGTCCAGGAGATAAGTGAGCCTATATCAGTTAATTTCTTTTAATAAGATTGTTTATCTTTCATCTAAATGTGAGATAATGTACAGCATTCTGTCCATATACTGATGTGTGAATTATTCAGCATTGTAAAGTACAACTTGTGCTTACTATTCATAGCTTTCCTCAGACGAGTTTCCTCAAAGCAGCATAGCCTCAAGAAAGCAGAGAGAGGACTTTCAGAGGCTCCCTGTTCTGAAGCAAGCTCAGCTCTACCTGTCACTCCCCACAGAGTTCCCTCCTGACAGGGGAAGATGTTTATTTGTCACCATGAGCATCAGCCCTGTGATTTATGCTACTTGAGCTCAGAAAAACAGTCAAATCATATTTATTTCCTCTCACTAAATGGAAAAGAAACAAAGGTTCTGAATGTAATAAGAATTAGGTGTGCAGGGGGTGTTTGTGTCAATCAGTGCGGTTTAGCTCTCAGTGCAGCCAAAGCTCAAGGTGGTGGTACCCATCTAACCTGGTGAACAATGACCCTGCAGAACAGCTGGTGTCTTCACCACATTATGTGGTGATGAGGATATGATGGGCTTCATTACTGGCTGAGCATCAAGAACCAAACCCCCTGGGATGGAGGATATCTGTGCTCTGCGCACAACATTTCAGGCGTGCCATGCAACCTTAATTCCACAGCTTTACTGCCACTGCTACTTAGGGATCCATAAAATCAGCTATGAATGAGTACTGGTACATGCTCAGCTCCTATCAAATGCAAAGAAAAACATAATACCTTAAATCACAGTAAGACAGCTTTGCGCTAAGACTCGAATATTCTTGTTATGTGTCTGAGCACTGAGAATAAAAGCAGTCGGATGGGCTGGATTTATGCATTCATTTTGCTGGGTAGACTCATCCTTCATCTGCATCTATATGTAGAAAGGTAAAAGCAGGACCTCTTGCCACAATCTGCTTGCAGTGAGGCAGGAAGATCTTCACATAACCTGTTCAAGATTCCATTTGCTCAGCCCTGCCACAAATTATTAGATACAGACAAAACCCAACAGAATATCTCAGCTCAGGAAAGGCAAAACCTCTGTCTTATGGTCAGGGCTCTTAGAAGATTTCTGCTATCTGCTCAGAAAACAACAGTGGAGGTAACATCTGAGCCTTTTTCAGGTATACAAAGGTACGTTGCAATCGCCCCTTGCTGAAACTTTGGCTTAATCTGCCAGAGCTAAGTGGTGAACGGCTCTTTTACATTGGTGACACTCACAATAAATCAAATGCTTACCAGGCCACCAACTTCAATTGTGAGTATGAAAGCACCTTCGATAAAACACCCAATATGATCTAAAAAACCCTCTCCTGGTGAGTCAGGCTCCATCCATCCAGTCTTTCAGAAATCTGTCGCCTTTGTGTTCTGTGTTGCTCAGTTGACTCTTACCTCATGCTCCAGGCCTGAAAGCATTTTCCACTGCATGATCTGATATTGTGCAGATTCCAAAAATCCCTGCAGGGGAAACAGAGATATCTGATGTCCCCTGCCTGCCCTCAAATGTAAATTTACATTTTACAAACCACAGAAACTCATAATCCCTCAGTATCCTTTGTAATGCCAGGTTGTCTCCCCAGCTTGTGTTAATGTGCACTAATGAGGAACAGGCAATAGGTTATTTGGAAGGCAGATAAGCAAAAAGCATGTCCTTCCAGATCTTTTAGAATATGCTATAAAAAAGCCCAAATTGTTTTGCTTGGCTGCAGTGTTGTGTTTTAAGGCAGCTCCTCCTCTTCTCTAAGGGATTAATGGCTGCACTGGGGGGTCACAGGATGATTTCTTAATGGGGTGTGAGGGCAGGAGAGGAAGCCTCAGGTCACTCACAGGGATGCAGCAGTTTGGGGAGGATCCCAGGTTGTTTCTAGGGTGGTGGTGAAGGAAATGTGGTTGTAGGGAGTTGTTAGCAGGTGTGTTGTGTTGGTGAGGGAGGCTGTGGCATTGGGTTGAGCTCAGCTCGCTACTATCTCAGTCACAGACATTACCTCTAAATAACGTGTTAAGGAAAATGTCTGTAGGCAGTCCTGGCTAGGGGCTGTCTCTATACCTCCTTTTGCTGAAACTCATATTCTCTGTGGCAGAAACGTGTGAATGGCTAGACTTTGGGGACTTTCCTAGCCTTTGTTCCCTCAACTATGCCCACACTTTATGTTACATGGACTGCAAGGGGAAAAATAAAAAAAAAAGTGAGTACTCTGGCCACAAATCCTATCTTTAAACAGAGTCCAGCAATCATTTTTGGGTGAAGAGAGATGAGGAGTAGGATTACAATGTGGGATTTACTGTCCCAAACTTGTTTTGTGTGTTTGATCCTTTGCCCTTCATTTATTGAAGGGGAAGACCCAGAAGTATCTCTTGTTTGGTTCTGTGTTTATGCTAATGAAACCAAGTCCTCTTTCACTCTCCCTTTGGGTAGGTATATTTTTGAAAAGCAGCCCTGGATGATGGACTCATCTCTAACCTCACCTTTCCTTGGTTGTCTCCTTGCTCCATTGTGCAGCCCATAAACATAGAGTTTATTTGCCTTTTGCCATGTCATATGCTTTTCCCCCATTTAATTGCTTGATCCTGCACTCTTTGAAGCTACTGGAACTGTTCCCACCAGGCACACAGTAACAACCCAGAGATCCCCACACCCAAGCACAAACAAATAGATGCCACAGACTCCACCACCACCTTGCTGAGAAAGGCAGTGCAGGGTTCAAAATGTCCACTGCTGAACTTGCGTGCTTGAAGTCCACTGAAATCACTTGAAGCAGATAACAAAATATCACGAACTTTCCCCCAGGAGGGAAAGTGGTAAGATTGATTTGACATAAAAGACTAGCTATCATTATTAATTCATAGTTTGGCAGATCTCGGGCATTTTAAGTGAATGAATAAATTCTGTATTACAGAATGTCCTTCGAGAAATTTGTGATTAAAAAAGAACTTTTAAAATTAGGGTTTCTTAAAACCTCATAAAATTCTCTTTGAGAATATTATTAATTGTGCTGCTTTAGAAATTCCATTTCTCTTTTAGGCGTTGTGAGTTATCAAAATTTGCGAAGCCTACAACATTGGGTGGAACTGATAATTCTATGAGCCTTAGACACGCTACAAAGCCGTAATAATACAGAGCTAGGCAGAATTGGAACCTGTTCCCCACCAAGCCAGGGTGTCGTGGTCTTTATTATTTTAAGTGTTCATTCTGTCTGCTGAAAGAACAGAAGTGTCTGGGCCCTGGCAAAAATGTTAGTGTAAAGGCTGCGAGCTTTAAATTTGTCTTAACCGGAGTTCATAAATGTAATAGATGAAGCAAATGAAGTTTATTTTGAGATTTGTTTCACAAAACATCCACGTTTTGGAGCATAAAGAAGAAACTGCCTAATCTAATGTTCTTGAGAAATGCTAAAATGTTGGAGTTCCTGAGCCTGAACTTTCTCCCCTTTGTCAAAATTGATTCCATAACCACCCCTGTAGCGTGCTTGCCTAGGAACAAAATGCAGCAAGATTAATGCATTGAATTCCAAGAACATGCTTACACAGCTTATTGAAAAACACTGCCCTGGAAAACATCTCTTACAGTGTTGGATAAACAGGTTCTCCATAGCCACCCAGGGTACTGGTTTTGGCTAGTGACTGGGTCACAGTAGAAGGGTTAGAAAAGCAGTAACTTTGCAAATACCAATATCTGGGTGACTAGCTGGGGACTACTGAATTTATTACAAGTGCTGAATTTATTACAAGCCAACTAAGGTGGCTCAAAAGCATCCCCAGACAATGAGTGCAGGCTACTGCTGCTCTTACACTTTGCCATCAGCATCTGGGAGGTAATTCGCAGGTGCAAGTCTCCCTGATGAGACACAGAAGTCTCTGAAACCACCTGAGCAGGTGCCAGTGTCAACCTCAAATCTAGACCTTGTAGCTTTAATTTGAGACCAGCAAAGAATGTCTAACAAGGCTACAGAAGCTGCCTTTTTATCCTTATTTTCCTCTAACCAGGAAAGTTTGTGAATGTCTGCACATCTCACTTTGAGCATGACTATGTAGGTAGCTCCTTGAAGTGTTGTCTCTCACCAAAGAATAAAAAACTACTGGACATGAATGACAAAAAAATACTAAAATGTGACTTTATTCTGGGCACTGGTGGTATTTCAATTGGAAAGGAAAGAAGGAGCATGTTCCTAAATAACTTGTGTGTGGGATCTTGCTCACAGTAGGCACCTACCTATTCATTTCCTTAAGACTGAAACTTTTAGACTCCAGCAGCTATAATGGGAGTTTTAAATATTTAACTCACATACAGACATCTCAATTTCATCTGGAGCAGTCTAAATAGACTACCTGGAGTCTACATCTGAAGCTGAATCTCACTCAGGCTACTGGCTAATCTGGTGAAGAGAGCCTTCCGAGTTTCAATTTCTTGGCATTAGAAAAATGAGGCAGTGTTTCTTAGTATTTTTAACAGTAAAACATTTGTTAACATGCTGTCTGTGCCTCATCTAGGCAATTACAATAATACAATAATTAAATTAAAATACAGGCTTTAAATAACATCTTTGTTATTCATTCCAAGTTTTTCTAACTAAACTGAACATTTAAAAGTAATCTAGTATATATATATAGTCTTTTTTACTAAAGAGAGATTAACATAATATATCTTATAATAATTGTATACTCTTATAAGAAAGAGGGATTAAAACTAAGAAAACAAGGACATATATTTTGCCATGAATTTACTCTTTCAAGAATTCTTTCTATTTTATACAGAGGCATAATGGGTACTCTTTAATGTGTTTTGCAAGAGTAAAAATAGAACCCATGATAAAAGAAAAAAAGGCCAGTAGTAGTTAAAAAAAGGCAAAAAAAAAGCAAAAAAAAAAAAAAAAAAAATCTAGACCATATTTATTGCTGGAACATTCTTTTCCTGTACATTTCATATTGCGAGAACATACTTATTTTTATTCCATGCATTTGAAAATGAGATTAATGCTGATACCCAGGATTATGCAAATGCCAGGTTTTTTAAGAGCAATATATTTCTTGATTTATTGTCAAAGAAAGAGATGTCCTGATGCAGCAGTCTTTAATGTCCATTTTCTTCATATGGTGAGATTTCTGCTTACCCTTTTTGACTTTACTGAAGTTTCTTTTCATGGGCATCTTCCCACGACTGTATGCAACTCCTTTACTGATTTTATGTGTTAATTTAACATTGAAATTACTCATGATTGCCTTTGGTTCCTGAATGAGCTAAGTCCTTACACTTTTGTCTTCAGAATGACCATTTTGCTACATACTGTGCCATGACAAGTGTATAAAGGTCTGGTGTCAACATTTTCTTTCACTTGGCTTGCTTTAATAGTTTCTGTAGAGGTTAAGAAGTTAAGCAGAAACATGTAATTAAAAATATTATGCAATAGTCTACATAAAAGAAACTAATATAGTAAAGGCTTTTAAGTCTCATAAGTAGTGTAAAAATTACAGTAATTAATTTTAGATTACATAGATTTAATAAGCGATTTCTTTTTAATCAACCCTGCAGCAGGGTTATTTACTTGCTGACTGCTTCTCCGATCAGGTGCTCTTTTCTCTTCTTTCTTTCTCACCAGTTTTCCTTGAAATTGCATCCAGAGACACCTTTTTGGGTCCATTTCCCTTAAGAATTTTGCACTATGGTGGTGAAGCATCCCTGACCATACCAGGAGCTCCTGCACAATAAAGGTGGTAACTGGAGCATCATCTGCCAAAACAAGGTGGGGAACAAACAGTAAGCAGTTATTCTCTTTAGCCTTGGAAAATTATTTACCTGAACTGTAGCCTGAGTGGAATGGTACCATTGTTACTGAACTTTTTGGAAGAAAAAGTCCAGTAGTTCCCAGCTTGGGTTATGGCCAGGATGAAAACTTAGTGATGACTAAAGCCAATTGCCTTGTGACCCTCTAGAGAATGATCCTGAGACCCTTTGAGCTCTCCTGGACCACAGTGGGCTGCACCAGCACCTCCTTGTGAGTGGGACACCCCTCTGAGCTTACAGCCCTCAAGTGTGCGATATTCAAAGACCATTTCTGGTGACAGGGCCCAGGCTGACACCTCCACACACACACGCAGACACTCCTTGAAGTGCAACCCTGTACCTTCAGAAACACAAAGGGATTGGATGTGTGTATTCCACTGAGCTTAAAGGAATTTTTGATGGGTACCATTACACATGTAGACGTAGATGTGTGTATCTCTTTGCCTTTGTGCTTGTGTTTGAATTGATTATGGTATGAATGGTATTATTGTGAATCTGTAATTCAGTCACTTTTATAATTGTAGTATTCCCGTTGAATCGCTAATTTTTTAATGCTAAATTAATCAATTATTAAGTGTTGCTAAACCCTTTCTATATCCTTTGCACTCTTACTATTTTGCATCCTTGGTCTTCATGTAAATAATTCTAAATTGATTCTAATCCAATTTTCCTATGTATGCTTAATCTATGTGGTAAGTAATAGAGTGAAACTTGTCATGAAATTCCCTTAAAGTTGCACTTACACAAATTGATACTAAAATCTGATTTTTGCCAGTAACCTTGATGGGATTGTTTAAGCATCTGAAACCAGTCATTCACAGCATACATCAGATCTACTTCATCAAAAAATTCTGACAATTTTTAGGTTTGTATATATTTTTAAATTACTCATTGAATTGTTTGTTCACATACCCTTTGGTATGAAAGGAACATTTAGAATCTGTGGCTTGCAATTATGTGCAGACAAATAATATTGCACTAATTTTCCCTTTCCTTTCATTCTCTAATGATGCCTTTTGCCTGACTATCTCTGATTGAAAGCTAGTTTGCTGCAAACTTAATATATTCAACAGAATCAGAAACATTAATTTCTCATGGCTGGTCTGACTCAAAAGTTAGGAGACTTCCCATAAAGGGTCTAATTTCTTGTGACCAGAGGAAAGCTGCCAGTAAGTGGGTGTGTTGTTTGGGTTACATTAGTCTGTAAATGTAGATTTTTATTTTTTCGAGATCCAAAATTAAATCTGAAGCTTTGCTATTCAAATAGTGACTGCTGATTTATTTGAAGATGTGAAAAAGCCTCTATGTTTTTTTCTTTTTAATGAAGACTCTGACCTTAGAGACTTTTTTTTTGACAGCTATGAAGACCGCTTAGGACCTTAACCATTTAGTGTCATTGAGGTTGTGTGGTTGCCTGTTGAAACCTCCCCACAAACTATTTCAGGAGTCAAAGGAAAAATTGCAGTAATAATAAACTGAAGATAAACCCTGTGACTTTTGGCAGTGCTTTGGATACTGGTGCTTCGATGATGCAAGTACAATTGAATACCTAAAAGAGAAAACAACTGACCTGGAAGACTGCTCTTGAGCCTCATGCTGCTTGAATTCACTTAATAACAGTTAATTTAATTTATTTATTAGCACTGACTTTTAAAAGTAATAGGTTTATTTTAGAGGGGAAAAAGCAATTAATCTGGACAGAACTGATCGGAATGTCTTCTCATCTGTCATGAAAATAACTTAGTGAACACAGGACTAGTATTAGAAGAAGAGGATGGAATTCTGTTATTGAGAAGAAAATACAGAATAAAACAGAAAACACTAACCTTTGTGTTACTAACTCTCCCTTAGAGCTAGATTTCTATATTAATTTTCACAGATTCCTGTGGAAGCATAAATTTAGATATTTTTTCCTGTATGCTTGGTGTTTTATACTCAGAAGACTCCCCTAATAGTTTTCTGTTTTCAAATTTTATCATGCTTTTGTGAGTTTATTAGTGGCTTGGTGTGGTCTGTAATTGTCCTTTGGCTACATTCAGAATGAATTATAAGCTTCTTCATTTTGCTTAGAAGCTTTTAGATATCCGTTTGTGTCTCAGTGCTGAAGTAATTACTGAGGGTCCTTTTACACTGGTTTTGATCTTTTTGGGAAATCTTGACCAGCATACTTCAAATGTACAGCTATATCTATTCATGTTCAAGACTGCCTGACTTTTGATTTACTTTTAAAATGTATTTATTTATGCATTTGTGTTACCTGGCATTATAAAACACGCAGATTCTGCAAGGCCACAGCTGTAGAAGATAATAAAGAATGTTTTTACAAATACATAAACAAGAAAAGGAGGGCTAAGGAAAATCTCCATCCTTTATTGGGCACAGGAAGGAACATTGTCACCAAGGATGAGGAAAAGGCTGAGATACTTTCTTTGCCTCTCCAAATGTCTCAGCCTGTCTCCATAGCAGAGACGATCCAGCCCTCTGATCACTTTTGTGGCCTCCTCTGGACCCACCTCAGCAGTCCATGTCTTTCTTGTATTAGGTCTTTCCTCAATAATTTGGGATAGTGGAGTAGAACAATTGGACTCTCATAAATCTTGAAGGTTCAAATTTAGGGAAAGGGAATTGCTTGCATTTACAGGCAGAGATTAAGACATTAAGTGTGACATTTACTCGAGTGTGAGGACCTACAGTTCTAGACGTCTGCATAGATCTACGTCAACATATATTAAGCTTGTTTAGAATTTCTCTGCAGTCATTTTAGATTAAGGTGATAAGGCCAGTAACAGCCAGGAAGCAATTCACAAAATTCAAAACCAGATACCACCATTTGCTCATACGAATCAGTTCCCAACAGTATCCACAGTCAGAACGTGAATGCAATGGAAGCTTTGTTGGCCATCTCAGAGGTAGAGCCCTCCACACAGAGCAAAGCAGATCAACCCTATCTGAGTTATCTCAACTAAACCTGTGCCAGTCATCCCTGAAGTGCTTGACAAAATCTGCAGGGGAGAGCGCTGGAAGGTTGGTGGCTTTGCACCATGAAACTCATGCTTCCAGAGCTAGACCTCGACCTCTTTGAGTGAGACACTGCCCATATTCACAACAAAGAAGGATTTCTGTCCCTGAGGAGCTTACAAGCTGACTGTAAAACAAAAGACAGAATTACTAGCAGACAAGTGTTAAAGGAATGGAGAGATATAAATGAAATCCCTGAAAACAGAAGGGAAGAAATTACATTTGTATTTGTTCATAGGCCCAGTGCTGACCTTTTGCTTGAAAGATCAAACCAAGGATTTGGTGAGATAACTTTCTGAAATATTGTAGAACTACAGCCACGGAAAACATTTTCTGAAGCACAGGTCAAAAAAAGAGAATGTTATTATGCTAGCTTGCCTACTCTATTTTCTTGGATTTGATGTAAATGTGACTTAGCCTGTCTCTGAAAGCAGATGCATCTCACTTCTGCTTCAAAAAAAACAATTCAGTCAGAGCAAATATCATCATTGTTTTAAAGCAATTTATCATCCAGCGTTTACCTCTATCCATATGCCACTTAACTTTGAAGCAACTTGAACACCAAAATCTTCTATAAAACGTTTTATTTTGCAGACTAACTTATTTTTAAAAAGACATTAAATGAAAATCTAAAGTCATGTGACAACACTATTAGATATCGTTGCAAACAGTGAACTGCCAACTATCTTAAGATATTGACTGCATCTGATGCAGTCTAGTGAAAAAATTATTTCAGCAAATTATGTTTCAGTTGCTATTACTTCATTGTTAGAATGGAAACATCAAGTGAAGTAGGTCAATACTAATTGGCAGGAGAGAGAAGTTCATACAACATCTTGTAAAGAAAGGCAATAAATGTCCCACTTCCATTTCATCAATCTGATTATTTTATAGTAGTGAAGAGAAAATTTGATTTAAAAAATGCTTATTTCCTGTTTCTACAATGTACCTTGTTTACTAATACAATTAGTTTGATAGGCTGACACTTGAGTGTCTTGGTTCTGCTTAAAACTTTGTTTTTCTTTCAGTGTTAACTGCTTCTGCCTTCCTCTTGCAGTCAATTCTTTTCAGTTTTTTCCCTTCTTTTTCTGGTCTCTTAAAGAAGTTAGGAGTCTCTAAAGGGAAGTCCAGAGGCTTTTCTCTGTTTCAGTGCTCACAGAAATGTGAGGGAGCTTTGGAACAAGCTACCCTGTGCCAGATTTAGTCTGGATCAGCTAATGTACTTTAAGATAATTTTCATTATCTTATGGCCTACTGACCATTTTGTTTCAGTAATCTCTTACTTTCCTCCATGGCCCAGCACAAAGTTTACAATAAAAACTGATTTCATTGTTTTCATGTCACAAAATCCTTATGGCTTTCCCAGCCATTTGTCATCTTCAATTTCTACATTATGGATAAAATAAGTAAAAGAGAATCTAAAAAAAATTATCTCTTTATGTTTATGGTTAATGGTCTTCTCTTCCAGGCACCAACTACAACTTATCTGCAGGAGAGTCTTATTCAGCATCAGGGGAAGAGCCCTGGGTTCCTGCAGGACTCTAAAGAAAAAGCCTAACTGCTGCAGACAGCCATCAAGACAGTCCAGAGAGATGCAGAAAAAAGCAGGCACCTTTCCTATGCTCACCTGGACCAATTCATCTCTGTCTTCAAGAAAATAAGTGGAGTAATGTCTCACTGTCTCTTTTTCCTTTGTGGACAGAGAGCCGGAGATCCCAGGCTTGCACTTTTTGGAGGGTGCCTGCGTGGCATATTCTTGGCAAGTGGCCTGTTCAACCACAGTTTCCAAGGTAAGAGCACAGGTGTGAACAGTTTATGCATGTATCAAACACATAAAACTGGCTGGGAGGCACTGACCCCAAACCCAGCAAGTTAAAGAGGAAGATGGCAGATCAAAGAGTGACCAGGAAATTGCAAAGCTTTAGAAATGAAGGAAAAGACTGAAGAGAAGCATAAAAGCATGAACATTTTTAATAGCACCAGAGATATCTGAGTGGAAACTGTAGGAGTCAAAAGCTGCCCTGATATCCCCACCTCACCTCACACAGGTGTTTGCAACCTTGTGATGGGCTTTCTCACCAGGATGGGGATCAGTGAGTTGTAGGGACTGACAAGTATTCATCCTGATGTGCCAGTGAATTAAGTGTTCCTTAACTGATAAACGTCTTCTGTCCTGAATTGTTTTAAACTATGGGAACTGGGTAGCTTTTGCCGTGAGAGTTTTTGTGGCTGGTCTTGAGCATCAGATAAGTGCAAAAGGAGTGATGTGCACTTGGAAGCACGGGAGGGAGGTGTTTTCTGGTGGGTAGGAAAGAGGTAAAGACACTGCATGTTTGTATCATCTGCCTTCCACTCTGCAGTTTTTCTCTCTTTGTGGAAATGATTGGTAGAGAACTCAGCAAGATGAATGTCTCTAAACAGTTTGTCTTCCTCCTGCAGGCTTGTCAGTGGGAGTGAGTTCTGAGAGTTGTGCTGAAAAGCAATTTGGAAGGAGGCAAATCAGGGCAGAAAACAGAGAACAGCATTGGGAGATATCACTTATCTCATATACCCTGGCTAAATTTAATTTCAAGATGCAGTCACCCCATTAATGCCTGCTTTTTGGGCAAACAGTCCACAGACCCACAGGAGGACAAGTAACTGTTAGCTCTGAGGAGGTCCCAGGACTGGAGGCTGAGGATGTACAGATAGAAGAGCCACCCAGTGTCGGTGACCAGAAGATATACAGATTTTATAGTGGTACTGAGAGGAAAACAAAGGATATCCCTCACAGTAGAATGAAATGTTGGAAAGGGAAAAAAAAAAAAACTACCCTAAAAGGAGTAAGATTTTTAAAGAGGTATTTAACATGAGTAGACAATGATGTAAAATGCTACTAAAACACATTATGCTAGAAACTTAGGGCCTAAGAGAACCATTCCCACACCTTAGAGCTGCTATATCTGAAGAGTAAGGTGAAAAAAACCACACACCCATAAAAGTGGCAGTGGTATCCACTTGATAAAAAGATATAGCAAATAAAATACCAATGAACAGCAAAGCAGCCAGAAAAAGTAAAACATAGGAGAAACTCGGTGAAGACATAGTTCCAGTAATCAAAACTTCTTCAAACATATCAGAAAGAGGGAGCTTGCCAGAGTCTGTAGAATGAATAGACAATAAAGATGAAAAGCTTTGATCCTCACTTATTGTGAAGGAAGGTGGAGAATTTATCACTGTTGCAGAAGAGCAGAGACAAGGGTCATGGAAAATTCTGTCAGCCAGAACTATCAACAGCAAGCATTTCAGAAATCAATAAACTGAATTCAAACCTCTGAAAGCTCCTATTTTTCAAAAGAAATTCAGATCTGTGAACTTCACAGAATCATAGACTTGACAAACTATTAAGCAAATACCCTATCTGCTACTTGACCCAGCCTCAGAATTAGGGGAATAAAAGAATGGTTAATATGGTACCATAAGTATCTTAAAGGCTGACTCAGGTCATCTTGGGAAAGACCAACCAGTTCTTTCGACTTTAGCACCAGCCAGATTGGCAAGGAACTGCAATGAGAAATAGAATTAATAATTATGGGTGAAATTATTTTGGATGATCTGGGATGAGTCACAGGAATGGCTTGTGAAACTGTAAGTATTCTTTGAAGATGGAAGTTTACTGGATAGGTGGACCTGTCATTCCAGTATAAGTGGGATTAAGAAAATAGATCAACAAGGGCTTTCAAGAAAAACTACTGAAGAAGTTTTCCTTAATTAACCAAAATAAATTTTGACTCTGTCCTGTTGTAACAACGTATGCAAGTAAATGAACATTTATTATTATTGAGAGTCTCCAAAGATATGCAGTAGGACCTTTCATTATCAGGATATTCAGAAATTATAACAAAAAAAGGTAAGCAGTGGGGAGCAATTTTGCAGAATTTATGAAATTATTAAGGATAGCTAATTTTGAAGAGGAATTCCTGCAGAAATGCAGAAAATTCACAGTGCTGAATGACGGAGTGAAGATCAGATGAAATTCAGGGTTGATAAATGGAAATTAATCCACATGAGAGAACAAGAACTCTATCTCTGTGTGTTTAATAGGAGACATACAAACAGTATAATCACACAGAAGTGAGACTTTGGGGTCATTCTCGGCTATTCTCTAAAAACTGTAATGGAAATTTCTTGTCAGCAAGACATATGCACAGCACTGCTGTGGAGTTAAATGACTAGTTCTGAGAAAACCCACACAGCAAAATCCATCCAGATGGGTGATTCAAAATACTCCCATGGTATATTAACTACTTTCAAAAACTTTGTTGAGAAAAAAGAAAATTAAAACAGGATACAAAAGTCACCAGTGAAGTTTCTACTTTCTTTGTTGTTGTCTTCAGTAAAGCTTTCATTTTTGATTCAAAAGCTCATTTGGTGATGTAATTGCTTTAGTGCAGTGCTGTGGTGAGGAGGAGAGCTGAGCAGCTGCTTTTAGATCTACTGCAAAGCAATAAGCAATATTATTTCTGAATATTCTTGGAAGGCTTTGCCTTTTCATATATTCTTAAATTCTTCTCAAGCTGCATACTCATATATTTCCTTCTAGATCCACTGGATGAACTAAAAATGCTATTTTGTGATGAAACACAAAATAAGAAAAATATTAGGATTCGGCTGAGTTTCTGCCATTTAAGAGAAATTCTTTTCAATCATAAAATACGAAGTTTTCAGATAGGGACACAGTACTCCATTATCCATGACACCTCGCATCTCATATTTGCCTTATATATTCTTAATTGATGATGTGTCCACTTTCTTGGACATTTTTCTATCATTATTTTATCTCTCTTCCTACAGATATGATATTGCAGGGACGTATTCCAGATTAAATATGTCTGAAATAATCAAATATCTGCTCCTACCTTCCTTGCTTGGAGAACAGTGAAGTCTTTTGTTTTGTTTTGTTTTGTTTTGTTTTGTTTTGTTTGTTCATTTTTTTCATGCACAGTACTAGCAACAAATATCATTAGTGTGAGCTTTGTCTTCTGCAGACAACATTTGGAACAAAATATCCCTGACATAGGTTCAAAACTGTCATGAGAGTTCACAGATGTCAGATATTCTTCATACACCAAACCCTGAACTGCTCAATCTGCAAAACAGAGTTATTTTTTATTTCTTTGGACCTTTGTCCTCATGACAATACTCTGAGGATTGCTTACTGATCATTTGGATTGTTATTGTAGGGAATACTGGGCCAAATCTAAGTTAAACTGCCCTAGAAATGTTACAGTTTCTTGGACCACCTTGTTTTTGAAAGCTCATTCAGAAAGTCTGTATTCCCAGGTAAGGCAATAACAACTGTGGAGCACAGATTTGGTTTCTCTTGGGAGTTAAAGCATTTCAGTGTGAGACCATCCTTCCCACTCCTGCATTCCCTCCTTCACTCATTCACCTCTTCCTAGGTTCTTACCACAAGTGAAACCATTTCAAAGTGGGGAAAAATTAGATACTTGGACATTTTCTGCCCAACAAAACCCTGATCTGTCCCCAAAGCCCAGTCCATTAGTGCCTTGAAGAAGGGATTGCTGAATATAAACGTGCATTTGATTTTGAAAACTCCTAATTATTGGCTGATGCAACTTTCACAGCACTCTCTTTCCAGGTGGATTTGGGGGGGGACGTTTCTTGTTGTGCAGACCCCTAAACTTTTAAAATACCAGACATGAGCTTGTTTTATTTTCAGGTGTTGGCATGATACTCCACGGTGTCCTGTGGTTCTCCAGCAGGGAAGCAGTTTTGATCCTTCTCCATGTGTGCAGGGCTCAGTGCTGGCTGCCGCTCATCCCTCTGGTACCAGACAATAAATGGGGCAGAGGTGTCCAGTCTCTACTCCTGGTAACTCCTTTGCCTGCATCTAAACCAGGTGAAGAAAGGAGTGTTGCAGTGCGCGCCCCGCGGCCTAGAGGCTCCTGGTAGCCAGCGACGGCGTTAGGATCCTGAGCTGACCTGAGCTGCTGGCATAACCACACAGGAGCCTGCCAGAAGTGTGTAAGGTCGGAAGCCAAGCACTGGAGGTCTTGCAGCAGCTCACTATCATGGCCAATTTTGCCTTCCCACTGCCCCGCTCCATTTACCACCAGCAAAACACAGGTGTCTTGTGTTCATTTCTCAGGTTTAACTCCAGGTGAGAATCTTCCATTCACCATGGCCCATATTCCCCAGCCCCCTCTAACCCTGATGGCTTCTGCTCTTCTGCCTCCCTACTCCCTGCGTCAGCTCTACCCTGCCATCCCACTCAAGGCATTTTTTTTGGCTAGTTCGTAATTTCTGTTTCTTTATATCCCTCTTACAGAACTCTCCTCAGATCTCATCTGCACTGTTTTTGGGCTCCAATTCTTCTTCACTCCCCATGGACAGGTCTCCTCCAGACACTACCAAAATCCAAAAATATCCTGTGCCTGGTTCTTGGGTTTTCCTTTCCTCTCCTTACTTGCTTTCAGTGACCCCACTGAAGCTGGGTGCTCCTCCAACTTGGTG
This sequence comes from Platysteira castanea, assembly GCA_013397175.1. Taxonomy (NCBI): domain Eukaryota; kingdom Metazoa; phylum Chordata; class Aves; order Passeriformes; genus Platysteira; species Platysteira castanea. The sequence continues at coordinate 4,283,631 of VYXC01011606.1, read as the reverse complement.
TCACAGAAAATGAAACCCATGTTCAGTGTCTCATCTGTGTCATCCCATTCTTTTGCTCAAGTGCTGTAGTGAGAATGGGGCAAGCTAAATGCAAAGCAGGTCCTTGGCACATTTAACCTCCAACTGCTGGCTGCTAATGTGTGGAAGCAGGTTTTTCCAAAGGCTTGTAGGTTTTGAAGGAGTAGTTTTCCCATGGGAACATAAGGGCTTATACCTTGCAGCAGGGCAGCCCTCACACGTCTCCTGACACTACCTGCATATCAAACCAGGGGCTGCTGCTTGTTCTCAGCTGCTCCTGTGCCACCCCTGGTACCCTACGTTCACCCACGGAAGGCTTCCTGTCAGGGATCAACAATATCAAGAACTGCAAACCCAGTTAACCTTTTGATAGTTGCACTGGGAGAGCTGGGCACAGAAAAAGCATGGATTGGCAACACCATCTGCAAGGGAACAGGCAAGATCAATTATAATGGAAAACAATTGTTATAGCAACTGAATCTAAATCAGTGCCAAGTTATTTTGCTGTCTCCAAACCATTGGTATTCAACGAAATACACAGAACAAATCAGGCATTCATGTTTGAAATCTGTTTGACATAAATGCACCTTTTGTTGTTGTGGTTAAATCCACGGAAATTGATTTATTTTGAATATCAGACAATCAGTTCCTTAATAAAGATACATAAGATGTCTCTCCTAGAAGGTTTTTCAGAAGAAGATAGCTTAGTTGAATAAAGCACTTTACTTATAATTTTTAAAAAATATTACAGGAAAAGGCTAGATAGGGCTCCTTCTTTGCCAAGGAAGCAATTTGGTCAAACTTTTTTTATGAGAGTGTAATCTCTTTTACCTGTTCATATGAAATAAATGAAGAGAACTTTAAAAAGTACTGAAAGTTCTTTTCTGAAGTTCTGCTCTTAATCACAGTTATCACATATTTTAAATGTTTTCTACTTAAGGTCTTATATGTGTGCTAGACCACTGCATACTGAAAGGGAGTATAATAATGTGGTTTTCCCTTAGGCTTTAAATTTTGAAGCCACTTTGAAGAAGAAACAGACATTTTTGCTTCTCCTTCTCAGGCTTCTGAAAAATGACAGCCTGTGCATCCTGTGGAATTTCAGTTATTTGGACCTAGCCCAGTGCATGTCAAAGTTGCAATTAGTCAGTGCTTGTAAGAAGCTGCACAAAATGATGGAAAGCTTTCCTGGGGATAGGACAGCATTATTTCTTAGCGTGATTTGTTAAATAACTACTGTAGCATATTGCTATTCCACAGTATGCTGAGGTTGAAGTACCTTAGTAATACAGGGCCAGGAAAGACTTTAAGACCTACTATCAACCAGCAAGTGTTTCCCACCTCGCTTTTAGCCAGGCATGATTTACCTCCCAGGACAGCAGACACTGGCAGTCTTGGCAGGGGAAGATAGAAAAGCAGCTTTTGAGCGGGTGCAGAGTTCCTTGGCAGCACAGAGCTGTGTCGAGCTCCACTCCTCAGTCCCAAATACCTTCCATGCTTTCTGCTTGACTTGGGGACTTGCGGAACCCAGGGCAATCCAAAGCCTGCCTCCACTGAGGCTATGACATGGGAAAGCAAACAGGATTTCTTGCAGAAACAGGCACCGTGCTGGTCACTACAGGTTGGCACCTTGCAGGTGGTGCAGCCTCAGTCTCCACTGGGCTGTCAGTGGAGGCTTCCAAAGAGCTGAGAAGAACGGCAGTGGGCTCCTGGATGCACCTGTGACAGGAGCAGACACTGAACAGGACAGAGAACCCCTCAGAGTTTGCTGGCCACCTAGTTCTATCTTTTATTCTCACTACTCTGCTCATCTCAAGGTAAATGTTGTGCAAGTTGGACCTGAAAATCAAAACCCGGAAATTTCTTAAATTGCATGTTCCTCTGGGCAGCAACTTGTTCTTTGTTGTGCAGAGCATCCAGTGCTCTGGTCCCCTGAAAGATGAAAATAGTTCATAAGCAACGTAATTGGTTCTTTCTGCTTTCCTTTGTATTTCTGAAATTCTTTCTTCTGCCATTTATTCACAGTTTTTCTTATGAAGTGTGAAGTAACACACTGAAAATTTTAATTTTATCTTTGAAATATGCTCAAAACTTAGGTGAAAAAGACAATATGTACTTCTGGAGAAAAGCATCGTTCTTAATCCTGTTGGCACTTTGGATCTTTCAGAATACATGGATTACTAAAACTGGGTATTCATTGATTATGTAGCATTTCTTTCTGTTCCATGACGAAATACAGAGATAGCAAACACTCCGGAACCTCTGGTGATGGGTCATTAAAATGAAATTTTACCTATGATTTAGATAGAAGATAGATAAAAGTTTACTAGAAAAAAACTCTAAATTCTTTAGAATTCATCCCATCAATAACTTTTGAAGACTGGTAACCAGGAAACCAGCCTACCATCTTTGACATAAGCAGTGTGTCATCAGTAAACCCTTCGAGAGCCAGCTAGTTACTGTAACAGCAAGGGTGATTTTCAGTGGTAGAACCAAGTCCCCTAGTGTGCTTCTGACTGCTTTGGACTCCAACCTGATCATCTTTTTGAAAGACTTTTGTACTTCGTTGACGTCTTTGTTTCACTTGCACCCACTACACACTTCACAAACCTCTGTATATTCAGACAAGTTCTTCAAAATCACACCCTTGTAAAAAGGGCAGTTGCTTGGGACCTCTGAAGGGTTTCCTAGCAAGGGCTGGCACACCTTAATGTACCGCCTTTCTTACTGTGTGAGAGCCAGTTTGAACCTTTTACAACCTGAAGTTTTAAAGTCTCATTTTTATCTCTGTTTTCACAATATAGCGGCCACAACAGCACCGATATCATTTTTGTAAGGATGTGCAACTCTTGATCAGTCTTTCCTGCAACAATATGGTTTTTTTCTATCTGCAGAGTGTTCTTCATTCAAGTAAGATATTCATTATCACCATCACAAAAATTTTCTCACCTGCCTTCATTCTGGATATTTCCCTTTTCAACCTTTCTGACCCCAGTGTCTAAATGCCATTTCAACTGTAAAATTGAAAATATTTAAATGTAAATTAATTTTGTGTCACTAGCATCCTTCTTGAGAAACCCAGCAGAGAATGTTGAAAGTTTGATTTTTTCTGCTGCCAGCATTTCCATGAAAAAAAGCTCTGCTGGTGACTTTATGAACAACATTCCAGGGTGCCACTGGAACGAAAGAATAAACCAGTTGAGGGAGGAACATAAAAATAAACAAATAGACTGTCCTCAGAAATATGGAGACCTTTCTTAGGGCCAAATATTTTTAAATATTTGTAATGTCCACCTATCTCCTATTCTTCTGGTCATTATTGTACCCCTAAGCCTTAATGTTCTTGGGGTAAAAGAAAAGCATAATGCTGAAAAACAGTGAGAGATGAGTTTTTGAGAATTTTCTACTAGGACATTGAAATGAAATTATTGGGTAAAATAGATCAAATTACCTTTTCATCCCCTCCTTTTTAGAAGGCTGTTCAGGAGAATATCCATGTGGAAACCAAAGTTGGATTGGAGGTGCAACCATCCCTGATCCCAATTCAAACATTATCTAAGAAGCAAAAACTTTATGAGTAATTTCTAAGATTTGGTTTTGATGCCTCTGTACAAAAACAATGTATACAGAACTTGTGATGTTATGGATGAAGTTGTTATAGCAAATACACACATCCACTATTAATACATTTCAGTCCATAAAAAAAAATCATGCAAATAATAAGTAGTAGGGATAATGAATCTACTTCTGCAGTGGATTTAATGAGGCAGAGTGTACAGAAGAAAAGGAAGATCTAATAGGAAAAGGTTTAAAAGACAGATTAGAATTTTAAAATATATTCATTGAATTTCTTCTTCTTAGAAGCACATCATTCTCTCAATAAAAAATGACCAACATAAATTGTTACTCCATGTTATTCTGGATAGGGATAAAACTGCACACAAAAAATTCTAAGAGAAACAAGATGTAGGGCTAAGTTTTGAAGCCAACAACATGAAGGATAAAATTCCTACTGATTCCCTTGAGCCAGGAGTTCGCTTCAGAAGAAGCTGCACAAAAGGAAGGGATACACAAATTCTGCTTTAATAAGTGGCCCTCAGACACACAAAATATTTTTCAACTGAAATGCAATGGAGACATTGGAAAATAACAGACATAAAGGTTGAGGTACAGCAGTTAGAAAAAAAAAGTAATAGCACTCTAGCAGGGATTATGCATAAGTAATATCAAGAGTTGGCAGAAATCTCAAAAATAAAATGCCCAAACAATTACTGAGAGAAAACCAAACAAGAATAATGAGTTTATTTTTTGACACACATCACTACAGGCAGCTAAAGACCAAATAAGAAATAAAGAATAAAAAGATCACAAAAAAACTGAGTAGTGGAGAGAATCTGCACTTGATTGTGATCAAATTACCTTTTCATCCCCGTACTACATTTGAAACCATTGCACTTCTGTGAATCTGATCATTGCAATTCTTGTCTGCCAGAGAGAAGAACAAATTGAGAGTGTGCGCCACTTATTTGTACAGTCTAATGAAGTACAAGGTTTTTGTGGTTAGAGCAAAGCTGTTTGCTCTTGAGAACACTTGTTAACAATGACCTGTGCTTGAGAAATTAAAAACATCAGATATTTTCTTTTTTCCCCTGTCTTCAAAAGTGTAGTAATAATTTTGATTGGCTGCCAATTAGGAAAAATGTAACTAACACACTGCTGGCCAAATCCAGCAATCCAGATTTCACTGAAAAATGGAAAAACTAACAGTTGCTGTGGATTTTTCTGGTACTTATCTCACTTGTTCCTTCTGCATTTTGATTATTTGCAAAAGGAATGATGATTTAGACACACATGCCTAAGTGTGCCTTCCTTCTGCCTCTGAATATTAGAGAGGGAAATGTTCCGTTGTGCAAAGATAAAATGAGTTCTATCCATGGATAAATAATTTTAAATCTGAGGGTACTTATGTTATACATGCAGTCATTCATCTGTAAGTGCCTGCCTTATCTTGCAAGTGCAACTAGGATGGAAAATATAGAGAAAGTGTCTCCCACGGTGCTGGAATTTTAACTCCTCACAAATCCCTAGCCCAGCTTTATTTCAGCATCTGATTTCTTGCCAGTTCCAACCCTAGCAAAATAAAGTTTTAGAATCTACTTTGACACCATGATCACATATCAGCTCCTCAGCATCTCTTCTGAAAGTTCAGTATTTTAATAAAGGAGGTGACTTTCATGCTTTCAAGTTCCTTAGGATCTCAAAGCAGGTATTTTACCTTCTTTGTCATTGTCTGACACATTCTCTCTCTTTCGTCCCTCCTGCTTTAATCTATTCTTCTTCTCAAGAATGAGTGGAGCAATGCCACTAGAAGCAAACTGAAAATAGAGGGCTGTTCAGTGCATCCAATAAAAGCTCATCTGGAAAAGACCAACAGCATGTTACTTTCATAACCATTCAATCGAGATTAATGAAGAATGATATCAATACTACCAACCACTATTCTGTGGATTTCTTTTTCAAAGGAAAATTACTTTGAAATGCCTACCCTATGCTAAAGAAATTATTTTATATACATATAAATTCTATTGATTTTTATAGCTGTAGCTCATTACATGCCCATTTGCAGTTAGATTCCAGAAAAAAATCTGTTTCCTGAGTTTTGGTGTTACCAGAGCCACATACAAAATTAATTCTGTTACAAGCCATGGAGGAAACTTAGATGTGGGGTAGCAACTGGAATTATAATAAGAATTTCTTCCACTCATTGACATTCATTGATACTTTCCTCTATCAGCTATGAACTGGCCTTGAGTCCCAATAATCTTAATTGGAAGAACACACAATCAGGCCAGAACAGGCTCAGCTGGGACGCCAAGAAACAAAGATATCAACAGGAGACATTTGCAATTCTATGACCAAGGATTTTCTTTCACTTCCATTTCTAGTGTCTGGTTTTAAATCCCTGCAAAATCAGTTGGACTCTCTTGATCAACTACAACAAGATTTTATGAGGATCTTTATAATAAATTGCTGTCCCTGTCATATTTAGGTTCTGCCTGTATATGAGGCTACATACTGTGTTAAATTTCACCAGAACTCACAAATTCTCACCCCAGGGTCCTGAGTAAAGGTAGAGTGAATGGCTCAAATATCTGGAAACAAGCAACTGGGGAGTCATTTGGTGTCTGTGGAAAAGGAGCAATGCATTCCACAAGCAGGTACTTCCACATGCAGGCTGTGTAACCTGGTGGCCCAACAATCACTCCCCATTTATCTTTTTCTGATGTCATTGGTAAAAATGAATATTTTGTATTTACACATATTTAAAAACCTAGTTCCAAACTCCTTGAATGTTGCAAAATGCCAGATTTTCTTTCTACCTCCAAGGAAACGCTTGGGTTTGACCTGTAACATGTCAGTGCTCCCCTCTTATCTTGACAGGTTATAGATACAGCACTAAGACATCAGTGGTAATTATCACATTTCTGGTGATAAAGAAACAATGAGAGAAGCACAGAAACTGCCACATTGAAACAGAGAAGTTCAGTTACACTATTTATCTCTGACATGGGTCAGCACCAAATTTAGGGATGTATTTGCAAAACAGCAGTGTACAAATCTAGAAGTAATTTTCTGGCTGCTGTCCTCTGATATTTTATTTATGCTTGAAAGCATGCAGATAAATATTTCTTACTTGTGTGGCTTATGTATATGACTTGAGAATATCTTTCTACTAATATAAGCTTCTTACCTTTTTCTAAATCCCAGTTATGCTCTTGGTCCCAAAGATGCTGGGTAGCAATTCTTCAGAGGAGCAGTGCCCAAGTAATTGCTACGCCATCATGTAAAACCAATAGCAGACAAACGATGCCATTGTAGAGCAGATGTTTAATGTGGGACGTAGTAGTAAATGTGATTGCTTTTTATTTCCCTTCTGCTCATCTTAGGCTCTGAAATTTCCACGCGGGAATCTATGCAAGTAGGCTGCCAGCACTGTTATTTTACTACTCTTATTTATGTGGAAGAATCTCTTTTCAGCCCATTATTACTGTCATTATCCTTGACTAGGACTTAATCACTCAAGATAGAACAGTGACTTGTCACCTTTCCAGCCACTGTGTACAATACTGAGTGGAAATAAGTGAGTCCAATTCAAAGCAGTCAGCGTAATTTTAATCAGTCAGGAGCTGCCAGCCTTCTAAACACAAGGGTGTCCCTGGGTCAGCAGATGGACAAATACTTCAGTAGCTGTCAGTGCATTGTGCTGTGTTGCTCATTTGTCAGGGAGCTCTGCCCTTAACAAAACAGCCTGAATATTGAAACACTGCCATAAATCACAGCAAAGAACGAGACTGTAGGCTGGACTTTTTTTACAGCACTTGGTCTCTAAAGTAGCAGGAACATTATTGCAACAGTTGTGTTTTGATTAAAATTTGTCATGTGGATGCACAGGTCTGGGGTCCGAGGCTACCGTCATGACTGTGAAAAATCTGGTGATATTTGTTAATTGTACTTTGGTGTGTGTAAAGACACTTACACAAACACACACACACACATGCACCCACAACACACATAATATATGTGAATTGTTATTACAAGGCTTGCCTATGCATCATAATTTGTGTGTGTGTGTGTGTGTGTGTGTGTGTGTGTGTGTGTGTGTTTAAACTGCAGACATACCTTGACTCCCACCACTACAACTGACCTCTTACTCCTGATAATATATAAATTCTCTGTGCAGCCTAAATAAAAATGAAGCTGCTGCAAAGCTTTGTAAGTTTTCCAGAATTTCTTATTCCATAAAAGCACAAAACCAAAACATTTCATAGTGTTTTGCTCAAAAAAGGCAAATCAGAAAGTGGGTGACGCTGACAAATGCACCTTTCTTTCATATTAAACAGAGGTTTTGTCCTTGAGCTGAGATATTTTTCCCAATTTTTTTACTGGAACAGATACATTTCTACCACACATTTTTGGTTCTGATAGATTTGCATCAAACCTCCATCAGCTCCAGAGAGAAATATTTTTCTTGGAGTATGTTTACAATTAAGGGGCTGAGATTTTCTGAAATAAAATAAGAATTTAACTAGGATATCTGATTAAATAGATAGCAAAGAATTTGTCCCTAATAGCATTTGAGTTAGGACCAATTTGCATTTTCAGATGCTTATTTTCTGAAACATCTCACTCTTCATTTCTGTGTACTCAAGTCTTACACAGATGAAAATTTTAATTACATACTTGGAAAGGAAGCTTAAAATCATTATAAAAATGCAGGAAATATGTGTTAAAACAATTTTACTGATGACCAATTAATACAAGATGCAAAAATGGGTCCTTAAATTTTCTAGGAACAGAGTTGTCTAAAATCTAGTCCAAGCTCTTCAGAAGAGATGGGCACTTTGATTGTTAAAGTGTCAACTCTTCATGTGTCAACTTCTTCACGTTTTTCCAGCATGTCTCCACTTTTAAATTCAAATGCCTCCTCATTTTTAGAATTTATCATGGTAAACATTTCATTCAGTTGGCTTTACTACAGTAATTGAAATTCCTCAGATTAGATGGATGTCTCCCAAGAAACAGCCAGGCCATCCCCAACTACCTAAGGACAGGTCTGTGGTTGTATTTGACACTCCAATATTTGACCCCCTTCCTTCTCTTGATGTTTTTTCCACACTGTCTCATCAACACCTGTATTTGCCTTTCAGCTCACAGGCCTTTCTTCTTCTTGAGAACCATTTACCCGTCTTCCACATACATGCCAACAATTTTTCCAAGTAAAGAAATGAAGTAGAAAAGGGAAAAATGGCTCAAATAATCTTCTTTCACACAGACTAAGAGAGAAGTTTCCCAGACAGTTGTGTGCAACCATTTAAGTTTAAAAATTTAGTTCAAATTTAAAGTCACACCCTAAATTTTTTAAACTAAATTAAACGTTTTACATTCCACTCTTTCTTCAGGACAGCATTCACGAATTGGAGTAACATAAGAGAAGCTGCTGTTTCAGCATGACAAAAGCAAGGAAGCACTTGAAATCGAGAAGACAGGCTATTGTTTTTGAAAGTAATTGTCAAAATCCAGCACGTTGTATACTTTGAACTCTGCAGAAGCGTCTGAGCTTCTGAGAGCTGACAAGAACAAGAAATGATCTGTGAACCTGCAGGGGATCCTAATGAGACTCAGCTCTCATTAATAATCTCAGTATCTTCTAACCTTTTTAAAAATTTCTTTGCCACATCTATGAATTGGACAGAAGTCACTGTATTTCACATGAAATCCTCCTTTTGCTGTTGCCTCTTAGCTGTGTCCTGCATTCTGCAAATTCTCGTGGTTGCTTTCAGTTCAAAAATGAGGGGCCTAGATTCCCACTGAAGTTAAATTCACCACCATAAAGATGAACATTCGAGTCACCAGACCAGCTATTAACAGCAACATTGACATTGTACTGAATTGGTATGAAATGGCTCCAAATGTTTGTTGGAAAAACTGGAGCTATAAAGAAATTATGCTGCCCTCTGGTCTCCAACTCCAGCTTGTAAAGCAGCAGTACAAAGAATCCTCCATTTCTCTGCAAAAATGAAGAGCAGCAGGAAAGAGGTGATAGGAGGTTGATGTGCCTCCAGAAAGGATCAGCATACCAGGTGCATAATGAGGCAAGAGAGAGCACAGATCACCCTTCAAGCTGTGTTTTGAGGATGCTGTATAGATGGTGAGATTTAGGTTAAATATATCTTTATGAAATGAAAAATAAGCCTGTTGCAAAGGCAGTCCAATCTTTGCCACATTTCTCTTCAGGAAGGCTCACCTTAATCTTATCTCTTCTCAGGTCCATCAAGACCTGCTGACATCAAGAGACATTTTGCCATGGACTTTTTTAGTCCTTGGATTTACCTGGCTGCTCATTTGCTGAGTGCGGCTTCATCAACGACCTTGTACCAATGCTCCTTCCACTCCCAGGAGCAGAGAGGACTCTGGCTCACTCACTCAGTCATTCTCCAACTTGTGTCATCTGGCAAGGGTGGCCTAGAAAATCATCTGTTGCCTTAGGTATAACAAAATTACTGTCTCATACATGGATATACTGGAAAATTTGCTTTCATTTGCTAGTGAATTCAGTTTGTGCTAATATTTGCTTCACACTCAAGTTTTCTGAAATTAGAATAATTTTGCCCTGAAAGGCCCTGGATAGACACTGCTGGAGAACTCTGCTGTTGACCTCAGGTAATTAAATATCTCTTGCCACTCTGGACCACTTGCATCCATGATAGATCACAAGTTACCAGTGGTGGATGTGGTATGAAAAATAAGCAGATAAAAACTCTCCTTTACAATTAACTGTGAAGTTTTTATATATTAAGCAAAGTTTTTCTGAGATAAACCCTTATATCCTTTAATCTTCTTTACATATATTTTCAGGCACCTGCAGAACTCTAGTCTGGAAGTTAATACCTCCATATTTTTCACACTGCAATTTTTTCAGTGAACTTTTCAGTATTCATGGGTATTTCTGTGTCTTGTGTATCTTTTCCAGATAGGGACCTGTTGCAATGAAATTTAAAAAAAAATTAAATATACACACAGGTGCACATGTGCACTCGTGCACACACACACACACACACACACACACATAATACATATATACATAAAAAGATATAGAAGAGCATTATTTTTTTTCCTCACGTACATTCTTCTAAAACAGGACAGACCTACATTTGTCCATGTGTTTAAATTCATTTTTTTCACATAGTTGGCTTACTCATCATAGACAAGACTAAGACTCTTTTCTGTTCAAACCTCCCTTTTTAGAGCAGCCACATATTTGTGAATCATAATACAAAGTAGAGAAGGAAGTAGTGCTTATTTTACATTCAGATAAAATGGTGGTAAAGAATTTCACTTTAAAAAGTGAAGAGGATGAACAGTTGGTGCTACTTCATTAAACCAAGATGCCGTTTGCAAAGAAAGTCAGGTTATTCCAGGAACGTAACACTTTCCTGGTCATTAGTGTCTCACAACCATTAAAGATTTTCTCCAGTTTCCAGATGTCAAGGCTGTCTCATTAAGAACTGCAAGAGGAAAGTGCCTTGATTTTTCCTCTCAACACAGAAAACTGACAGGCATGGATGGCTAATTCCAAAAATGAATTTTCAACCAGAGGGATCTATTTCCAAAGTTAAAACCTGTGTAAGCCATTCTCTATCTAGAAAGGCAAAAACTTTTTTATTCTAATCTTTTTAAACTTATTTAACAACACTGCTCCTACCAAAGTCTTACTGAAATTAAGGAAGATTGATCAGATCCATCGGATGTTTCCCCTATGATCTTAAGAGTTGTTCCAGCTCAGTGGGACTCAGTATTCCAAGTAATCTGGTAGGAGGTTGTCAGTTTATCTTCAGTTTCCAGTGCCTTCTGTTTTCACCTTTTTTACTTTTGTTGCATGAGAAGCTGTCATTGCTGCTTTACATTTTATGCCGAGAAGAATGCGTTGGTCTAAAAACTTACAGAATATCTTTAGTAATTTTTGAGCAGATTGTTGTGAAACAAGCTATGAAACTCAGATCCTAGCTTACTGGAACACAGGGGAATTTACTCTTGGAAGCTTTCATTTAGCAATGTTTATTTTATTCTTCAAAGATAAGTGTTCTTTCGTCTTTGATGAAATGTGTGATATGTCGACTGAGTCGGAGAAATGGAAATTCTTTTATTTAGTAGTTTTGAAAGGATAATGCTTTCCACAGCATATTGCAATATTTATTTGGTTTATAATGTCTTTTTATTTTTTTTATTAAAAGATATAACATTCTTTGCAGGGAACTTGAACTGCAGCATCATGCAGGTATAAGCAGCTGTAGATATAAATATTTTTTTCAAATAAACATGAAGTTGTGACAAACTTTTACAAATTTGTGACTTGAAATCAACATTCTCTTGGCCTCCAGCATTTTTTGGTTTGGTTTTGGTGCGGTGACTTTTATTGTTGTCTTTGGCTTTTCTGGGCTTCGTTCTGATGATAGATTACTTAAAACATTCCTTGTTTCATCCAGGTTTTGATGGCCTTGTTCTTTGTTTTTCTGAACATAAGTTGGAATATTAAATTAAAGAAAACATCATTTAAGAAATCTTAACTCATCTAGTAAAAATAAAATAAAAGTTTAAGATGAAATACTAAAACCAAGTTTTTAATTTGAATATTAGGAGAAATGAGCTAAAGAAGTTTGGTAGGTATCCAGGTTATACTCAGATTTAACACCTAACCTGACAGAGGTATTGTATGAGGAGCAAAACTACATGGAAAAGGGTTTCACTCACCCCAGATTCAGGATTCTTCAGGTGCTGGCCAACTTCCAACTCAGAACTGAAAATCTCAGGTTTGAAAATTTTCATTAAAATATGTGAGGTCACAGATCCAAAACAATCAAGAGGATTTTCCTCCTGTAAAAGTCTAGGGGAGTCATGTTGTCTGCCTTGGGTCTTGCCAGGAGTTCTGGTGTCTCCTACAAGCCACAGAAGTGACTGTCAGGGTGCCAGGAGGAGAAGCTGACAAAAACATCACCACCACCCGAATTTATCTCAATAGATCTGCGGCAAACATGACAGCTTGGGTCAATTATCAAATTCTAATGAAGAATGTTTTGTCTTGGAATTTTTCTTTCTTTCAAAACAGCTGTAATAAGGAACTTCTGCAAATAGCAGGTTACAAAGAAAAATGCAGAAACATGGTAGAAAAAGAATAGTAATCTAGAGAGACTATCAGAAAGAGACTATCAGGAGACTGTAGCAGAGGAGGGTAGTTCATGCCTTCAGTGGATGTCAGCATGGATCTCATGAACGTGGTGGTGTTTCCCTTCACACCAATACGTATATTTACACAAGGCACATTTATACTTGAGATTATACATAAAGCTGGTTCTTTATGTATGTGCAGACATGCAGATGTAAGTTTTAAGGTTCAGCACTTCTCTTCCATCTGCCCTTGCACCCAATCTTTACATGTATTTTAAAATTTCAAACTATCAAAAGATGTTTCCAAAAAGAAAATTTGAGCAAAACATTTTACATGTTGTAAAAAGAAGCCACTGAATGAAGGTTTACTGAATGAAGGTTCACTGAATGAAGTGTGTGTTCTGAACTCAGGCTGTGCAACCAGAGTGGCGTTTCTGGCCTGGAAAACCATTGAAATTATCTGGCTAGCATTTCCCAAGCAAATTGATTAGAGGTTGGATATCTATCATATTTTTTAATTAATTGTCACTCTGAAATTCAAAGAAGTCACCAGAATAATTTCCTGCAATCATAGTGGACTCTTGAGCATCATTATAGAGCTGACACTAAGGAATTTCCTCGATTAGTTTTTAAATAATTGAAGAGATGTGTACAGGTCAGATACAACAGAAAATTGGGGGAGATCAGAGGATGCTTTCAGAACATTACTGGACAATTTGGCAGTGACATATACTTAGAATTACACTACTTACAGAAATTCATTTCCCTGAAGAGTGCCAGAGTATGTATTTCAGATATTACTTATGACCTCAGATGAACTAACTACACTTAACTATCCTACACTGTTGAAATCTGTGCTCAGAAGGATATTGACTTGGAATGATCAAGCTGATAGCTTCCCCTTTAGAGATGTTTCCACATCAGTTTTTCCAGGACTTCTCTGTATCCAATAGGTAAAGTAAAAACAAACACAACAGACAAGTCGTCTTGTCAAAATAATTTTACCAACACCTCTTAAATACTGGAAACCCGGGTTTCAGGACAACTTCAGTTGGCTTCAGTTGGTCCTTACAAACACCTCATAGAATTGGTCAGCATACACAATTATAAAAAAATCACAATATGCCAGCATAGAGTCCAATTTACTATTGTGTCTCCCCAAAGCTGAAAAGAGAAAGAAAAAAAGCTCTGTGTGAGCCAATGACACCTTTGAGAGAAATCTGCTATAATGGAAAGATACAGACCAAAGCACTGTGCCAGTTAGCGACAGAGACTCTGTTTGTTTTGCAGTCATGGAGGTATTTAGGGATTTAAGCTCTGTGTCTTCTATCCAGGTTTTCTTTTAGCTCCATCCTTAAATTAAGTTTACAGCTGATTGAAGATGACAGGTTGTCAAACTGACAGTGACCTCTTGGTCCAAACAAGAGCCGTCAAGAGATGACAGCCTGGCCCCTGCCAGCCTTGCTGACAGAGACAAAAGTGCCACTTGTAAAAGCCTACCTACCTGTCCCACCACATGTTTGTGAGCCACTTCTGAGTCAGTGGGGCCCAAAGGTAAATAAAAGGATCAGCAAGGGTCTGTGTGGAAGCAGGAAACAACAGCACATGATCTGAGCAGAACTGGCAGGGATAACACAAACTGACTCAGTGAAGCTGAAATATGGTAGAAAGAAGGAGAGAAATGAAAGCAGAAATTTATGACAACAAAAGATTAGGAAGAGGAGCCGGACTGCAGCAGAGAACGCCAAGAGGAGTTAAAATGGCTTTTGTAAAAAAACTTCACCTTGATACTGGTCTGTTGAACCAAATGGTAGACAGGCTTGCAATTCCTGCAAAGTTCAGAAATGCTCTTGTTCCTGTGGTAGTGGCTTTGCAGAAGACACTCTCCATATCTTTCCAGGCTAACCCGCTCCTGCACTGGGAATTTTTCATCACTCTCCAAGTTCCAGCTTGATGGAATCACTGGTTCATGCTGGAAAAGCCTGAAGAGGTACTTGAAAAGCATGTCAGAGCTCTTGTCTTCCTTCTATTCTCTGAGATTTTGCTGTGAAAAATTCTTAATCTGGCCATTCAAAACTCAACCAAGACTGCTTTCCACAAAGCAATGGTAATAATAATTGATGTCATATTGTTGTAATAATAGATGTCCCGTTGCCTCTAAACCCCACAGGTTTCTGAAGGCAGCAATTACAGTAGCTCTTTCGAGACTTTACTGGTAGTTCTAGGTAGCAGAAATATCTTTACGGGAACAAAAATTCTGGCAGCTGAATAAAGATTATTTTAAAATGCCTCAGATCTGAGCATTTCTGATTTGTTCATGCTTATGTATTTCTTTTCATGCATGTGTGCATCCCCTCCTGAGCTTTAAAGAGCAATACATGCATATGGAGTGGAAAGAAAAGCCTCTGGAAGGAAATAAAAACACAAGTCTACCTTGAAAAGGAATACCAGCTCAATTATACTTTACTGTATTCTCTCGATTAATTATACAAAAGCCAGTACAAAGATTCAAACAGAAAGAGAATAAATGAAGTGCTGCCTCCATCTGATTATTAAATAGAAATGACTGTGAGGGATTTCCATTTAAAAAAATACCACCCCAGGAGGCATCTTCTTGAGCTCATCACCTCAGCATGTCTCCAGCACCCTTGAATAGGAAAGATTTATGACAGATTTTCAGCTAAATCTTCTTTTAATTGACAGAATTTTGTTGCCACCACTGAAGAATAATTCTATGAGCTTTAGGATACAAATGCAATGACTGGTGCATATGGATTCTCTTCCAGTTTCCTTCCAAATTCTGCTCAAACAAAATCCCTCAGAGATGGCACCTGCCATTTCTCGCTGTAAATTGGGATGTGGTGAGGGATCTTCAACTTTGGATGACAATCTGCTTTTGTAATGTTTTGCATTTTCAGGTTACCTTTTCCTGAAATTTCAGCTCCATTACTGTTTGGTGCTTTCCTAACAAGAAAGCTTTCCTTAACTCCTGATGTTTCATATGGATGGCAATTGAACACGTGAGGAAAAAAAAATAAAGAACCTTGGAAATGGGCATATAAATCCATACCTGAAGAAGACCTCAGTATTTCAAATATGCTAGTGACACTGCACACCTCAGTGGTGTGCAACACTGCTGGGAGCAGCACAGCTGGGAAATCAATCCACAAATTCAGATACCTGCAAAAAAATCAGGAATGCAGTTGAAAATAATTCTCTCTCACGATAAATTCTGACATTTCACTGATCCATGTCCAAGAGGAAACTCCTGAGAATGTAAGAATGTTCAGAGAGAAAAAGGCCTGTGTATCTGACCTGCAGCCTGAGATATGCCAAAAACATGGAACTTGACACTAATCTATGCCCTCAGGACAAAAAAGAAACAGAAAAAATGTAAAAAGAGAAGGACTTTGTTATATTATCAGCATTTTCTTTACAATTTTATAAAACAGAACTTATTCAAAAGACCTCCAAGAATCAAATTGGACTCAAAATAATCTGTAGGTTTTTTAGCAGAATAAATCAGTGGTAAAAGATATCATGCTTCCAGAAACTATACTGCTCAGTCCTACAAAGTCTTAAAACTGGATGCTATGATGGGCATCAATATTGATTATTTTGGTGAATTAAAATTCAGGAATGATTTTGCAGCAAACAGCCCAGTGCAAGCGTTCTATCAAGCATGATACATCTTTTTTTGGTCATAAAATACAGGTCTCATTAAGTTTTGTATCTTTTCTCTGTTAGGGTTTCTCTCTAATAGGTGATATTATTTGTGGTTCCCCTTACAGCTAGATTGAGTCACAAGGCTGATGTTACTCTCCTCTGGAAGCAGTGAAGGTCATGGGTGCCAAATGTTTTTTCTTAATCCTTATTAATTGGACCACCCAGATTCTGCAATTCTGAAATAATTTTAAATCAAAGTAACACATTTAAAAAGAAAAAACCCACAAAAATAAATGTATGAACTGACTAAAAATTACACTGGATTGTTCAAAATAAATAGATACGTTTACATGTTCAGGGTAATTTGCAGTTATTTAGACTAGATTTTTGGTCATTTCACTTTTAGATCAGTAACAGAACCCCAGGATTTAATGTTCTTAAAAGTCTAATTCCTTAGACTTTGAGCCTCTTGTGGGTTTCAGGAGGAAAGAAGATAATTGTCTAATATTCTTTCATGATGAGTGAAGGTATGGTGCCAATTTTTGTAACAGAAATCTGTACAAAATATTAATATAATCTATGAATCTCAGTAGGTGTTTATAAATACTACATTTAAGAAAATTCCCATCAGCAAAACAGATTCCAGGTCCTAGGGTTTTAATCCACAAATGTTTAAGTAATCCAGACAGAGCCATGGTGGATGCCAGATGGAGTTCCCAGGAACTTCTTCTCTTCTGATATTTTCAAAATGAGTTCCAGTGATCCCTGGTTGGCTTCTACAAAAACCTGTTCCCTTACTGAACTTTAACAACTTAGCTTCCTGTCCTCATCCCACTTGTCCTTCTACTACTGGTGATTGTGCTGCTGTGACAGCCTCAGGGTCTTGACTGAATCCACACTTTGCTGTTTGGCTCAGCTCAGTATCTCTTTTTGATTCCTTTGGTGTGGTCACAGACTCACATCTGCCTCAATCTTTACCAAATCAATTAAATTATTTGTTTCCAAATTAAACTGGTTACATTTAATGAATTAATTATATTTGAGTTTAATAGGCCAAACTCATGTATTTCCACACTCAAGATACCTCTGTTTCAATTACATTCATGGCAACAAATTAGATCAAATGTATGAAGTCACTGATTCTCCACAGTTATTAAATCTCCATTATATCAGAAAGAAGCTTCCATAAATATGTATATATTTAAAATACTGAAAACTAGTAATTTTTGTCTCCCTTTGAGGTGAAAAAAGACATACAGGTTATCTACAATCAGTTATGTATTAAAATTGAAAATGCCTGTTATCTGCAACTTGTGTCTTAAAAGTGCAGCTGGAATGAAAAGCAGAAAAATGCACAACAAATTTATTTGAGAGGGCTACAAAATACATATTCATATATACACACACATATACATGTACAGACTATAAACAGAAGTACTTGCAATAGTAAAAATGAGGTTTTATAACCTCTTGAAAAATGCTCACAGTTAAATAAACCTGGAAACTGAGATGCATGAGAGTTTATTGCCTTCCAGAGTCTAGCTGTTCCACTCGCATATGTTTTACTCCACAGATGATAAGGGTAATTTTCCCTCCAATATAGCAATTTTGCAAGAAGTGAGTTAGTCAGTGAATGGAAGCACCAGCATGCAAAGAAAAGAAGGTGGTTGGAAAAGTTTGTGGAACTCTGTAGGCATTTTTTCTTTACACGGGTTATTGCCAATTAACTGTGAGTAACGGATTCACTCCTAGTTTGAAAAAATCCATTGATAAGTAGTACCCAGTGATCTGGTATTAAGTCATCAAGTTAAATCCTGAATTTTTAAAGGCCATGTAATATTTCAAATTAAATCAAAACTTGGAACAGGAATCAATAGAACAGACTCTGTTATGAGGTACATACTGAAGTCTGATACCTCACCAAACTCACTTTCCAAGAAATAAAGGTTAATAAGATATATTACTTGTATTCCCTGTTTCTGGGATCAGCATTAGTCACGTACACAGGGAATTTTCATGTTTCTCCAAGAACTCATAGATGCTCCCAGATGTTCCTCTGAATTTATGATTCAGGCACACAGACCCCCTCCCACAGACTTTTGTTTCTTTGATCTCCTGTACCATGGAAACATGATATTACTGGATTCTGGGGGTTACATATGAGCTTGCTTTGGATTTCTCTAGAGGTTACTGGGGCTTATGAGATACTGTAAAAAGCTTACATTTTCTTTTGGAAGATTATGGTTTTAAAATGTATATAGTGTTAGTCGCATCTGACTGGGTTGTGTGTTAGGGAGGTGACTACGTTATTTTTATCCTAAACCATCTGTTAGATGGAAGTAACAAAAATTTTAACTCTATCTAAAATATACTGTGAAATAATTCATTTGTATCAGGCACACTTAAGCCTTTCAACACACATTTTGATTTCACTTGTAGTTTTTCGCTGTAGCAATTCTTTTTGGATCCATATGATTGATCATCCTATTATACCCCCTCTTCAATAAGCAGCTGCCTGACAGACACCATATGTTGTTTAACCTAGAACTGGTACTGTGTTTTTTAAAATCCTCTCTTGCTGCTTGTTTACTCATTTTTTGTCACATCTTTTCATTAGGTGATTTAGTTTTAAATGGGTCACAGTGCTATCTCCTTTTCACAGTAGTTTTTAACCATGTCATACCTTCTTCCATTCCATGCATCTTTTCTGTTTCTGTGTGTTACCTCAGTGAAAGCTTTATCCTGAGCAACCCTTCAAATGGTATAAGTGACCACTCATATATTAACAGTTTACTTTATTCCCCTAGTAACATATTAACAGACAGAATTTTCTGCCAGGTATTTCAGGGACTTGTGATTTTTTTCCCTATTAAGGATTTTGGAAGGGGAAGGAGGATTTTACTGCAGCTCATTTTGCAACACAAAACTGTGTCTTTTTCCCACACCTCAATTCTATTACCACCTGCAACTTTCCTGCATTTGACTTTAGGGGACTGCCTCTTCACCACTCTGGATAACCATTTCCAAAGATTTTTCTGATCTTATGTAAATGCCATAATGACAGAAAACAAAAGTTTGAACCATAACCATTGAAAAGGCACATCCAAATAACACAATCGTTCTAAAGATCTTAAATTGCTTTACAAGGGCGATGCATGCCTAGACACTGCAGTGATGTCATGACTTATCACCCCCAGAAACATCATATCTGAAATGGTTCAGGAAAAGTGTTAAAGGAACTGGAAGTCTCTGGTGTGTCCCACCAAGAGCCCACGGGATTCAAGGTACCAACAGAGTTGTGCTTATGCATAAGAGGCACCAACTGGATAAAACTCCCTGAGATAATTTAAAAAAATCCCATACAGTTCCAAGAAACTATGCTTTCTTTTTAATATGTAATGTCTAAGGACAGTTTCAAACTGCTTTCTTGCTTTAGGGAAAGTAAAGTGAAATAAAGGAAAAAAACCACAAGGGATTCTTCCAGAATGATAATGTGCATCCCTATTCCAAAGCAAAAATGCGCTAGGCAGTGGTCAGTACATATGGAGATCTGTGAGGATGTTAATGCCCATGTTCTGTTTCTGTTTTGCATCAGTCAGCAATATCTTGACAAAGCGAGAATTAGATATGCCAAAATGCTCATCTCAGCTCTATGACTCTCATTGCAGTTTCCTTTTGTTCTAAAATACTCTATTTTAGCCATTCATTTTCATTAAGATTTCCTATATTACCATATAGCAGTTTGTGTCATTGAGCTATATTTGTTGCCTTTCTTCTGTATGCATATTTTGCTTTCTGTCCTCAGATCCAAGGGCTGAGTAGCTGGAGAAGCGGACAGAATTCATAATGGTAGATTGAACATGAAACTGATACTAATGGAAATTACTATTCCTCTCTGTGTCCAGACACAGATTTTTAAAAGGTTATATATTCCCTCAGTAGGAAATCTCAGGAAGAAGGAAAAATATAAACATGGAGATTGAGGTGTAGGAGCAAAGAAGGATATAAAGGAATGCAGTATAAACCCAAGTCAAATTCTAGAAAGGCTTGTGTTTTACAGTGAAAAGAAAGCTGTGCTTTATTCCAGCACAGTTATTGTGGTGAGTGATAAAGTGAGAGTAAAATATGCAATAATTTTAAATTATCATGAGAATTACCCAACAGTATCTCCACACTTCAGTATCTTGGCTGTCACAAACCAGTGAGAGGAATCATGATGTCTGCTTTTTTTTACACCTAGTGTTGTGGAGGTTCTGCTTAACCTATCATTTACCAATGAAAATGTATCTGATTTTATTTCTAAAGCTTTGAGAAGTGAAAATTATACCCTCTGTATTAAATTTAACTGAATGTAATATATAACAGTATAAATTAAATTTAATAGGTGTACTATTCCATACAAGAAGTGACAAGATACTTCTTCAGCTGTGGAAAAGATAAAGTGTGATTGATGGCAGAAATTAATAATTGAGGAATGCTATTCACTGCAATAGATACAATCTACAGAGCAGTTTTCAAAATGGTTAGGCAAGGCTAATAAGTGGGAAAAGTTTGGCACAGCTCTTGCTCGAGAAGCACAAGGTTTTGAGACAAATAAACAAATAAGTTAGAAGGCTTTTAGAGGCGAAGAGAGCCAAACTTCAACACCTTTTTACACAGAACTCCCATGTGTGTACAAGCAAAATGACAGAGTTGGGCAGTCCCCAGTGACCAGGACTGCGAGTGCCTGAGCTGCAGGGCACAGCACCCACTTTGCAGCCCACTCCACCAGTACAGCAAAGAGGGATGCAGAAAATGTTTTTAAAACAGAGATTTGACAATCTGAAGAATCCTGTTTTAAAGTCAGATTCCTGCCTGCCTGCACCACTTGAAACAAAACAAGCCTTCAGTGTTTCCTGCTTGGGTTTTACAGCAGTCCTGTGCCAAAGGCACATGTTAAAGCACCTGATCCTGATCTTGTTCCTTGCTGTAACCAGCCTCTCCCTCTGTTCTGGAAACAGACGGCCATGTCCTCTTTTTCTCAACATGCCCAAGATCAAAAACTCGCACACTTGCACAGGTTGTTGGGGCCATACCTAGGAACAGAGGTAGGAGAGGAAAGGAAGAGACTGGGACAGAGATGTTGGGTAGCCACAGCAGCATTAGGAGTGGAAATATGGTTCTCATGATGCTTAAATATAGTCTACTCATCATTAGTCCCTTTTCTTTACACCTGGCTTGATGAACTTGAACAAAATTATAAGGGAAAAAATAGCTGTAAAGAAGCTAAAAGGTGTGATTATATATCAAGTTACTTAGAAGTTTTGTGAATTGTCCTCTGGGCTGTATAAGAATTCAGATTTTAACTCTTTAACCCATATGAGTCAGGGAAAAGCATAGCTCTGCCTTCTCTTGCTTTTCCCAGCTGTGGGAGACCTTCATGCTTTCTTCCCTGTGCAATCAGCTGATCAAAGAGTGTCCACATTAAGGACTGGCTAAAGAGCTCAGAAAGGCAACCACTCCAGCTGTCCCAGGCAGCCTTTCCTTCCTCCTATGCTAATGACCCCTAGGCACTGTTTTACATTTACATGATCGATAAAGCCCCTCCTGTTGACAGCCAGAGGAGTAAAGGCTTGTGCTGGATTCAGTTTGCAGTAACTCTTTCCAGTTGTCATGACAAACAGGACATTCAGCTTAGCATTCACCTATTGTGCATCAGTGTCACAGCCACGTGATTTACATTATTCCCACGGAGTTGATCCCTTGACCTCTGCTTCCTCCACATGCACGTGTGGGGCTCCTACTGCCTTCAGCCTGATGAGCCTTGATGGGCTGCTGACAAGGTCCACACAGTCCCCCAGAGACCAGGATTCAGGTGTGCAACCCACTTCCAGCATCATCTCCTTGTGTTAGTCTTCCAAGATGAAAGGCATTAGAAACAAAAATATTAAGATCTGCTCAATGAGCAGGGCAAGAGATGTAGCCTGTACCAGGCCCAAATTCAGCAGAGCTTTACAGGAGAAATCTGTTTGATGTTGCCAAGCCACAAACCTGAAGGCACGCTCCAGCGCCTGGAGCCCAGAGGAGTGGTGTTTTCCACCTCTCAAGCGGTGTGTAGTTTATGTTGGCATTGAATAAGCCTCTTTAAGTGAATATATTAGAGAAATCATTCAAGAACAGCTCGTCCTTTATAAACATCAGAATGACTGAACATTTTCAACTAAGTGCGAATAAAATTTGAGACACAGGTGCAGAGATTAGTAACTAAATTTTTGTTTTGAATTCAACATCAAGTGGATTATTTTTTCCTAATGATTGCTGTCACTGTTTAATAAGCCACTGCAAATTAGATAATATACAATTATCTGGATTGCAATTTTATTATTGAAATAAATACATACTTGATCTCTTCCTGAGCCTTTTCGTTTTAGAAAAAGGTAATATTATTAAAATTACAGTGAAGAAAGCAGGCAAAGTGCAAGACTGATGGCACTGCTTGCTGCACCACACACAGCGAGGATGCAGCCACAGCTGCCCCATGACCAGCAAGGAGCATTTTAACTCTGGGCCCTGACTCCTGTCTCTACACCAACATGTGTTAAAAAGTATTTTGTACTGGCAGTTAAAGCCTGCTCTCTTTCAGCTTGTTTGGAAAACTGCAAATAAGTGACCCCTGAGATGTCTGCTCTTTGCCATTGAAGGTTCTGGTCTGAAACCTTGCTACAGATGGAGAGCATGCTGCCTTCCAGAAGAAGATTTAATAAGGCAACTCAAAAAACACATATTCAGATAAGATGTAGACCAGGAATGAAAAGAGAATTCTTCCATTGGTTCAGTTGTTCTCTTCACATCAATATTTTTTCCCCCTTGCTTCTCTCTCATTCTTCCTTCTCTTGTAGTTTTCTCTTTTTATTTTACTTTCATATTCTTCCTTCCTCCTATAACTTTTTTTTTTACTTACAGAAAGCAACGAGACCTCTTTCAATCACGTCTTACAATCACACATCTAGCCTGAGGTACTGGTGCTAATCCTCAGACACTTATCAGTGCCTGTTGCTGCTCATGTTAAGTCTGTGGTGCCTACCCACACAACTGCTGCTGCAGCTCCTAAAGGAGTGATCTTGCTTGTTTTTCACCTATTTTAATTTTCTCAGTGTCCTGGAAAGGGCTTTCCCCTGCCAGTTTGAACACTTCCCAAACTTCTCTTGGAGAAAGTCAGATTCCAACACCTTTATTGTGGACACTCCAGGAGTCATCCCACTGAAACCAATGAGGCTTCTTAAGAAGTAAAAGATTATCCAGTTTTGGAAAGCTCATCTTACCAAGGCAACTCTACCTGCTCTTTTTCACTTGAGAGTTTATTTTGGCTGTCATGTGTTGCCTTGTTCAGATTCATCAAGTTTGTTCTGGAGAGTTCATTTAATTTTATAAGTTCAATTTGTTATAAATAGATAACAAGGCAGATACCCTGTCCCTCCCAAAGGCTGCATTTCACAGAATGGTTGTGACTGGTTTATCTTCCTTTAATACGAGAGCTGGCTCTCCTTTTGCTAAGCACCTCTGTAAGTGTTATCTTGCTTTTGATCCTCAGGGCCAACTTCTCTTTCCAAGAGAGGAACAAGTTACAACTACAAAAATGTTCTGCAGTTCATACTCAGTTTTGCTTAGTTTCACTTTCAGGTATGAAGAAATCCCACACTGATAAGCAGTGATAGATAATCACTGTTTTATCTTATTACACACTTAAAGCCAGAGTTTCATGATGCTCATTGAAGAGAATAATTTGGTGATATTCATATTATAATGACACCTGGATTTCCCACAGGCAGAGGCAGAAACTCTTTCTGAAATAACTGGCATTGCTGGAAAATATAGGCAAATATTTACATAAAGAGACACTTTTTCAGGTCACCTTCACTTAGAGCAAACACACTTCTGAAAAAGATCAAAGACTTATAAAGACACCTGACACATTTATTGCAAACTGAAGCAGCATGTTAATTGATACTCATGTGTGTTGCTGGAGCAAGGGCTGTTCCTACTACCCTCAGATTAGGGAAGGGCTCTCGGTTACTCCTGTACAGTTCCCAAGCCAGAACACATATTTCAAGAGCAGTGAAACTCCAGTTATGTTCAACCTGCAAATTTCCAAGGATAATATATAATTTTAACTCAGGACAATGGAGATCTTATATGGATTTTTTTTCTGGTTTTCAGCCTTCTTTTTATTTAAACCAGTTATGTATAATGGAGCTGGAATAGCAGATTTCAAGTGTTGAATGAGCATTGTAGTAATAGGTCACAGGAAAACGAAAAAGAGATTTGGTCATTACAAACTACCTGCACTGTAAATATGCTATTGCAAAGTCAGAAAATGGCCTATGAGAAGCCATCTGCTTTCTTTTTTGTCCTATCTCCTGTAAGATGATCTTTTAGCTGTGTTCAGACACTAAGTGCCACGATGTCTGTAGCAGCCAGACAATCCAACACCTGCAGTGAGATTAATCATTTGAGTTCATTAATGCAGTCACATCTTCTTCATAGTGTTACTCGTCTGCACAGTCCCTGCATGTACGCAGGCACTGGCACTACAAGGTAAAAGCTTCTCTCCTGAGGAAATTATTCTCGTCTGAGTTACACTCTAAAGGAGGACTTGAGAGGCAGGAAGCAGTCCCAGGCTTTGCAATGACATTTTCAGAGTTAACTTACATCAGTTGGGGTCTTGCTGGGTCAGCAACATGGTCAAATGATGTTAGTTACCTTAACTTCTGCAGGTGTTATCTGGCTGTCACCATCTGTCATCCACAAGAGGTGATAGGGCTATAAACAAGGAGAAGAGAAAGAACCTGGAGAGCTACCCCATTGCAAGAACTGAATGGAGCCAGATGGGAAGGATAAGATGCCAAACAGCTCATCTAAGTCAGGCCATTGTCCTGCCCCTGGTGCTTAGGCCATCTTTGCCATCACTGGGTCTTTCCACTGAGCCTTGTGACAGAAAGATGAGGAAGATGGAAATATCTGTTAAATCACCTCAGGAATAAAGTTACAGAGTGTTACAGAGCAGCATAGGTTGGAAAGGACCTCTACATTCAGTCCAGCATCCTGCACAGTTCCAAGTTAGATCAAGGGCCTGGCCACCCTGAGTCCTGAATACCCAGCAGTTCCACAGACTCTCAGGCACACACATTCTAAGGTGATTTGGATTTTTTCTCGTATCTCCATCAAAATTTCCTTGTTGCAGCATAAGACCACTGTGCACCTCTGAGAAGAGCCTGGCTCCTTCTCCTTAGAGCCCCTCGTCAACAAGGTGCCACATCCCCCCACTGCCCCCCTCAGCCTTCCCTTCTCCAGGAGGGAAAATCTGAGTCCCATCTCTCCTCACACATCATGTACCCCAACTCCCCAAAAGTCTCAGAGACCTTCTCCTGGACTTTCTTTAACTTCCTTATCCCTCCCTTGCATGGAAGAGCCCAAAAATATTCCGGACTATGATAGGAAGAATAAATGTGATAATGGAAACCTGTGTTGATACTGACATCTGAGAGCTGTGTTGGTTTGCATAAGACACAAATGAGACTTCAGTTGTTAAGGTGTTTATTCAAACCAGTCCCCAAAAACTTGTGAAGTTCTTCCATCCCTAAATAATAAGACTACTTTCAAGATGTTTCTCTTTTCTTCCATCTGTTCTTATTTCCTTGGGAATTTGTTTTACTGAGAGAAAATGATGGTCTTTTTTCACTTTCTGAGAGCACCACTGACACATCACTATGGAAACTGGAAGTTCAGTATTTTAGTGTTAAAACTTCAGGAAAAACATGCTGGTACAGCCAACCCATTCAAATTTATTTGCATAAGTTTTTCTTTAATTTATTGTTGTTTCTGGTTAACTTTGGTTTTCATCTGTACTAATACTGTTTTGCAGATGTTGGTCTGTTGGCACGTAATTCATCAAGGTGAAATGTGGGTTTCCTCCAGCATGGTAACTGCTTATTGGCTTTCATGGAAATTGATTTATCAGCTTCAGTTTGTGCAGATGGACCTAGACGTGTGTGTACAGGGTTCAGACTTTTTGGAGACCAGGCACAAGTGATTTTGACAGTCTCATGTTTTGGTTGTCCCATCTGAAATAACAAATTAACTCAGAAGATTCTGAAAATCCTGCCCACCAGGCAACCTAATTGTTAGGAAACTACCTGAAAGAAGGCAGATGGGGATTAGTCTCTTCTCCCAGGTAACCAGTGGTAGGGCAAGAGGAAATCTACCTCAGTAGTACCAGGGGTGGTTTAGATTGGATATTAGGAAAAGATTCTTCACTGAAAGGATGGTCAGCTATTGGAACAGGGTGCCCAGGGAAGTGGTGGAGTTACTGTCCTTTAGAGCATCTAAAAAACATGTAGATACAGAGTCATAGAACCATAAATATATGGTGCTTAGGGACATGGTTCAGGGGTGAACCTGCCAGTGCTGGGTTAGTGGTTGGACTCAAGGATCTTACAAGTCTTTTCCTGGATGATTCCATGCCCATGACTGGTAGTTAAAGACACTCTGGACAAAGAGCCACCCTTTACCTGGGCACTCATCCTACTGACCTGCTGTTGCAGTTCGTTGTTTCTGTGTTGGCATGGCAAGCTGCAAACCTTCCCGGAGAGCGCTGCGGGGCTGCCTCGGGGAGAGTGGCTGTTCCGCTTCCCGTGGCCCTTCCGAGCTGCCCCGCATGGTGCTCCAGCTGTCAGCTCCACAACACGGCAGCGATAAAGGAGGCAAGAAGGGTCCCACATGGGGACCTCAGAGGATCTTTGTCGACATGGTGACATGCTGGTTCCTAAAGCCAGAGAGAGAGCACAAGGCATGGACCTGGGATTTTATATGGGGATGAGGAGGGTGGAGAGAGCACATGGCCTAATGGTCTCAGGGTGCAGGGGTGGTACATGGGTGGAGTTGGAGTATTGGGACCAACAGGGAGAACCCGAGGGAGTGGCCAGGACTAGGGGCGGGGGAGGGAAAGCAACGTGGGAAGGGCAGGCGTTTAGTAAGAAAAGGACTGGGGAAATGCAGCACCACAACCGGGCACATGGAAACTATGAAATGCTGTCTGTATTCACAGTAGAAACAACCTGATACATATTAAATGCTTTTTTTTTTCACTGAAATGAAGTAAGCCTTTTAACAAAATACACTCAGTTTCTCTGGCTTGTGCACAAGAAAACAAGGGACAGATCACAGAGCCCTTACCTGTGGGAACAGCTCCTGCAGTTACATCTCAAAGCATGTGGTTACCCTTAACCCAACTGACATACATGTGGTCCTGTAAGTAATAATTGCAAATTACAACTTTTCCAAAATACTGGGTGCTTATTAACACTGAGTTTACATTCCTCCACTGTTACAGTGTCAGCTGTCACAGAGTTATCAAACATCAGTTTTCCTAACTACCTTAAAAAACATAATCTGGCTTCAAGGACACTCAATACCAAAACATTGTTGTTATCTAGTCAGCAGGTATTTCAAATTGTATATTAATGTGTTGCAGGGTTAATTATGTTCATTAACACCATTAGCAAATCTTACACCTTCTCTCGTAGGTGCATTTCTGCTGTGCAGAACGCTTGTGCTTATTACATGAACCTCCTGAGCTGTTATCAAGGCTGTCAGCAGGGCTCCTGCTGACACCATCATCTCTTACTTTTCTTCCAGGTGAGAGCAGCAGTTGCTTTGCCTTCCTCGGGGAGATTGCAAGTTTTGCTGGTCTTATGCCTGGAGAGAAGGAAAAAGCAAAGGGGGAAAGGTCTGCTCCCTCGAAGATGCAGGTGAGGAGTTGGAGGTATTTGTTTCCAGCTGAGAAGGAGTGTTATTGTGGAAAGTCCTGACTCCTTTTCAAATGTATGCATTCTGCATTTATTTATACATAATTCATACTGCTTGGCTGAAGAAATCTGGGAGTGACTATCCATTATGTAAACCATTTCTCAAAAATACCATTTGTTATGTGAAAAGTAAAAAAAGACTGATGGCAGCAGCTGTGAAATAGAATCTGTGTTGCAATTAATTATTTAGACTAAAAACAAATCTCCAGGGTGGAAGAGGATGGTTATTTTACTTTAAATCTTGTTGTTAGTGAGTGTTGTTTAAGGGGAGAAGTAAGCTAAAGCCAAGAAGTGATCAAATGCAAATAATTTGTTTCCTTTTTGATAAACATCATAATCCATTCCAGAGAGTGGCACTAGTTCAACCCACCGTGAAACAAACTGGAGAAACAAAGGAACGCATTGTGTCAGGGCAGATGAGTGAGGCTGTACTCTCTGTAATAAGGCAAATATGATTCACAGAGGATATAAAACTGTGACTGCTCATTTTTTTGTATTTCTAGCTGCTTCATACTGTTGATCTAGAAAGGGTCACAATGGCAGGGACCCAGCCAATGTCAGTCTTAAACCCTTGCATTAGAAAAAGTTCCTGTGCATGTAGACATCTGCCCAATGAGAGGCACATGATAATGTTTTAAAAAACAGCAATTAATCATGCAAAACAATGGTTCATCTATATCATACACTCAATTAAATTTGAAAATTACCCCAAGGACATTTTAAATATTAAAAAGAAATTTGTACATTAATATTAGGGGAAAATTATGACTTTGCTGTTCATTATAGTCTGTGCTCATGAGGTTACACTGACAATATAGGGAGGTTTGGGCTTTCTTTGCACTCCAGACTACCCAAAAAGGTAATACCTGTTAGGAATCATGCTTTTAAACAAGGAGTCCCCAGAACACTGGCTTGTGCATTGTAACTCATGTGGAACACACAAGAGCCCCCAGCTTGCTGACAAATGTAGTCAGAGATCAGAGGTCTGCAAGCTCTGCAGTCCAAAAAGGCTTGTAGGTTCTGGGAGGAAGTGCATCTTAATCCAAAAATTGTTCTTAAAATTCAGGTTAGTGTAAAAATTTAGACTGTGAAAAATACAGAGTTTAGATGAACTACACAGAGTTTGGAGTCTATCAGTCAGAGTTAAACTTTTGTTGCAAAACGTAATTGCCCCTCTCCTGTGCTATGTAGACTGCAAATATATTTGCACTAGTGGCCATCAGTTCATTCCAAAGACCACTTAGTTGTACAGCTCTTGCTTACTTAAAATGATTTTTAAAAAAATTTGAAATGATTAATTGTGCGTAGAGGTTGAAGCTGAAAATATATTCCTCGCCCTCCCTCCTTGCTACTCCAGCCACATACTTCTGTGTTAATACATTAAAATTTCTCACAACTCTTGCCTAAAGACTGAAATCTACAAACTTTATTTGTTAAATTTGCAGCCTTACTTTAAAACAAAAGCTCTTTCATTATGAAGTGCCAAAAATATTCCTGTTTGTTTTAAGAATTACTTTGCCGTGGTTGCTGTTCTCAGCCATACCAAGGGGGAATGAGGGAAGTGATGACTTGTCAGTACAGAACAAAATGCTACCAGAAAAACAGAAGGTCTGTGCTGTAATTTTGAACACCTCTTTTCAAGTAAAAATTAAAAAATCGGGGAGAGATAGGCAAATTGTTACATATCTACTGTATCTAAATTGCTATGTATCTGATCCCACAATCAGTCCTTATGACATAAATGTTCCTAGTGATTTCAGTGACTTTCTTTTGAAGCTGTAAGGTATGTTTAATTTAGAGAAAATATGCAGGATTTAGAAGCCTAAAATCTAATCTGTTTTCACCAAAAGCACTTTAGACCACAACATTTTTCTGTAAAAATTATAAACACATATAACCTCATGCCAGTTTTTCTGCAGGTCACAAGAGCATGTTGTAGGAGTAGTACTAATTGTAGTAGAATTGACAGCAACAGCAACATAAAATATGTTGGTAACTTCAGATCTTTTTTGAGAGAGTTCATTTATATGTCAGAAACCCAGGAGCTACCTAGCCATAAAGCTGTGTTTATGGTCTCAAGTACTTGCTCTCATTGTAGCAACTGATGTCATTTCAGTGCAGAAAAATGATCATTTGTCTACTATTAAAGCAGATAAGAAGTCTCAAGTTTGAGGTCTAATGATGCAATCTCCCTTGTGAAACCTGGGGACTCCAGCTGCAGGATAAACTTTATAATGTGAATTTACAGCGCATCCAAATTAAAATACAAGTTTTATAGAGGTCATATCTTTCATTAGATCAAGTACCGTAGGTGGGAAAAAAATCACAGGCTTTTGTGCATAAATTCTTTTTTTGCATCCGAAACAGGTTGGAAAGTTCAAATGTAAATTCAGACTGAGAAAAACTGCTCTGAATTTAATTAGAAGTGTTAATCAGTATGATCAGATGAAATAAAATGTTATTGGTATCTATAAAATAAAAGGAGAGGTGAAAAGCTGGTTTTCTTTGGAGAATAAAAGGGTCACACCACTTATTACTCACAGAACAATGAAAAGTTAGTGAGAGAAAGTGATACTAATATTCCAAGAAAACACTAACTTTCTAAGGTACGTGGCTTCACTACTCAGTAGAATTAGAAATTCCTAGAACTGAAGAGTCAAAGGAGAAGAGTCTTTATAAAGGTGATACTGGTAATGAATGTTTCCATCCTTTGATGGAAACCAACTTACGTTGATGCTCAGTTACTTGTGTGACACAACCACAGAAATCAAAGATGTTGGGATGCAGAAAAATCTCACTCTCTGACACACTCTGTGTGTGGCATAGGTCAGTATTGGTGTTTTCCTGGAAAGAATAGCCATGCTGTGGTTATTTGTTGCCTTTGTTTCTGGCTTCAGAAAGGAGTGCAGACTCCCCAGAAAGGCAGGGTGTGTAAACCTGGCCAGTGAAACAAATTGCCCCTTGTGCCTATTCCCACTCCCCTTCCCTGGCATCTATTTTGTTTACAGCATAACCCTAAACTTCAGAGGTGCTTAGGGTGCATATCTCCTCTTAAATTACTAGTTTATTGTTTATTAAACTTCAGTATATCTGTCTCTTATCTCCATGTTCCCAGAGATCCAGCACCAGGATGAGTCTTTCACACAGCCGGGTCCCTTCTGGCCCTAGGGACAGGAACTGGGATAGCCCCAGGGGCTGAAGGGCCCAGCTGAGATGACTGGAGAGAGAGAGGTGGTTAGGAATGTCCTAAAGCACTCCTTTCCTGCAGTCGAGATGCAGCTGATCTAGTCTAACCCTCTCACAGCCACACCTGAGTACATTTCTCAGCACAAAGGCTTCCTGCAATACAATTAAATAGACCTAGCTGTTATTCATACTTTCTTTGAAAAAGAAGCTGAAATGCTGTCTAGCTGATTCCCAGAGTATTATGGATCCTAGAGTTCCTTGAGTTCATGGATCTACACGGCATCGAACAGGACTTGTGCAGTATTCATAAAACTTTAATTTGTTCTTCCTCAATTGACGCTGTGTGTGGACATACGGGGGAAAAAGAATCTGTTTTAAGTTGTGATCGGAGTCTCTCAATTGAGATTTTTCAAGTTTTCATTATTGTTTCTTTTATCTGTTAAATCACAAGCACTTGGTATGAATATGTGAGCTTTTCCTCTCTCAGTCATATTCTGCCATTTTATCAGTATGTAACTTTCTAAAAAGAGCTGAGGATATGAATGGAAAATATTCTTCCATCTCTAAGATTTCCCTGAGCTTTCTGCATAGCATACTACATTTCTCTCTTAAGTCAGTTTGCAAAATATCTCCATGTTGCCATAGCTCCGTGAAATATATAATTTTCTAATTTTGTAATACTGAAGGTAATTTAGATGTGGAAGGACTGAAGATATTTTAGAAACAGCTGAGATCAGCGTAATTACTCCACTCTGATCTGCTTTGTCTTACAGGCCACAGAACCACAGTCACAAGTATCTTTATCAAGCTCCAAACCCTTCAGGAGAGATACCCATCATTGATTAAAGGCTCTGAGGGGTAGAGTCCAGTGTGTACCCAGTAAATTTTCCCAGTGAGTGTTCACCGTCACTGCTAAAAATGTTTCACATTTCTGGTGGCATATTACTGGATTTTCATTTAATGCTAGTAATCATTATATTACAATATACACTCAGAAATTGTTGCAAGTTTTACTCTTTTTATCTTTTATTGATGATTGGTCTTTTTCTAGTCAGTCTTGGATCAATTAATGACATTTCCTGAAATATCCTTCCCTGTCTCTGCATTGACCAATGTTATATTAAAGTACGTTTAGACAAAAAGGTTAAAACCCTTTCATGTAATGCAATTAGAGCGAGCATCCTTTTATATCCATCAGATGGGAAATCCATTGCACAAAATCCATCACACAGTATGGATTTTAGCTGAAAAAACTCTGATTTTGCTGTCTTTTATGAAATCTAAGGTTTATCACCTGAGGCAGATATTTACAGTTCTCTTGCAAACTTAAGGCTAAAATATGTCCACTGTCAAGAAGAAAGAGAAAGCTTCTGACCATAATCACAAGGCGGGAATAGTTTCTCTGAAATCAGTGACAACTAGGACCAAAAAATTAGCTCAGTCTTACCTAACATCTATTTTTAACACATAACAGGCCAGCTTCTGCTAGCATTCTTGTTAGCATTAAATAATCCTGTTCACAGTTAAATGCTGTAGAAAAATTACCTTATAAAATGTACTTGTTTCTGTGCTAGTGGTCAAAAGAGTATGGAGAAATACCCAAATGACAATATCAGAGTTATGGTAGATCTCTGTGCTGTTCCAATTCTCTACGGAAAGGCCAAAGTAACTATTTGAAGTATTCAGATGGCAAATCAGCTTTTACCAGCCTTTCTATTTTGGCCACTGATTAGAGCTATAAAACCTTTGATAAATTTCATGGGATGGGATATTAGCCTCATTTGACTTTCTAATTTTAATTTTTATAGGTTGCTGCTGTTTTAAAAAATAGCCCAGTTGTATTTTATTGTTGGAAATAAATAGGAGCCTGAAGTTTCCTTCCCATTTTGGTAGCTAGATTACAAATATAATTTTAATTTAAAGGTAAATAATACAATATATATTGCTCAACATGTTAGGCAGCATGGCGCCAATCCTGTTTGCAATCCCAGTTGTCAGTGTGGTCCAGGAGGTAGAGATTGCTGAGCAAACAGTAACTACAGCCTCTTAGTCCTATTGCTGCTGCAGCAGTGTTAGGAAGCAGAGGACACATGTGCATAGAAAAATAAGCATGTTTCAAATGATTTCTTCAATTACAGTTACTTCTGAGAACCAAATTCATTTAAGTGCAAGAGTGAAACAAAAATTTGAAATCTTTTCTATCCTAAATAGCATACCACATTTTAAAGTGTAGAGCCTAACTCCTAAATGTTACGGGTTTTGGTTTTTTGTAATTTAGAGTCAGGCAGGCAAAAATGATCATCCAACTGACCTTCTATATAAAACAGGCCATTGAAGGCCACTGGTAATTTCTACAGCAAACAAATCTTTATACTATTCCTACAACATATTTTGAAAGGAATTGAATCAAGCAAGAGATTCAATTTATGGTGAGTTTACTGCTTCCATTAGCAAGTATTTCATTGGTTAATTGGGCATGAAGAGAAAAATATTGCACTTCGCATTTTTGGTGCTTTAGTATTTGACTATTGGGTTGAAATCTGATTTACAGGAAGTTTTTTAACATTTCCTTTATAAACAAAAAACTGCAACCCTCATATGTATGATGAGGTTGCTGAATCCTACTGGATTGCAGCTGTGTTGCATCTCTTAGCTGAGAGGATATCTTAATTTGCTTTTCATATGATTTGCTTTAGCTTCCTTTTCTTTTTAAGATTTGCCTCTCTGGCAATCTCCAGACTTTATATCAGTTTGCTCCTTGAGGAAGGCTGCAAGATTGTTTTCAGGTCTGGGCTCGAGTCTTCAAAGAACTATTCTGTAGAAATCAAGGAAACTAAATTTTTTTGTTACTCATAGCAATTTTCGTAACTTTTATTCCCCAACTGCAAGAACATGTTGAGGTTGTCTACCATTAACCTTAAGGTCTTTTCAGAATTGCTTCTTCAGCACAGTTTCAAAGTCTGAACTTGCCCTTCTCAATTTCAATGTTTGTGATCTCTCTAAAAGTATGATGCCATATAAGTAAATCTACTCTGGTAATTTTTGGAGCCAGTCTTTTTGTCTGGTTGGTTTTTATCTTTATGCATTTATGCTTCACATACTAACAGGCATAGAGACTGCTGTTTGACCTGGGATGGTCAATGGTCCCTAGCATTTCTCTCAGGACAAGTTAATGTTTGTTTGTTCAAAACCCACAGCTCAATAGAATAAATCCACACCAAGGGCTCTTTGTTCCTAAGTCTCCTTTATTGTCCCGTTGTCCAGGGAAGTGCCTGTCTTAAGTGTCCCCTTGAAAACATGATTCCACTATTATTTTGTTTGACCTCTTATTAAAGCTTTTCTCTGCTAAACCAACAACTTCTAATACTCCCTTGTATGGATGTTCAGCAAAGGCTTAAGGAGGGAATTTCAAAGTTAAAAACTCCTGAATCTAGCTCAGTAACATTTTGAGATAACAGCTGGAAAATCCT
Organism: Platysteira castanea; assembly: GCA_013397175.1. Lineage (NCBI taxonomy): Eukaryota > Metazoa > Chordata > Aves > Passeriformes > Platysteira > Platysteira castanea. The sequence continues at coordinate 4,248,725 of VYXC01011606.1, read as the reverse complement.
ATCAGTAAAATGATCTAAAGAAACTCCAGAATGCCATGAAGCATTGGTCTTTTAAATAAAAGCAATGTTGGTGAGATCCAGAGTTTCCTAAAGTGCTGAACTAGCTTTGGAGGTGGACATAGAGAAGAAGGACTTAATATATTTCCTTTAAAAAAGATATTAAATTCCCTGTCAAGTCAATGGAAAGCATATCTAGGATGTCTCTGAATGTCAGGAGCAGCAGTATTAGTTTTCCTAAAACAATCATTGTTCCCTTCCACTGACTGTCCAGGGAACTGGCAGGAATCAGTAGGAGTTATAAAGGGTTACAACCCAGTATTTCTTATCCCTCTCCTGAGCAATAAATTCATGGGGAGCAAAGCTTTTAAAAGTTAGTAGCACTGACACCAGTTGCCCCCTAATCTCCATGACCACACACTTTATCCAAAGGTGAACACTAATGGAGTTGGCATGGGAAGGGCTTCAGCCAGTCCCAAACCACCACAGTGAGTGCAGTAATGTGTTCTGTCCCTCTCCTGAGTCTCTATTTATTTAACTATGAGAATAGAAAAGGACTCTCATTTGGGAAAGGGCAGGAGAAACGAACAAATTCATTCTGAAGTCCTATCAGTATTTTTACAGCTGTTTACGCTATAAGAAACTATAGCTAATTTTTTTTCATATAAATGTAAGGAGGAATCTAGATGTCTTTATAGCATTTTGTTCTGTTAAAAACTGAAACTACTTGTTCATATAAACATAAAAAGAAAGCCACTGTTACATTGATTCTTGTTCTATAAGTTAGGTTGTTCCTTAGGGAAAAAGGAACAAAATGTCTTTTCCCAATATAATTTGGACTACCTTTTATCAGTATACTTGGAATCTTGAAGTTTTTTGTTTCTACTCTTTATAAGTGTGCAAGCAAATGAAAAATCCATCTGGATAGAGAAAATTCGTAAACTAATGCATAAACTTATACACCAGAAGCAGATTTGCTTAAATGATGGAATTTGGCAGCTTTGACATTCTTTCCTAAAGTGCTATAAGATGGCAATAATTCAATAGAGTGATGAATCAGAAATATATGGGATACTAACCCAGACATTGATTCTGTCATGTGATACTGGTAATACTCAAATATCTCAGACTTCATTGATGTGAATTGCCATATGGGCTAAATACTGCTGTAGTCACAAAAAGTCACTGAACAGCTTAATACTGAGTAGGGGAGGGGGAAATTAAAAGGTTTTTTGTGTTCAAATAGGGAGTTATTTTACTCTCATACATACAAAGACTTTTAGAAGCTATTGATATGACACTTCTTTACTCTTGACCACTGTTGCTTAAATACGATCAAGAACATGTACTTCAGGGAAGCAGGGACTTCAGGAAGTCCCTAATCCAACCTTCTAGTCAAAATTGGATCAGCTCTGAATTCAGCTCAGGCTCAGAACTGCTCAGAACTTTGTTCAGTTTGTGCTTGAAAATCTCCAGAGATGGAGACTGCACAGTGTCCCCAGCAGCCTGTCCCCCTGCTCCGCTGTCCTCACAGAGACAATGCTTTTACTTTTACCCAGCCTGAATCTCTCTTTTTTTACCTTAATCCCATTGTCTATCGTCCTCCTGTGAGGCACCACTGTGAAGAGCCTGCCTCTGTTTTCTCTTCCTTGTAGGTACAGGCAGGCTGCTGTCCAGTCCCATGAAGTTGTCCCTTCTGGGGCCTGAAGAAGCCCAAGTCCCTCAGTCTCTTCTCTCAGGGCATCGCCATACTGATCATCTTCCACTGAACTTGCTGCAGATTATGGATGTCTTGTTCTGGGAGGCCAAAGATGGATGCAGCTTGGTCTAACAAGTGCTCAGTAGAGGTGGATGATCATTTCAATCCACTGATTCTGTTTCTGTTCATACATCCCAGGAGCTGTTGGCAGGGCTGGCTCATGCTCATCTTGCTGTTCACCAGGACCCCCAGGGCCTCTGCAGCAGAGCTGTGCCCACCAGCCAGTGTCTTCCTTCACAGGGGCAGGACTTTGCATCTTCCTCTACTGAATTTCAGCAGGAATGTTGTCTCATTCCTTTTGCAAACACATATATCCCTTCTTCACAATAGTTTGGTCAATCCATTTTTGGTCCTGGTCACAGATCGCCAATGATTCCCCATCCCCATCTCCATTCCAGTTGGGCTCACCCTGTGGAAGGCCAGCTTTGCTAGGGGTAAACTTGTTACCTCTGGAATTTATGCACTTCAGGGACCTGTTTTATTTAAGTAAACATCAGTATCGCTGTCTCAGAAAACCCAAAGAGCGTAGAGGTGCAGGTGACCAGCACTTCTGCTGAGCAGAAAGTTATTTCCTGGATAAGAAGTGTGATGCTTTAAAAGCTGTGCTGTGGAGCGTGGGATTAGTCACTTGCCAAGATAATAGGTCTGACTCTCCATGGTGCTACTCCAGCTGCACTCCTTCCTGTGCATACCCATTGTAACAGCTCTTAAAACTGAAGTCATACAGCAGTGAATCAGGCCTGGAAAGATTAAGAAAATAAGAAAGGGAGGTGTGGTAGGAGGTTAATTTCCCTCCTACAATAATCTGTAACAGTGAAACAAAACTATCTTTTCTCTCTTTTTTTTTTTTTTAACTGAAAGAAGTGTAATCTAACTCTCAATTTGCCACACAAACCAGAAGTGTTAAGGTTTAACACCTGCTTGTAAAAAGTTCCTAGTTTGTAGCATAAAATGCTTTCTCCTAAAATGTTTTCAGTGACAATTATCACTGATGAAATATGCAAAGAGGAAAATAAGAGAAGAAAAGTAGGAAAAATAATATCCAATGAAAGCACATACTTCAAAGCACCCAGAATTAGAAAAAAAAAAAAATCAGACCAACACTTCACCATATATCTGTACAATACAGAAGAATTCATCTTATTTTTCCTAAGTTGATGTGGCACCACTGTTATTCAAGGATCTGGAACACAGTTCTAAGAGTTTCATTTCTATGGTGTGACAAATCAGAACTCATCTATTTCATTTAAAATGAGTAAACATTTGTTTGGGGGATTTTTACTAATGCTAAATAAAAAGAAAAAACATATTTTAAACAAGTTCTTAGCTTACTTTCTTTTGCTTATTATTATTCTTTCTTAACCCTGATTTTTATGATAAATACATGACAATGTGAAAGTGAAGAGCTAACATTAAAGCTAGAAGTTTCTAGCAAACTATTTATGCAAATCTATAGAGAACATGGTGGACTGCTGAAGAGTTTCTCTTGGGTTTTTAAAAACATTGAAGGAAGATTATGATCAGAAGGCATAGCCTTTTAGTTCAGAAGAAATGGGCTTATATGTTGGCAGATCTATTTGATATTATTTAGGGAGTAATAACCTCTCTACATTTCCAGAACTTTATGCTCAATAATACTCTAGAACAGTACTAATTTCTCTGCTGCATTGGCAAGTTATCCCATCTGAGCAACAAGAAATGCAGTATGAAACTGATGAAAAAAGCTGCATAATAGTTTGATTTCTGTATAATTGAGTCTCCCAAATCTGCCCTCAGATGTTAAAGCACAGCTCTGTCTAATTTGCAAGAGCAAGACAGAGACACACGTATCTGAACAAAAATCAGCACATACTGTTTAATTCCTTCACAAATCTGCTTAGTACATTGACATCATTATTCTATTACTCCATTATTGCTCTTTGCTGGGGTAATTTCTCTGACACAACTTTCCCCTAAAAGGTTTAGCTTTCCTGATATAAAAAAGAGTCCAGACTCAATATGTAATTTTGATCTTTAGTTCTGTGTTTTGCAAGAGAAAATGGGATTGTGGCAGCAATACCAATAGCAGAAGAGTGAACTGTCTGTGATCTGCCTTCCAGCAGTAAAGCAAACCTGCTCCTTTGCTTGTATTATTAGCAGTCAGATTCATCATTGTTGTGTTTAATGTTATTGAAGAATAGGTCCCCAGAGTGTTTTATGGACACAAATTGAAGGAGGTCACTGTCCCAGATAATTTTCATTTAAAATCATTCAGATGGAAAATAGGAGGAGAGCTATCTGCAAGCAGAGTCAAGCAATACTACAGCTGATCAGGATTTTGGGGAGAAGGAGGCAGAGAAAGCGAATGCAAAGGGGTTTAAGGAGGGAATTAGCTTAAGGAAAAATAAGGAAGGGCTGATTAGGAGGACTTTTCCAGGGAGAAAAAGTAAAAGGGGCACAGACAGACTGAAACTTGGATAAGAGAGGGTGCAAACCATCCCCCATGACAGCAGGGCAGAGTGGAGCCTACCAGTGCTAGGGAACACCTGAAACCTCCTAATGTCTGATTCCTTGTCTCACCAGCTGGGTTCTCTCACCAGCTATTCTGCACCTTCTGATCATTTTTTAGAGTTCTGTCATTCAAGGCACATCACCTAAACCAATCCCTCGGAGCAGGTATGGAAAAGGAGAAGACTCAACAAGATCAGGAATGTACCATAAAGGCAAGGACAGCTAAGCACACCATCAGGAAAAGCCTTTCAGACTTTAGGTGGAAAAAAAGAAGTGTAGCTTCTCATTCACTGCAGATCTGGATTTGAAAATCCAAGCAAGTTGGACCAAGCACATTTAATGATTTTCTGCCTGGCATGAGGCACCCTGAGAAAGAAACATCCTCTAAAAAGTGAGCAAATTCAGAAGATCAGACTGCACCACTCACTAACACAAACAAATGTTTCCAAAAGCTCAATCAATTCCTCCATAGGATAGCTAGGGAATTATTTTGAAAGCACAAAAAGTAGCCATTCCAAAGCATACTTGGGGATTACCCTCTGGTTCATGCACATAGGTTTATTTAAAGAATAAACCTTTCTGTGAGAGAACATGAATAGCAAGTCCTAGATCTTCTATTATGATACATTTTGCATATTAATTAAAAGATGCAAATTAACTTGTCCGTCGCTGATCATGTATAATAGAAAGAAGCTGCAGCTGCTCGTAGCCTGCATCATTGTCAACACAAATCTGTCACTGATAATGATAATATGGGATAAAGTATTTTTCTGACAATCATCAGAATGAATAAAGGTATTCCATAGCCACAGTGTATCATAAGTTTGTTTTTTTTTTTTATTGAGATCCACACAAATGATGTTTCAACAAGAATTCAGTTTTAAAACCGTTTGTTGCAAACAAAGCATGATTCAAACTGTACTAGTGCCACTGAAAATGACTTGTGGAATGAAGACTTCTGCCTGTAATTACAGTGAGGGGAAGCCAGTGCATGAAAGGTGCTGAAAAGTGTTTCTCTCTCATCTCATGCTTCTCATTAGCCTTGACGCTCAGAGAACATCCCAAACAGCAGCTCACTGGCTACTTACTTTTGTTGTTAAAAAAATAATTTAAAAGGAATTATGGATCAGGAATTACATTCTTCCCTTCCCAAGTCAGTTGAGCAGGTAGAGTAGAACCAAGTATAGTTCCATACTTCTAAAAAGCTCTTCTACCATCGGTAGTCAGTTTCTTGGTGTCAGTGCAAGGCTGTAACCAGATTAATGGCAAGGCCACATGCATCAGCTTTTCTCCCAACTATCTCTGCATTCAAATGCTTAATCAATTTACTTGATACAAACTGACTGATGGAGGCTACATTAGAAACCTTTTTCATACTCATTTCACGCCTCTTTGGTGAATAAAGATGTCTCCTCCTCAAGCACCACCCGTCAGCTCCCTTTGTATTATGCTTTGTAGATGCATAATTAGCTCATCTCAGACAGCCTGGGAGAATTCAGAAGTTGCTGTGACACTGAGCTCCTTCAGGAACAGCCCTTGGAAATGAAGATGGGGATGTTACTATGGAGACAAGGGCAATCAGAGTTCTCTCATGTCCCACTCACACAGAGTGACATTGCTGGGTCTCTATAACATAATAACTTGGGGTTTAGTGGTGAATGTAGCAATGCTTCATTAATGGTTGGACTTCATGATCTTAGAGGTCTTTTCCAACTTCATGATTCTCTGATTCTATAACAGAGGAGTTTCTTGGTCTCTCTGAACATCTGCAGGGTGAAAGTGTAGCACTTAAGGACTGAGATGCAGAAGCTGGTTCAGGTGACTGTAGTTTGGTTGCACAAACACCCAAATAAATGGTTTCCCTTGGCTCACAGCACAGTATTTCTGATCCCAGACAGCACCCTGAAATGTGGAATAGAAAGTTGATTTCCAGTGAAAGATATGACAGAAGTTATGAGAAGTTATGGTTTAGGAAAATAGGAGTTTACAAAATTAAGCTACATATAATACAGACTACAGGCTTGCCTCAGTCCTTCCATTTTCTCTTGTATTTGGTATTTTTATGCTGTGTGTTTTTACAGTGACTGGTCTGTGCTTAAAGACCTGAGTTTGATTTACACCAAGAATTTTTTTAAAAATCTCCATTTTTTCCTCATATTATGAATTGTGATTCTTGAAAAAATTGTAAGGGAATTCGAAGTATTTTAAGAAATACCTAAATCGGAGAACTGTTAGCAGTTTTTATTGGAAGCTGTTACCAAGGTAAAGAGACTGAATATTTGTAACTGCATCCAGGAATTACAGCTGCTTCGCAGTCTCACTTTGAAAATTTAAGATGCTTCCTGCAATTACAGGTGATTGTAAATTTCCTGGTGAATACAGCTTCAGGGTAATGGAAGGTTGCGTGGAGACAGTTGCACACAAAGATGGAAATTTTGCATTAACAATTAGCGTATCTATTATTTGCATAATCTATGTAATCACAGAGCAAACTGCAGTCCTAAGGAAGAGGAATGTTATCTTCTGGGTCCTTCTTTATTTTTTTGGTAGGTCAGTGTGGGAATGATGTAGAAGGGAATAGAGAATGATCTATATTTACATTTATAGTGAGAATTTCCAATCCTTTCTGTGGCAGGGCGATATATTGAGTTAAGGTTCTGATACTGGTATTGTGCTAGTGTTTTTGTGTTTCTCCTTCAGAGACATTCAGAGGTCCAGGTCTCATTACCAGTGGTGGCAGCTCCTTATCTCCACTTACTTTCAGTTTACCTTCCCAACCATCTGAGCAAAATTTGGCAAGTCAAATTTTTCTGTGTGATAGAAAGAACTCGGACAGATAGCATTAAGCAACCAGAAAAAAATAAGGAAAAAATGCAAGTGATCTGAAATGAACCTCTGAGCAGCTGGACAATGTTTTCAAAGAGATGCTATGATTGCTCATAGAATATGGAAATGAACGGGGTGGTAAGAACAAGCTGCATATCACTCAAGTGTCAAGTGAAACAGTAAAGCAAATCACAAGGTCAGAGGCTGAGCTGAAACTCAGTAAAGTACAATTAAAAGAGAAAATCAGCCAAAAAGGCAGCAAAAAACAGGCAAAAAGATGTGACAGAAAGCACACAAGTTTTTGTGCAAGGGCAACACTTTCTGTAGAGTTTATCACCTTGGCTTTTGCATTGTGAGCTGGAAGCATGATCCACCTGCGAGAGGATTTTGTGTAGAGCTGTTCTTATCAAACATTCATCAAAGGCTATGGGAAATAGGGACGTTGACTATACTTCCTTGGATAAAGCCAGGAGCTTGCAGATTCAGTGACGCAACTGGGCAAAGGTGGGAGCTGCAACATGACCGGAATTACAGAACCTGCCTGGTCACACACAGGGAATAGGAGAAGCAGAGAATAGGGTGTTTTCTTCTTTATGCTAAAAAGCTCCAGAACTGCGAGCAGGGCCATTTGAGTGTTGTCAGCTGTTTATGGTCATCCAGTGGATAATAAAAGCAAGACCTGAAAGAGCAAAATGGTAAAAGAATTGAAGATTGAGGCTCTGTTTTTATTCCCTGGCTGGTAAAATTGCCAACTGAAAGGTGGTAACCCACAGCAACCAGGAAAATTTATTGAAGATACAAGTTAATAATTACAGTGGTACACTGTGCCTGTAGCTCTGGGACAGACTGATCTGCTTTCTTTCTGTCCCTTTCAAGACAGACTGTAGAAATCCACATCCTGCAGTTATGTCCAGGGCCTTATTCAACCAGATACTCAACAAATGAAGCAGATCTCTGACTCATATTGAGGGCTCTGCCTTACCCTCCATGGTGTCAAACTTGAGACTGTGCAGGGAATGAGTTGCATTTCTATTTTTGAAGATTTCCGTCCCTCATATGAAAATTTTTCAGTTCAAGATGGGCTGCCTTATTTTCATGTCAGATGTACTTCTTAATAACATAACTTTCTGTGCTGCTATTAGGATCATCACATCTCTAAACCTCTTTCCAGCTTCTTAGGCTCTGGAACTCCTATTTTTCACACTTTGTTTCAAAAGAGAGGTACTTTTCAGTCTATCACTTAACTTGATTAATGTCTCATTTTTCTTTGACAGCACAATGTGTGTTATCATTATGATTTTCATGATCTACTTAGGAACTCAATGCAGGTTGTTTTTTTTTTTTTTTGCTCTCACAAGTACTCTTCTTTACCAAAGCCCAGATGAATTAGGCCTAAATTAGGATTTTAGTCACTACTAGAGATTGATGCAGCCCACCTCACACCTAAACTGACCCTTCAAAGTACCTTGATCTGTGGAGGGAACCTGAAGAGATCAGCCTGATGGTATGGGTGTATCAGCTGTGTGTATGGAGGTAAGTGGGAAGGACAGAAGTCTTTCTCTTCTCATGGCAGAATCTTAATTCTTTGCTCTTGTTCATAATGACAGTTAATTCACTTTGCCTTTAATGACAGTCAATTCTGTTTGCCTTCTTTTTATAATATATACCCCAAGGAGCACACTGCTCAACATACAGGTTTGGAAATTTAATACCAGGTGTTCAACGTGAAATTATGGTTTGCATTACGAGATCCTATAAAGCAAAATCTTACAATGTGTTTAATTTAATGCATTTTTACTAGAACAGAATTAGCAAGACGTGGAAAATATCTAACTTACAAGTAAGTTAGTACAGAACAAGTTGCAATGATGGAGTGTTATTTAATGACTTTTGGCTTACATGTATAAAATGTCCAATTTTTACTTTACTCTTTGTAACTCTTGTTTAACTGTATGTCATGTTTTGACAGATAAATAGCTAAAAATAAGGTAACCACATATTTGTTTTTAGGAGCTCTGTAACACCTGTAATGAGCACTCTCTTGCCTAATGGTAAATGCTTTGACTTTGTCAAGCAATAGGGAGGGGTCAGGATTAGAATCAAAGTCAGTCCTAGCTCTACTCTCTTTCTTCCTCCTGCTCTGATCTTTGTTTGATGTTAAAAATTGCCTGAATTGTGTCTGGGTTTTCTGAGCACTAAGGGTGGCATAATGGGCTCATTTCAAAACATGCAGTGAGGTGAGTCACACTCCAGTCACTGCAGAGCACAAGCAGTCTTGTTTGGAGGGGATGAATAGTGAAAGTAGGAGAGATGCAACTTCCCTACAGACCAGCACCAGGAGAAATCTCCTTTAGTTGTATCGATACAGTAAATATCCCCTTGCTTTTGGTTTAACATTTCTTTTGAACCTTTCCAGTTCCTCACACAATTGATTTAAAATAGGGTTTGTTTGGAATAAGGAAAATTTCCTTTTTCCTCCATTCTGCTTGTCCCACACCATCAATCCTCTTTCATGCTGCCAACAAACCTGGCAGCCCTTCACTGATTTACTGAGAAATAAATTTACATGTCCTGTTCTTCAGATTAAAAGGAAGAAGGAATCCAGAGTTTCATGAAAGAATGAACAGAATGAAATGGAAAACAATTCCCCCCTCTCCCCTAGGAAAACCCTATAAATCAGATCACGGTCCTTCAAAGGAACATTCTCCTTTCCTGATAACTCTATTTCATTCCAAATAATTGGTCTATGTGACCTTGTAAGTTATCAAAATGGGAAAAGAAATCTCTACAGCCAGTGAATGAAGTCAAACTACCTTGAAGACAAGGTTCCAGAGAGTACATTTTGTTCTACAGTGAACACATGATCTGACTTTTCCTATTTATTGGGGTGAGGAAAAAAAAAAGTCCACAACTTTCCATTGTTGAAAAAAAAATTACCCTGGAATGGAGACACTCCACAGGACAAGGTGTGTCTGGGGTCCCCATTATCTCTTCATGCTCCTTTGCCAACATGATCAGCTTGTTCCCGCTCTTGCATAAGCAACTTCTGAATCAGGGATGCCACATCTCTCTGGCTCCTCTGCTCCAGCTGAGCCATTGCAGTTGCATCTGCTCTGTGGGCTAATGGAGAAGGAGGGCAACCACAGCAGTTACACACCTTGTATGCAGCCTTAGATGTTGGCTCACTCTAAAGTGTAGCCCAAAAATGGAGCTGGGAAAGAAACACATTCATATGCCCTTATATTAGGGAAGAGATGTGTGTCACCACAAGCTCATTCACTGTAGAAAGGGATGAATAGTGCAATCTTCAGACTTAGAGGAGGTACAAAGCTCTTCTGAGTAGTAAGATTTGTCCTCATAGCAAGTCCAGAAGGACTTCACAAAAGTGAGTGAATGAGTGAGGAAAAAAAGTTTCAGGTGAACTTCAGTCTAGATTAAGGTAAATTGCTTAGAGAAAAGTAATCAAAATTATGCCAGTATTATGCTGTTTTGAACTGGCAATGGGCAGTTTAGGAAAAGTATTATGTTATCATCACTGGCAGCTCTCTGAAACCATGGAGTCATTGTGCAGCAGTAGATTAATGCCCCAAAATCTTTGGGTATCACCAAGAGTAGTATTGAGAGGAATCCTTGGTGTAATGACATCATGAGTAATACCTGTGCTTTTGGTTATCCTACCACAAGTTGGACAAGTGATGATAAAACAAGTACATAGGAGAGCAAGCAAATTGGTCAAAGAAATTTAGAAGCAACTACATTTGTAGTAGTAGGAACTGTACAAGGAACAACTAAGAAGCCTGGGGTTTCCAGTTTCAGAAGAAAAGGATGAAGTAGATATTGCTGAGATTTACTAAATCCTGAAAGTGACTGATTTACCAACCAATTGATAAAGTGATTGATATACCAACTTTCTGAGAAGTAGAATAAGGGAACATCAATTAAAGTTGTTTGGATGTCAACTTAAAGCACATAAAGTGTTGTGTACAGTGTAGATAAGGAACTTCTGGAGCATGTTGCAAGACGAGGCTTGGTAAGAGACAGCATCAGCAGCTCCTAGAGGGATTAGACAAGTTCACAGACTATTGTTTAAGGGAATGAATAATGATGTAGCCCTTTAAATTTCCTAATCCTGAGTGCTGGGAGAAGCATGGAAGTCTTGGTCTGTTGATAAAGGGCAGGCTCTGATAGTCTCCTCAAACAATATCACCTAATGCCATTTTTGGAAATAGAGTACAGGAGTAGCTGGAGCTCCTACCAGGCCAGTTAAGGCATTTATTATGTACTTAAACTAATTGAAGACATGCCCAAGCACGCCAGTCCCTCATGTACTCCTAATACTCACTCTCTGTGCTTCTGAAGTCCTCATTCACCTCCAAAGAGGTACCAACTCACTGGCTCAGATCCTCACCTCACTATGTGATCTGTGTTGTGGGCAAGAGCCTTACACTGTAAAGGGACCAGACAGTCATGTTCAGTGTGCGCAAACACGCATCTTAAAATGTGTGCTAAGTTCTTCATTTTCATTGGTTTTCATTCTGGGAAGGATATTGCTGAGGCATTTTGCTATAACAGACTACAGAGACTCGAACAGCCCAGAGACAAGGACACTGACAACAATGATTGCAGACAGTTACTTTGTACAGATATTTACAGTTGTGTGTTGAAACTCCAGCTACCACAAGCTAAACAACCCTCTCCCCTATTCTTTAAACAATACAATTTCAGGCTGTTAAACTTGTGAAGTGTGCCAGGTAAGTGACAGAGAAGGCAAAGATTACTGGTTCGTTCTGCAAATTGCCCCCTCTGAGACAGAGAATAAGACATTAGAGTCTACCTTAGTCAAAAACCTAGCAGGCAGTCCAGATACACTTTGACGCAACCAATCTGAAGGCAAACCCTCGCACCTTTTCCTCGTTAACGTATTTTGCCTTTTGTAATTTGCCTTATATTGTGTTGACTAAGCAAGATGGAAAAAAATCAAATTCCTTTAAATTACATCTATTTGTCTTACATTCTGTATATCCTGTTTTATTTAACTTGCAAGAATGGAAAATACTTGAATAAAATGCAATCCATTGTGTAACTGTAGGAACTGCCATCACAAACAACAAATCACAAACAAGTAAAATAACATTACATTTATACTTGAACCTCAAGAGGAAATAAAAGTCATGTACCTCTAGAAAACACTTCAAATGCCAGCACTATTAAAAAGCAAGATTTACGTGTGTGAAGAGAATCTTCTGGTGCTGGGTTAATCAGGACCTCAGACATTTGGAAGAACACATCCCAGGATCCTAGGTAATCCTGCATGGCGACAACATAACCTGTACCTATGACAAACAATACCTATGCAGTCCGTCTGGAGCCAGCATGGATATCCACACAGACCCTTGGAGTTTCTGCTCTTGAACCCGTCATATGATATAATTCTTTTGGAATCACTTCATCCAACATTTTCTAGACAGTAATGGGAGTAGAGAATGCCTGCAATATCAGATAGTCTGTGTGTGGCTACTGAGTTTGTTATTGTAATAATATGTAGTCCTTCAACAAGATGGAAGCTTTGTGTACATAGCACAAGATCAAAGATATTGCTTGACTTGAGACAAGATTAGTATATCAAACAGGGAGTAAACAAGGTAAAATAACACACATCCTGGAAGAACAAAATGCAGTGGCCCAGATTCATGATTTGTCATTTTGTTTTTGTTTATTCTGTTTCTGAAAAAAAATAAAATCCCCATGAATGGCCCTATTTTGGTAGAGAATTATTCTTCTATCCTGTAACATGCACAATAGTATATAACTCCCTATGTTCATATCCATCTTCCATCAAAAGCTTCTTAAAGCTGTCCATAAAGACTGTCCAGTACAATCCTCGCTCAGCTAAAGTCCAGCTTTAGCAAGGGCCACATACCAAGGCAAAGTTTTACTAGTTAGTACTTCATGTACAGTAAACTGTTGGAAGCATTTTTCACTCTGATTGGAATCTGCCATAATTTTTATTACATTACACAGCTGTACACTCCTGAAGTAATCCCAGAGGTCCCACTCCTTTTACAGAAGCTATTTGTAGACATAGACTCAGTTTTTGTGAGAAAGGTGAGCATTGTCTGTTCAAAAGAACCAGTGTACAAATACTCTTTCTCTTGTTAAAGGCAGCATCTTCCTTCCTCTCCTTGTCCCATCAATTTCAACTAAACTGTGCCCATGAGGGACTCTGACATGAATAATGGTAGATTTTAGCCTTTTGCTAGCAAAGCACTCTTTACTACTTCCAGAACTGCACAAATAGGTTGTTTTAAAGTTGCAAATGTTAAATAAGTTGAGTAGGCTTTCAGCAATGGAGTAGAATCAGAATGTTTTGGGAGGCATTATTTCTATACTACAGAAATAATATCAAAAAAACACAGAGAATAATGATGTTTACAAACACTTCCTGGCTTTCAGATCCAAAGATTGAATAGCTCTTGCAGAACCAGAGTGTAAAATCAGCTGTATTTCATCCTCTCATTCCAGGATGTTACAGGTTTGAGACAGAAGGAAATCCATGATTAAACCTGGCTCACAAAAAATTCAATTAAAAGCTTCTTCAAATCACCATGTGGTTTCCTACATTAAGGTTTGAGCCTGTAATATTAATAACTCTACTGAAGCTTCTGCATTTGAGGAAACTAGAAGAGTTTTCAGCTTTTTCAGCTTTATAACTTGAAACAAGTGTAATCTGTATATCTGTGCAGCGGAATGAACCACTGCATGGATACAGCTGTATCAGTATAAAACACTTTGTACTTTTGCACTTTTCTGTAGTTTTTGTTTTTTACCATGAAGTCACTTTCAATCACACTTAGTCATGTCGTTTATAAAAAATGAATGACACAGGGAAAAGCTGATCTGTGGTATCTCTTGTGCAGCTGCCCTATAAGACACAAACTATATTCACAAAGATTCAGACCAACATTTAATCCAATAAGCAGGTCGTTTTCTTGTGCATTTATACATAAAGTATGTATGTTTGTTTATCTGTGGAAAATCTGATTTTCTCTGTAAATTGCAGTATTATTTATGTTCATCTGTCTTAGCAGAACTCAGTGCACTTCTCCACTCTGAATACAAAGCAAGAAACTTTTTAAACAATACACTGATTATTTTGGGAAAGTGCTGTCTGCAGATAAAGAATTTTCAAGGTAATACAAAGTCAAATTAGATCATCAGCTACTTATATCCTGGTAGTTAACTATCGAATGTTGAAATTCTAATTAAATTCTTTGTGGTTATACTATACTTATCAGCCAGTCTAATATGATTTGCTTCAATGTTTTTGTTGATAATTTAAATCAGCTTTTGTAGGGTGTTATGCACTTTACTGAAACACTAATATTTACTGTATCTTAATAAAATAATTCAACAAAATATCAGTGGTATTCCTGAAAAAAATGTTTTCTCTATAAAACAGACATATTAAATAAATTGCACACCTGCTAATGCATTTATTTTGAAACACAACTACAAAGAGAAAATCAAGTTGGCAGTACTTGTAAGCTCTTTAATGGACTGGATTTTGTCTTCATTTTTCAAGTTAATGAACAATTTAGAAAAAACATTGACTCATCACTGCTGAGATTTGCACAGGACACCTCTATGAGGGATGTACGGAACAATGAAGAGACCAGGCTGGCTGATCAGAAGTTATTCTAAAGAATATTCATAGGATTTTTACTAATGACTGTGATGTCTTTTTGCTGGTGGTTTAGAAATATTAAAATAATTTTGCATTCCCAAAAAAAGGTCACTGGAAGTGCAAATCCTGTTGAAAGTTGTACAGATGTCGATTATCCAAACTTGCTTTGTTTGGACACCTTTTGAAATTCTTTTGAGCTATTCAGTAGACTAGAGAGGACCATGAGCGGTGGTTTAGATCCAAATACACGTAGGAACAGAATTTTCCTACAGATCTAGCTGTCCCAGAAGTCCCTAAATATAAACGAGATTGCCAGGCACCAAAGCAGAACAAAAACAGCAGGACAAAACAGCTTGTAGTGTGAACTGCAATTAAGTAAATTTGTAGTAGAGAGAGAATGGCTTTCACATGGAAGTATAAAAAGTCCCCTGTAGTTCCTGGAGTGGATTAAAAAAATAACTCTTTGATGAGTATCATTAAATGTTGTGGTTTTATAATCAAAATTGCCCTGGATCTGCAAGAGCCTTTTCTGCAAGCAACACTGGAATAGCTATTTCTTCAAATATTTTGAATACCATATACCTCCATTTTCTGAACAAAGTGTTTTCTGGCAGAATAAATTGAATAAAAAATGTTTTGACTATGAGATTGTTTCACTATAATTCTTTCATTTACACAACATGAAAAGTTAGAAGTTCTTACTTTTAAACAGTCACAACTGAAAGGAGCAGATTAGATCTTTGGCTGGAGTAAATTGATGTAGCCACATGAAATCGATGAGGCTAATCCTCCTTCTTATGTGAAAAAGATCCGACTCTATACCTCAACATGCAGGAAGTTCAGATTATACACACAGTTTCAGCAAACTCCTATTCAGATGCAAATTACCCGTGGGATGAGGCAGAAGGGTAGGAGAGAGGCACTTCACTCTCACCTCCGCTCCCATCCCCACGTGCACTGAGGCATGCAGATCCTCATCCCAATCACAGCCGTGCAGACAGCTCTGGCATTCAGTCAGGAAATGTGGAAACGCACTGACTTCTGTCTCTCTTCTTGGCTCCTGAAGTCTTGGGGCACCCACTCCTTTAACAAGCACACCCCAACATTTGTAGCCATCTTGAGCAGTGGAAGAGATTCTCATTTTCTGTGTGTGATGGTGGCATTCTCCAAACTATTGTGGCCCATCAGGCACAGCACTGCCAGCTGGGCCAGGGAGGGGATTTTCCTGCTCTGCTCTGGTGCTCTGCTCGGAGTCCTGGGGGCAGTTTTGGGCACTGTAGTATAGGAAAGACATTAAGCCATTAAAGAGCATCCAAGGGAGGGCAAAAAGATGGTGAAGGGCCTTGATGGGGAGTTGTATGAGGAGCAGCTGAGGGCACTTGGTCTGTTCAGCCTGGAGAAGAAGAGACTGTGGGAAGATCTCATTGAAGTTAAAACCTCCATGTGAGGGGAACACAAGGGGCAGGCTCTGATCTCTTCTTTCTGGTGACAGAACCGTGGGAATGGCATGAAGTTGTGTCAGGCACATGGTGAGAGTCTTGGGGATGGTCCTGTGCAGGCCCAGGAATTGGACTTGATGATCCTTGTGGGATCATCCAACTCAGCTTATTCTGTGATTCTGTGAAGGTTTGTGCAAAGGAAGGCAGAAGGACCTCATCCCTTGCCTGCCCCGTGGGACTACCCCATGGCCAAAGGGATGCAGAGGGCTGGACACCAGGCAGGTGAGTACTGGGCAGGCACTGCAAAACTGCAAACTGGCGAGTACACAGCACGACAATAGGGAACAGAGAGTAGCACTGAGGATGGCTTGGAGCTGGGAGTAGTGAGGGCAGGTTTAGGACACAGAAAGGGGATGTGGAAGTGTGGAAAGCACAGGACCATCAGGTTATTAAGTGCTGGGTGTTTACATAGTGAAAAGAGGTTAGTCTTACAGCAGGGAAGAGGATTTATCACCTGAATGTTTAGGACACCAAGCTTCATTAATTCTCCTCACGAAGGGAGGAACTTGTTTTACAACATTTCTAGTATCTCTTATCCAGTGAAGGAGTGGCAGGTAACACTTCTTGAAGTTGTTTTCATTATCTTTCTTTGAAGCAAGTGAGTAATTTCTTCAAGCTTATCCTCTGCCAGGATTAATTTGGCCAGTCTGGACTGGTGGTCCAGTACAAGGAGCAGATGCAAAACTGATTGGGATAGAATAAAAAATAATCATTACATACAGGGGAGAAGAACTGCGTTTGAAGTGACCTGAATGAATACTGAAATGTTTTCTTTCCATACCACATGAAGAACACCTTGCATAAGGATTATACAGAGAGTGATTCCTTTAAAAAAATGAAATCAACCCACTTGATAATGTCTTCTTGTTTCACAGTATTTAGCCTTTTATGGCAGTTAGTTCTTATGGGGCTTGGAATGTTTGTCTTTGCACCAAGGCTGAATCACAAATAAGGGGATTAGAAGTCCTCAGTGCTGAAAAGGATTTGCATTGACAGGAGATGCATACAGGATGAAACAAACTGTGCAGCTGAATCACCAGGCAGTGCAGCAGCAGAGTGCTTCCATCGACATGTGGGTGCTCACTGATTTGCACCAAGGAGCCTGCTCTGCACAGCACACAAACTCCTGCACGCCACAGGCTGTCACACACAGAGTTCCACGCCGTTTGGGGCTAGGTAAATACACACAGACTTGAAACATGTGTGAAAACGTAGGACAAGCCCGGTATTCCTAATATTTCAATACCATCTGGAAGGTCAAAATTTACCGGGATTGATTTAAAAATATAAATTTTGCTTAGGTGCTCTCTAAAGAGTGTAAAGGTTAATTTTACATGGATTTGGATGTGGGAGATAAAGTTAGGTGGTTCCCTGTCTAATGGGGGATGAAAACATTCAGCAGTGTTCTCTTCAGTGTAAGCATAGGTATGCCCTCCTCGACAAAGGCTGATCTTTACATAACTTTTAGGAATCTCGTGTCTTTTTGATCTCTTGTCCTCTACAGTTAATATTGGCCAGCAAATTAAACAGCCAGTCACAGGTCCCATTGGGAGGTGGATGCATAAACTCATTCACCAGTGTATTGTCACTGAAGCTCCATTTCTTTATGGTTGTGACAAAATTGGATCCTTGCACCACTGGTGCTTGCCATCATGCAGAACCCACACAAGCCAGCACACAGTGTGGTGTTCGTTTTATTAATGTGGTAGCAGGAGCAGTGAGAGTCTCAGAACAACAGAACCATGGCTGATGCATGCCAAAGAGCAACAGTCAGCAACTTCTCCTGCAGAAAGACCTTTTTCAAGGGACTCCAGCCAAAACTCTGAGCATTGGCTCTTGCTGGCTTGGCCCCCATTCACCTGACAGCTTGTGTGAAGAGCACCCCTTCTGCTCAGCTGGCAGAAGCCTCTAGAAAGGGCAAAAAATGGGCAAAAGGCACCTCTTGTATCTGCTTTTCTCTGTCCCTGCTAATACAAGTGTCAGACATGTCCTCAGAGGAACAATCATCTCCTCTGAACTCACCTATTTCCTCTGAGCTCACCTGGCTGTGAAAAGAGGAGGAAGTTTATCTCCAGAAATGCATGGATAGCAGCTGATCTTTCCAGCTTCACTTTGGGTGATATAGCAGCATCTTTGCTAATGCTTGCTTTGCATTGCAGGGCACTTTAAAGTCTCCAGATTATTTTAGTGATCTTAGGACATCGTTCTGCAGGTAATGAAATATTTTGTAGAGAGACAGCTCCTTCCTCTGAAGCAGCAGAAAACTGTAGTTTGAAGTTTACTCTCAAGTGTAATCTATACATAGTTAAAGCATACTGGAAGGAAGCCAGCTTTTGTGAGGAGCAGAAACCTTCCAACAAGGTGGCATCAAGATGCGTTTCAGCTTCCTTTTTGTAATAAATTGTTGACACAGCAAATGAAAAAATAACTTCTCATCTATTCAGGAAAGGAAGAATGCAAAGTCACATTGAGGTCAGCCCTCCAATTCCAGTTCAGGCTGATCTACAGATGGACATACCAACTTTGTATTTGCAATTTTACAATATGCAGGTCCAAAGAAGCACACCAGTTACAGTCAAGTGGAATGTGATACTTCTGCCGTGATTTGTGCACCCTACAAAATACTGCATCGTGTCAGTTTTGACCAACAGTAAGAGACAATATACACTGGTAATGTCCTGTGTTCAAAATGTGCCATCAGAAATCTGTCTAGTCAGCTCAAAAGATCTATATCAATGCTTGGTATTTAAAAAAAAAAAAAATCTGAAAAAAATTAAACTGCAAGCTAAATTTAGGGGTAAGAGTGTAAAAATTAACAGCTATACTATCACTGAATTGTAGTTCCTAAAATGTGCTAAAAGGAGACATTCTCTGCAGGTATTAAAAAAAATTTACCACTTATTTTGTGACAACATCAGAAATCCTGGTTCAAAGTATAAGAAATTATAATAAGTGTAAAATAAGTGTAAATAAGTGTAAAAGTTGAAGCTATCAAATACAAAATATTGCCAAGGGGGTTTTTGTTGCTGTGAAACAGATAAATAGTTCATATTTACACTTTTCAATACTGAAAGTGTAAAACTTGAAGAAAGTTTTAGGTGACCAAACACTCAGGTAAAATTTACCCAATACCAAGGCTAATTCTTATAGTTAAATACCTTGTTTGTGTGCTGAGGTTAAATTCTCCTCTTAATAATTATGAGCTTGGCAAGGAAGGCGTTGAAGAGAGCACAGATTATTTTCACTCTCAATTCAGCAGGTTCCCTGCTGACATTCCTTGCCATTAGTCACTTCAGAGTTGATTTCAACTCACATAAACTTAAACCTTCAAAATAGCTTTAAAACACCCTGCAGAAAAAAAAAAAAAAAGTAAAATTTTCAGAAAGATGCACTCATGCACTGAGAGTGTCTGAACTTGACTGATGGATTGGCAACAAAAATATTAGTTTTACTGTACCACAGGAATGAGAGCTGCTGTTGCACTGAACCTTTGACGCAGCTTCTCACCACACATACCCCTGAAACAGCAGCGCACTGGGAAATCAGGAATTGCCTGAAAAACACTAATTTGCTCAGTATAAATTTGCTTTGTTTCTTTTATCTTCCTTTTTGAGGCCCATAGGACTTTTTCTTTTCAAAGATGAGAGGAGGGATGGGACCCGGTGGGCAAGCAGCTCTCTGGCCGTATGGTTTGTTTTCATTGCCCACAGGGTGGCCTGGGCTTGGTTTATTGTGTGCAGTTAAAAAATCTTTTGCATTGAGAGTTATTAATGTTCCTGTGACATTTCTACAGTATTCGTCCTTAGAGTGTCTGATTGCCTTACAAGACACTAGATAATTAAACCCTTACCTGAATTTTGCATGTAGGGAGCTGACAAAGAATACAAAAATTTATTGCTGTGTTGGGAGCTCAGTTTAAAGAAGCTGTAACCCTTCCTAAAGGAGACATTTTGATTGTTTTTTCTCATTAAGACTGTCAAAGGTGCTTCTATGATTTAATTTTCATTGGTATACATAGATTAGATAGTCTGTTTTACAGATGAAATTCAGAAGACTTTATATGGATCAGGAAATGTTTCTTCTGACCCACTTTTCTCATCCCCAGCAGAGTCAAATTTAGGCATAAGCTCAATCCCTCACGGTGGGAGGTGCACTATGAAACATAGGACATTATTCCCAGACTACTTCCAGAAACACAATTTTTACAATCACCTTCAGCATAAACATGATATTTACTTATTTTATTTAAGAAATCTGAAATGTAACAATTTTTTGTTAGTTATGTAGAAAGGGAACAGACTTTGTAAGTTCTTTGCAAGTAGGATTACTATAAACAAGGCAAAAATTGCCAAGCCTTGCTAGAGGCCAAAACAATAAGGAGGGGTTGCAGGATTTTATCATTCTTTTTGAAATAAGAGCAGGTTACCAATATTTTAGGTCTTATAAGAGTGATTTCAGTTTCTGGCTCTACAGCAGAAAGCAGCCTGGAAAAAAACAGCCTTAAATCTAAGCAGCCAAACCAAAATATTTTTATTTCCCTTCCTAGACTTAGATATTTAAACTCTGTGTTCAGATCAGCCAGAACCTTAAAGAGCAGTATATTTCATATACAAAGTCAGAGAGAGGCTCATAATTCCGACAACTGAAAATAAGAACTCAAAATCCAGTTTCAGCACCAGAATATAGAGGACAATGTAGGACTCCCAACTGTCCATTACAATGGATGCCTTGAAGTCTGTCACACAGAAATTGTCTCTTTTCATACTCATTACAAATACACACTAGAAGCACCATTTCACATCTTTATTTGGGTTGCTTTGTAGGTCACTGAAGGACTATTTATTAGTCTTGTTCTTTTTAAGGTACATGGAAAATAAACCATTACTTGAGGCCTTCAATAAGTGGCAGTTCATCTCAAAAAGGTTTAAACCTGATTCATTCAACACGTCCCATATTTAAACTCTCAAGAGTGATTACCTACATTCACTGGTCATGTTAGAAAAATTTGTTTTGGAACTTCTAAGCTGTTGGTTTCTCTCTTGCTACTAGCACTTTGAAAGACTCTCCTTGAGCCTCAGAAATGCTGAACCCAAGCAGTGTGGGACCAGTAGTCCTATACTCAGCTTTTTTCCTGATGCTGAATTCTGCACACACAGTGTTTTGGCACAGACTTTTGTTTTGCAAAGTGGAAATAAATTTCAAGTCACTATGTTTTATGAAAACCATATGGCTTAACTCACAGTTCTTCAGCTTGGCAAGATTTGCTTGTGGAAGCAAACATGTTATGAATAGCTGAATTCCCTCTGCATTTAAATATGTTCTTGGAGATGGGCTTGACTGATACTGAAAACAAGCAATGTTTGATTTAAAGTGATGATCATATGATTTAATTCCATATATTATAAAAATGAAATTAGAAATAAATAGCACAAAGAGACAAGAACTAAATGGATATTAACACAGTCCAAAAGAGATGTCAAATAAGTAGGTTAAACTGTAGTTGGTGGGATCACTCCAATTACTCTGTAGAAAATCTGCTGAATTTAATGCTACCTCAGGACTAGTTTTTGAGACTTATGAATTATGTGGTACAAGATACTTTTTACAATTTTTCATTAAGTAAATGAATAAAAAATAAGTGGGAAAAAATAAGAGAATCCCATTTTTGGAGAGAATAAAAATATAAATTCAGGTAAAATATAACTTCTATTGACAGTGGAATAAATCAGGATACTAAAACCTCTGAATATATCAGCTTCAGACTGGCAGGAGAGAAAAAAATCGGGCTCATTAAATTTTACTTCCATTTGCTAATCTCTGCTGGTACCAGAATTTATGGACAGAGACAACTACATCATCTGCAGGGGAGAATCAAAGAGCAGGGCTCTTGGTCCTGCTCGAAAACAAGATGCTCACAGTGTTTTTGAAGTGGCAGTGAAGTTTGTACCCATTGCCTGTCCTGGGTGCACAGCTCCCATGAGGGCAGAGCTGACCACTGCACCACCTTGCACTGTGTAGGAAGTTACACTTGGAGGTGCCTTTCCCCCCATCCCAGATCCAGCCCTGACTCCACCAGAAGGGAAATCATGTCCATATGGGAACAACCAGACTCCAAGTAGGGATGAACACCAAATTTGCACCAAAAAGAGCTCACCTAGAGCTCTAAATTGCTAACACAGCTGCATCCATAAGAACACATTGCTAGCTCATAAACACACACACAAAACTCACAAGAAACTCAGTGTTGGTGTGAACTACATACCACAGCAATTCTTTTTTTTTTTTATTGCCACTATTCCCACCTCATTCCTCAAAGAGTCTCATACTTTGGATATTAACATTGTTTTACTCATTTTTTTTAAACCGTAGCAAAACCCAGTCCTAATGGAACTGGTCATGTAAGATACTAGTTGCATCAGAATGCAGGTTTATGAAGTCATATTTCTATATTGAGATAGAGCCTTGAGCTGTGAAGTTGGAGTAACTCCAGCGACATCAATGGGGCACCACTGGTTATACACAATTTGAACCAAGATTAAAGTTAATTATGAGTACCCACACACCAGCAAACCTATCACTCTCTGAAACTCTTTGCCAAGCAGACAGAATCAGTTCCTCTTCATCTACTGCCTTCTACATCCATCGCAGTACAGATGACTGGGACAACATACATTTTGAGTAGCATTTGGAGTAGATTACTATGCCAGTTAGAAATCTACTTGTCTTTGCATTATCTTCTCATTTTGTTGCTGAAGGTCTCCTTGCTCCTTGCTCGCCTTTTCCAGCTCAAACTGAGCTTGGTAAGTCGTTGTCATACATGGTTGAAGCCATGACTACAGTCAGTGTGAAGCGGGGCAAGACTGGGAGGGTGTTTTATAAAATATCCTTAGGAAACCCAAAATGTTCTGGTATTACTCACCTGATACCCAGTGTAGTAGGGAGAACACGCACCATGGTCATCACTTTCATGAAATTCAGGCTTATTCAATGATATTTTGCCTCACTCAAATCCTGGAGTCATCTTTACCAGAGGAAAAAAACCCCTCACCTCGATGGATAAGAATAAGATTGAAATAGTAGTGAGATAGAAAATGAATTTTCTTTAGGAAAAAAAAAAATATCAGGTTAAAAATTTCAAGACAATTCACATAAAAACAATTAATATGGTGTGGCTCTAATGAGCCAGGTTTCCATTTTTCTCAGCTGTAAGTATATTTGGTGGCCATTCATTTTCTACTGAAATTGCTGTTTTCCTTCTTAACTAACTACTTTGAAGTCCCTTAAAATTTATATCATGACACCAGACTGTTTATTTCAGGTGATGCAAGCACTTGTAGTTACCTTTGAGAATGACTTTCTCTACCTCAGGCGTGAAAAAAGACTCATGTGCCTGAGAAGTAGTGTATTTTTCCCAACAATATCAGTTGGTCTAATAAAAAACTATGACCTCTTCTTGTCTTGTTTATATCCTTTGATCTTAAGACTAAAAGCAGCCCTACAACTACAATAAAAATTAGCCCAGAAGGCCCTGAGCGCGGGAACAGTAATAATAAACAGTCTGAAAAGAACGTTGTCCCTCTATTTCATAAATGCCACATTTCATCAGTGTTTTTTTCAAATATAGGTGTTTCAGCCAGTTTTAAATTCATGCCAGTCTTCCCTACACAGAACTTTGGTATGACAGTGACACAGCCACGGCAAAGGGGAGCCATCAGCTGCATTGTAGGGCTTTGCTGCTCAGTCTCACCGTGGGGATGTCTCTGCTGACAGGCTCTTCTGCCCCTGTCTTCTCACTTAAAAGGCCTTAATTCAAAAAAGATGAAATCTGTGTCACTTTTGTTTATTACGTATCTTACTTTTCGCTTTTTTACCCATTTCATGTATCCAATACTTAAAGTTTCTCCGCTTTTCATTTGAAATAAAATAGGATTCTTATTTCACTATGGGAAGCAATCTGTGTTCTACCTTTTACTGCTGGATTTTTGTAGATAACCTGTGCAACATTGCTTGCTGAGGTCACTTCATCTCATGTGTGTTCATTACAGCCTTTGTCTTAAATCAGCTTTAGGATTATTGCATTAGCTGATATATTATTTTGGAATTGCTCTACTAAGGAGGTTCAGGCAGTGTTCATGGTCCCCCACCCTCAGAAGACTTTGATGATCTTTAATAAATCCTTAAACAATCTTTAATTAACACCCAAGATTTATTTTCTTTACAAGCTATTCTCCTGTTTGTACGGGCTTTCTCATACAAACCTGGCTGCTTTTGGGTTTTTTATGAAACATTTCCATTGCGGGCAATTCCTTGACAAGGGCAAAACCTCAAGGAATTAATCAGTATTTTATTACTTCACACTCCTGCTTCAAGCTCCTTTAAAACCTCCACTGAGTTTATTGCATAAATTGTCAAGTTTTTAATTGTATCTATTTTCCAAGCATTCTAGAACATTAAATTAAAAATATATCCCTTAAAGCAAAGGAAAAGGTGTGTACATCAGCAGCAGTATCATGATTGCCAGTCTGCAGTATATAGCTATTGTCTAGGAACTATGAAAAATTTTTACCTTCATATAAGAGCCATCTTTAGGACCCTTTCTTTGTTATTTGATATGAAACTTTGTTGGAAAAATTTCCATGTTTTTGTATATACATTTATTCTTGTTTGGCAGTGCAGGATCTTGGAGAGGTAGTTCTTAAAAATACATTTTCTTTGAGTTTAAGGAATTGAAGTATTTTTTAATTAGTTTGATTCATCCTTTGCTTATCTTTACTTTCCTATTGCTTCAGATGAACAAGAACAGTGTTAATTCATTTTCTTAACTGATTTTCACTCAAATGCTGCCATTCTGTCCATCAAAAATAATAGTATTTGAAATTCTTCATCAGAAACTTACAGCAGCATCTTGGGAAAGAGGCAAATCCTCTAGGATTCCTCTAAGGTAATAAGAGTAAGAAAAGACTTTCTAAAGGGTGTCTTTAAAGCTTTGAAAATAAAAGTAACTGAGACACAGCTCATCTTCTGAAAGTGGAGATTCTTGTCGAGGAGGGGAACTGAGGTCACTAATTGACAACACTTAAAAGATCTTCGGAGGAGACAGCAAATCTGTCTCTGAAAAAGTGATCCAGATAATTGAAGGACAAGATGAGTCCATTTTTCACCATTTCCTTTTATTATGACTGCCTCTACAAGAGTGCTTTTCAAAGACTTAAAAACTGAAATAATAATATTGTAGCAATTTGATGAAAAAACATATAAAAATAAATAGTGACCCAATCTGAAGAAGAGTCAGAAATCTAAATTCTCTGTAGAGAAGTTTTAACACCAGAGGTGCCAAGATGAGTTCTGGAGGCAAATGGTGCCCGCAGTTTGAAGGAACTGTAGAAAGTGGATCCCAGTGGATGGGACGACGTCATCACAGGTTCCCGCAGGAGGGAGGAGGAGGAGCTGGCCCATGCAGGTGTTTTGTTGCCCACAGCCTGTTTACATTACAAATGCAAGTGTAAAAATATCCCAGGCAAGCACTCTTGTGCTACCTTTAATCCAGCCAAGTTGGGCAGCAACAGTAGGGAGGACATTGCAGGCACAGAGCAGCCCAGACTGCCTGAGCAGATCCCCAGAGGCCCCCAAAGGCTGCTGCAGTGTGGGAAGTGGGGGACAGATACCTAAAATCAGAAACTGTAGTTTGTCATGCCGGTCCTGTGTTTCCCTCCAGGAATGAGAATGATAGAAAGCAAACTTTGATAGAGCTGAGGACATAGAGCAAGCATCAAACAGTAATGGCGGAGCTCCAACACAAACACCCAGGGTAGGACAGGAGGCAGGAGAGTTGCTTTTAAATTAACAGGTAGCATCTTCAAAAGATAAGACCAAGAATTAAATTAACAACTCTCCTGAAAAGGAGTTTTAATTCAGTGAGGACCTTGTTTATGTGGCTACAATAACCACACTGAGAAAGTACCTGGCTGCTTCCTTGGCAGTATGCGCTTCTCTCCCCTTCTGTCTGTCAGAGGCTGACAGCTGCATCATTCCTTCCCTCACTAGCAATCCCATTCTCTCCACAAGAACTGACCTCTGCGTCTCTCAAATTGTCTCATTCATTCAAGAACACAGTTTAAACTCTTAGTAAATCCCCTCAAACTGTATTAGATTTTTCATTTTCCTGGGGAAAGCACAGGTCTGGGCCTAAGGAGGTCCCACTTCTTCAAAGCATGGCACTGAATATAAGATTATTTTTCCCATTAATCTTTGATTCTTTTATCTTTGCCCACAGCCAGGACTGGTTAACATACAGGAAACAGAGATTCTAAAACAATAGTGTCTTTGTTTGTGTACAGGGAGATGGAAAAGTTCAGGCTTACAGAGATACAAACCCATCATGGCAGCACCAAATCTAAATTACAAATATTGCTAAAATTCTTTTGCATCTTATAACCTCATATAATGTCCTAGAAGAGACTGATGGACACATGACACCCAAGCCTTGGGTAACCTGATATCAATATTCAGTCTCTTCTGTTATAACACATGGCAGGGCCTATTGCTTGTTTTTTTCCCCTATGTCATCTGCTGATGTTCTGCATGGCTCACAGAAAATGACTTCTTTAATGTCATTAGTACTTTAATTGGGAATTCTGGACCAGATGGTGCCTCCTTTAACACTTCACACCTGGCTTTTGCAGATCCCTCAACAAGTTTGCTGCCTATGCTTTCAAGAGGCAAAGCTTGTTTGGGATCATTACAGCAACCTCAGCAGCCCCAGTGTGGGGCACTGTTTTGGGAATTTGTGCTCTGGTTTTAACAGGGATTTGTAATTAGCAAGAGTGTTCTGGAGAGATCTTGTGTCTTGTAAGAGCTGAGAATGGAGCCTGTGAGAGCCATCCTGCCCTCATCTCCTTACATGGGTACAAAGAGGCACACACAGCTTTATCCTCTTTCTGTATTTATAAACCAATTGCGTTTCTATGCAAAAGCTGTTAATGTTGGCTTGCGCACAGGTGGCTCTGCATGTCTGAAATGTGTATTTGGCTGGCCACGATGCTGAGTGATTTTAGCTATGATACTGAATTGGAGGGACTGTGAAGCCTCCAAGCACGTGCTTCTAGTGTTGAAATGGAAACTTTGAAGTGGGGGTACAAGCACTCCAAAAGACCAATATGGAGAGTTTGGCATCCTCCTGCACTCTTTCCTGCTCTGTTTCCACTTTGGAAAATGCTGGAAAGCCATTCTCAAGGCCCATCCTTGTCTGCCAGCATATCCTGGCTCGCTTTAAGCACTGGATGTGCCACCTGAACAGATTTTAGCCATGAGTGTTCACAGCTTACATGGGTTCAAGAATGACACCATTTTCATAAATGAGAAAGAGCAGTTTTGGAAAATATTCACACTTCATGTGCTTTCTGGAAGCATCACTTAAATTTGCAAGATCCAAGAAATTAAGATTACAGTTCTTGATTGTGATAGGGCTAACAGGCAGTCCCCAAATAAGGTTTGGAGTCCATTCAAAAGTAAGAAAATCATAGCAGTATCCAGGTATGGAAGGAATGGTACTGAAAACACTTCCAAAATTGGATGCAGCGACTTTCCTGGCATCAGACCCAGGGTTAATTTGATTTGTTCAATTTGTTCAATTTGTTCATATGTGCTTTCTGACTTGCTGTGTAGTACCTGTGATACCTTGACTCCTTCTGATTGCCTCTCTGTATTGGGTGGATTTGTATGGCAGTTCACTAGACTCTTTTCACTGACCTGCCTGCATGAAATCTCTTTCAGAAGAATGGTAAATACTCTCAGGGAAACATTTAATCCTGTACATTCTCTCACATCTTTTGCTCAAAATACAGTCTAATCTTGCTGAAAGTGCAGAGTTTTTGAGTGTGTCTGATAATAAAGGGAGGAATTCTTCAACACAAAGATGGTACTATCTTCTTTTAGTGTCTCTTGCCCCCTTTTTAGGAACCTACCTGCATGTTTGATACTAAAACAGATCTGCTGATGGAGACAAAAACCTTTCACAGAAGACAGAGAAATACAGTCTGAATGGTGTTGTTAGGATCTATAACAAGTAGAAATTTAAAAATAAGGGGGTTTTAAAGTTGACATTTTTTCACAATATACGAAAAATAAGGTTTTTCTTGGAGAACACAGCATCACTTAGCATTTCATAGAGCATTTTGGTTTTGTTGTGGTTGCGAGGTAAAAGTAATCAGCTTCTCAGAAACTAAGATGGTGAGAGCCCATGCTAAGTGTACTCTACAGTACGGCAAATACTGGAAAATTCCCAAAAGCTCTGTGTGCATAAAGAAGGATTAGAAACAGGTGTCTACCAAGCAGTTATAGCAGAAAGTCCCTATATGCAAATAATCAAAAAGATCTGCCTCAGGAACAAAGAAAAAGCACTTCTTTAAGGAAGCTTGTAAGTACTACTGAGATATGTTATAAAATCTCAGAAACAGAAATGCAAGGCGGAGAAGGGTGATGCAGGCAGAGGTTTTTTACTCAGACTGAATTTCCGAGTGTCAAACACTGCTTTATTAGCCATGACACCAAGACAGAAGCATGATGTGGTTGCTGCCTTCTGTCACTCTGCTTGCTAGTCACTGAATCCATTAAAATGCAAGAAAGAAACAAGCTGCAGAAATAATGCACGTATTGGATGGAGTCTATATTATTTTTAACTATCACTTTAAAAATTGTACTTGTTTTGTTCATCTCTGAGGGTGTTTGTTTCTGATATTTATGGCTGAACATCTGTTTTATAATCTCTGGAGAAAGTTGTGCAGAATAAATTCACTGTCATTAAATACAGAGCAGTGTTGAACTACTCTACTCCTCAGTTCAGAACACTGCTGTTATTTCAGGGCTTGAAATGTTTCTCTTCATGGCTAATTGATCATGATCCATGTGACAGCTTCTCCTCTCCAAACAGAAAATATCACTAAGGGATTCTTTGCCTTTCTTAAAATCTGTGTCTTTATCTTAAGAGTTGTCTCTTCTCAGCTGGGCAGTGGTTTTGATGGAGTTAAAGGTGAGGTGGAATCAGGATTAAAACACAACCCAGACTGCCCTGTCAGAAAGCTGGTCAGGCATCATCCAACCTGCTGTAAGACCCAGGGATGAAGGAGTCAAATTTCCCTAATCAAATTTGAGAAGAGAAAGTATCCACTCAAGGGAGAATTTGGCATATGTAAGCCTCATGGAGGGACGGATACACACGTGACTTCTGGTGGGACACCATGTGCAGCACCCATGATGCCGCATTTGCTGCTCCGTGGATTCCCAGCTGGCTCTTGGAAAACCAATTAGCACCTTCATTTACCAGTTAGCAGCCCCATTAGAAATGCCCTGGTGAAAAGACATCTCTCAGCCTGACATGTCATTCCTAGTTACTTTCCATGGCACGTTCCTGCTTGTATACAATGCTTTTACATGGTCTCCCTCTGTACCTCAGCTCCTGCCTCCCAGCAGTCAGCCTGTCAAAGCTGGCAGGCTTTGCTTCTTTCCATTACTCAGAAGAGCACCAGGGACAACCTCTTTTAAATTGCTTTGGTCCTTTCTCTCTCAAGACCGGATCCTGCTCCTCATCCCTGTGCTCCACATCTTCCCATGGGCTCTGCTTGCCTCTGTGACTGGAATTATCTGGCGATATCACGGTGCTGATCACAGCTGATCACAGTAGCCAGGCATGAGGTTGCCGGGAGGTAACAACTTCACAAAACTCAAAGAATAAAAAAAAGAGAAAGCAGCTAGGATTTTTAGAAATAACTGAGCATCCTGTTTTTCATTAAATTTTAATAGGCATGAAGGTCATACACTGAGCTCATGATCCCACTGGTGCCCAGAAGAATACAAACTAAAAACACTATGATTGTATCTTTACTTATTCTTTCTTTCTTATCAGTTACAGTAACTGCATTCTCTGGCATGGTAGATTGGTATTTGTTTTTTAACATTTTTGAAATTAGTACTATTTATTTTATACTGAGTAGAAATTATTTTTCTGAACAACCTTTTAAGATGCAACTGCGCAAGAACTAAAAATCATAAGGTTGGAACAGAAACCAAACACAAATTTGGCAGGTTTCAGAAGCAGAAGCCTGAACTGTCACACCAGCTCACCCTTCACCTCAGAATTCATATCAGTGACCACTCTAAAATATGTTTACAATTTTGGGGCCCCAAACCAGAAACAAGAAATTTCTGATTCTTCCTAGGTATATTTACCATTAATTTCCCTGGAGTGTGTTGTCATGCCAGAAGTAAGACAAACTCTGTGTATCTGAATGTACTGTTCAAAATTTCATATGGTGAAATGTAGCCTGAGTTTTTCCTCTATCACCAATGACAAAGATAAAAGGGACGACATAACACAATACATTGCTGACTAAGGGGACCTCTCATATGGAAGTTAATAACTATTTGAGTAAAAATTATTACAGACAAGCTAACATGCATACTGGAAAGGTAAACAAGGGGCCTGTAAATGAATCAAATTTATTTCCTCTTCAAATTGGATCCTGCAAATGTTTTCACCTCTAAGAATTGTTGCTTACAGAGGAGTTTCTCAAAGAGCTGACTGGTTACTGGGCGTGTGGTGCCTCCTTCGTATTCAGCACTACTGCAGGAAAGAAAACTAATTGAGGAAATTAATATGCAGTGCTCAAGGCTGAAGCGATCAGATAAATATCTACTGCTTCAGTGCAAGCTGAGACCTACTCAGAAGTTCATTGTGCCTGTACAGTGACACTTTTTATCAGTGTTGCCCTACTCTAATGAAGCTGCTTCTTGGGAAACCCTCAGAATTGAGAGGCTAATTCACTTTCTTCTGAGTCTATAACCTGATGAGGCTATGATCAGCCTTTCTGAGTGGACTAACAATGGGGAAAAAAGCTGGAGACAGCTCCAAAGTAGTGGTTGACATCTTAATAGTGACTTTTCTCATAACATCTTCCCATTATTTCTGTACTTGCCAAATCAGGCACACAACTAACAAGTGCTGAGGACATATACGGGACAGAATTGCTGCTGAATTGCACATTTCATTTATGTTGCTTTATCTTATCCCTTTCCTTGTGGAAAAATAATGTGATGTTTTTTCAGCATCTGAATTCCAATTTACTCCTTTCTTCATTTATTCTTCAAAAAATCTAAATGCACATTATACACTTTGAGGTTTTCCTCCATAACATTATTTCCCTCCTTTCTCCTCCCAGATCCTTTTCTTTCCTACTCTTATCTAGCATAGATTCCCAAGACACAGTTTGAGGGATGTCTTGGTGTATGCACAGTGGAATAAGTGCCATGGAAAGCAAGAGAAAAAGTGGGATGGGAAAAAAAAATTAAAAAGGAAAAAAACACCCCAAACAAAGCAAAAGCAAGCAACATAAAAACCAGGGGTTTAGGCTACACAGTCTTTATCCTGGCAAAAGCCCCTGCTCATTTCCCTTCCAAAGAAAGAGAAGTATAGAAGAATGAAGAAGAGAGAAGTGCAGAGGGAACCCCAGCCATCACTAGCAGCTCAGTCCCCAACCAGCCTAAACCTTCAAATGTGCTTACACATCTGCAGGAGCTTTGCTCTGTGGGTGTAGACATCCTTTTTCAGCTGCTGTTTTACAAAGTTTGCAAGATCACAAGAGCCGGGCCAAAAAGAAATGGTCATGGCAGTTAAATGAGATGCTGCTTGGTTTTGCTTTGGTTCTGAGAGGCACATTTTGCCTCCAAATCCTCTCGGCACACTTTGATGAAGTAAGGCATGTCAATGCAAAGTTATTTTCTTGCTTTTACTGTCATTTTAAGTCCTTCATCCATACCTGTTTCTGAAAGTTAAAAGCTTTCTCAGTTAACAGCTGGCATTTCCCTCAGATCTGGAGTTTAGTGCTTGCCAAAAACCATCTTCTACCAGAAGGGAAGAAAGCAGGTGGAAATCACATATTGAAGTTTTTTCCTTCTTACCTTCAACTTTATTTTATACTGCCCAGGCACAGACAATAACCTCTTTGCCTCCAAGTTTAAATGACACCAATGCAGACAACAGATCAAGGAACATGGGAGCATTTTTAATTTTTTTGGATGACTCTTTGGCCCAGAGGTCTCAGCCTGCTTCATTTATTTATAAAAATGTAATGCTATCTGATATACCACACATGCAAATGCTTTTAAATCTTACGCCTCAAAGTTTGGAAATCAGCAAATATAGAACTGCTTACTTGGTCCTCGGATGTTATCCACATCTCAGCAGGATCTCTAATGGATTTTCCACATCATTTAATATATTGCAAGATATAACAACACATTGTGTCATTTTTCAGAAGCAATTAAGCTAAAGTTATGATTTGAGGGAAACTGCCTGCCACTTCATCAGAAAGCAATATGTTTCATTTGCCAAAGTTTAGCTTTCACAAAGGGGACCAAAATAACAACTCTAAAAAGTGAAGCTTAAGATCTGAAGTGGGAAATGATCTAGATTTGTAGAATAGATCCTTTAAGTGGCAAATGTTACATGCATGTGTGAAAACAAACCCTGGATTTCTCCTGTTTGGCACTATAAGCTGTGTGGGAATAACCAGGGTCATGCACAACCAGCACAGATCCTGCATAAAGAAACACCAGATCTCATCACTCTACATTGTTGATTAGCTAAGATGAGGGACTAAAACATCAGCACGGCTCCCAGAGCTGCCACAAGGACATCCAGGGTGAACAAGAGGAGGATCCAAAGTTCCTCTGAACCTACCCATGGAGACAAACCCTGTGCCCACTCAGCCCCTGGAGGAAGTTGTGTGGATCAGAGCCCACACCAACAATCTCTTTGTGGTCACCAAAAACATTCTGCTCACAGCAAGGTGGTGGTTGGGATAGTTAGAACGAAATGGAAAACAAAGGAAAGCAAAGCCATGGCCAAGCTCCAGAGGATGAGGACAAGCCAGAAGTGGAGCAAAGATGAATGAATTCCAGGGGATGCCTGGAAAAAACTGCTTAAAGCCATCCAACAGTTTCTATGAAACATCTTTAAATGGACATATGAACTGCATGCACATGCTGAGCCAACTCACTGATAACTAGACAGCAGCTACTGGTCACACTAGAGGTAAAGTTTAATTTTAGTCAATTTTAGTAGTTTATAATACTCTAATTCATTTTGATCTCTTGGGTTTCTGATGCTTTCTTCTATGCAAAAGCTGAAATATTTTGTTAAAATTAAATGGAAATCAGCTTACAAATTCTGGTCTGACTTTAAAACTTTGCAAACCTAATTATACATATTCAGAAAAAGCTTAGAGGCTGGTTAAAAACCATTCCTGCCCTGGAGACCTTTCAAGCTTATGAAAATCTGGAGATCAACAAAGGGCAGAACCGTCATGCTCATTCTGCACATTTCATTAGATCTAAAGAACAAGCCAAATGTGTGGTGAGGAGGAATAGGGCAGGGTAGGAGGTCTGGCTCGTATCCTTACAGTTACATGCATTTGCAATGCAAATTTCTCACATGCAGTAGAGTTGCTATAACAGTTTGATCAAGAGAGGGTTTTAAAATATATGAACTGAACAGTTTATGAGTAACCCCTTTTCACAACTTGTAATTGGTTACGGTTTCAGTTCCAGTCCAGAGAGCAAGAAAAATCATCCCAGACTTTTGCATTAGGTCCAGATGGGATATCAACCCTCCTGCTTCAAAGCACAACACAACCCGTAAGTGCTGGAGTTTCAGAGAAACTTCCCAAACGTGGAGGGTTTTGGCACTAACCTGAGATTCTGTTTTTCCACAGGATGTAAGGCAGAGTGCTAGGTGCTCCAAGGAAGGGACGCTAAATTAACATCAGTTGTGAAATATTTCAATACTCTCTTTTCTTTTTTCTGCCCATTCTTCAGATCAGGTACATATATTCCTAGTAGAGGGTTCAGATATATCTCACTTCTTTATACTTGTCAAAAATGATGTAGTCTCACATGGCAAAAGAGACACATCAGCCAATCTTACTGATCTTAGCTTGACACTGTAATTTTTTTCTTCTGAATAAAGTATTACTTTGACTGCTGTCATTAGTTTAAAAAAATGACAAGATCTGTCACCTTTAAATTTCCTGTAATGATTTAATAAAGCTTTTTTAACTCTTTCAAATATATATATATTTATTCCAGAAAGAGATCGATCCCGTATGATAGTGGCAGTTGTAGGCATACAAAGGAAAAGGCATTTTGTAACTATTTTATATTTGTTTTGCAAAAAACCCACTATTTTCGCAAAAGCTAAATGGAATGTGATAATAAGATCTCTTACATTTTATTGTATTACAAAGAGCTACACATGACCCTGTTCACTAAATGAAAAGAGAAACATACATATTTTAGGCAGAGACAAGAAAAAAACACAACCTGTAAGTTTGCTGGGATCAGAGTAGAAACTCACTAGCAAAAATCATGAGCATTTGGCATTGTGAGACGAAAAGATTGAAATCCTCCTTAGTTTTTAGGCATCTTAAGAGACCGCGTACTGCTCAGGATGCAAGTGTGGCACCTCAACACCATCAGCAAGTACATCTTTTGACACTTGCTCATGGCAACTCAAAAATCAGTTTACAGTGACTTCACCATCTGGACAAAAGAGAGACTGTAAACCCCCTATTTTGGAAATTAAATGAGAATGAAGTGAAGGGAGCAACTTCACAAGCTGAGATGCACATGCTGCAGAAATTATAGTTGTTACAATGAAATAAAATAGCTCTTTTCTAGCCCTGATTATCTTAGTTAATATAAATGTCATCGCCAGTCCACCAAAGAGTACCCTCACGAGGAAGTTGTAACTGCAATGAGGTCACCCTTCAGTCTCCTCTTCTCCAGGCTGAACAGACCGAGTGACCTCAGCCTCCTCTCACACGGCTTCCCCTCCTTTACCGTCTCTGTTGCCCTCCTTTGGATGCTCTCTAATGGCCTAATGTTGTTCTTGTCTTGTGGCACCCCAAACTGCACACAATATTCAAGGTGAGGCCACCCCAGTGCAGAGCAGAGCAGGACAATCCCCTCCCTGGCCCAGCTGGCGATGCAGTGCCTGATGGCCCCAGGACAGGGTTGGCCCTCCTGGCTGCCAGGGCACTGCTGGCTCATGTTAGACTTGCCATCGACCAGGACCCCCAGGTCCCTTTCCCTGGTGCTGCTCTCCAGTCTCTCATTCCCTCGTTCATACACACAACCAGGTTTGCCCCATCCCAGCTCTGAATCAAAAGCCTTGATTTCTATCAGAAATACAATTACAATGTCAACACCATTTTAACATCCTTCTATACCAAAATTAACTTACCAAAATTCACTGTCAACTTAAAACAGTCAACTGAAAAACTTCCATATCTACAAAATAGAGAAACTGGCATGAATTCATTTGTTGAAACTTATAATCTATGTCCAGCTCAGTATAACTTGGACTGGAAGAAGATTGTATTCTTTTAATAAAATTCAGAACACACTAGTTTTATGAACTACTGTGATATTGCTCTCAGTCTGCCCTGTTTGATCATTCTGTTCCTCTTGTGCAAATAACTTCTCTTGCTGTTCCCCCACAACTGAGCCTGTCACCTCCTTATCTGCCAGCTCCAAAAGTGCTAATTACTCCCTTTTTATCTCTTGTCATCTAGTGTATTAGTATAGTTAAATTAAAATATGAGCAGTTGTTTCTAACTTTTGGTTAGCATTGAGTTTGTTTCTTCTTTTTCAGATACCATGAAAGTACTTGTGACAGAAAGCTTTTTATATCAACATCAGGCTGCTTAATAAAACCTGTTAAATCTCCCTACACTTGTTCTCTTGTGTTCTTAGTACAGCTACTATACAGAACAGCTGTTACAATAAATTTGTAGGGCAATTTCTGAGTTAATTGAGCCAATCCGTTACTGTAAAAATAAGTGAGATCTACTGCATTCTGTCTTGTTTAGACTTTTCTGCTAATTAGGATTTTGTTTGATTCTATCCACTTTAAATAAATGACACCTTTTAACAGTCATAATGGCGAAAGTTTAGCAAAGTTATTGTCATGCACTGAGCCAAAATTCATTACAAGGACCGCCTGTGTTAGAAGACCTGTAAATTTACTTTGTCTGATTCAATTTTCTATTCAGAACAAGAGCAGACAAGAATTTCTTTTTATCTGATTTTTATCAGATTTTTATATATGGTTGTTTTAGCTATGGCTTTTCTTTCACTTTTGAAACTTGGGGTGAATAACCCATATTAGGCTCTGCAAGACAGTTTCAAAGCTCTGGAAACAAAAATTACAAACTTCTTAGGAGGTAATCACATAGGCATATATAGGAATATATGTATTAGTGTAAGTGAAAATTTTAAAGAAAGAATTAATTTTTTTTCCTGAAGTAGCATGTTGTGCTCCATACACACTATGTTCATTATTAAACATTTACATTTTAACTTCTCTGTCATTATCTTGTCTCTTGCTTTTTGGCAGCTGTCAGAATTTGTAGAAGGAACATGAAGAATTTAAAATCTGCAATATTTTTCTGTTTGCAGTATGTTTCTGCATTCCTCTGGACAGTGCAAAAGGACTTCTACAAATATTTTTTATCTAGGTCTATTCAGAACAGTTTTCAATGAGACTTTGTCATTTATGTGCTAGAATGTAAGAAGAACTCATCAAGTTTTCTGCACATAAAGTGTGTCTTTTGAACACTTATTTCTGTAAGGACTCTTTGGTAATGGGTAATTAGGGATTATTGGTATGGAAATGGGAAAAATAAATAGAATAAACCCATGGAAAATAAAAGGGATTAAAATGAAACTGGGTTCATAATTAACTGCCCTTTAAAAACCCATCTTTAAGAAATATCTTGGTGGTTCAGGCTTCCATGCAATAGTAGATCTCTGCAAGGCTTGCACGCTTTCATCCCTCCTCCTCCTTGCTATTTTCCACATTTGCTATATTTAATCTCTGATTAGATGTAAATGCTGGGAATCAGGCCGGGGTCACCTTGAGTTTGAACAGCACCTAGTTCACATGAGTCCTATTCTTAGTGGTAAAGTTATTACTGGATGTCATAAGATCACCCTCAAATAGCATTTGAAGAAATCAGTTTCATGGGTCCAATTCTTGCAAAGACTGCCAGAATTAATTGGACTATTGGAGAAGCATGAAGTAAAATAAGTGCAAACAAGTCTTTGCAGAATCACAGATGCTTACTGGAGATTAAGAATATATTCTCAGCTGCATTTCAGAGGCAGAAGTCTAAGCATATGGAGCAGGGATGCTGAACTTCTGTTACTTAGCATTTATGGAATGAGCAACAGTGAAGACACCGTGAAAATATGTGAAGGAAAGAACTAAA
Organism: Platysteira castanea; assembly: GCA_013397175.1. NCBI lineage: Eukaryota > Metazoa > Chordata > Aves > Passeriformes > Platysteira > Platysteira castanea. The sequence goes on along the minus strand of VYXC01011606.1, from coordinate 4,211,147 downwards.
CCGTTTTCATCACATTTTTCACCAAGGAATAATCCAAGGCAATGGAACTAATTTAGTACTAAGGATACAAGGTATGCTGCCTTTCTTTATTGAAAGTTTCAGCTGAGTGGAAAAAAAACTTAAAAAAACCCCACCACATTTGCAGATAGGGAAATTATTCTTGAGTGTGGGTGTAGATAGAAAAATAAAAGTAGCACTTAAGATTAAACAAGGAGTAGGAGGAAATTGTCTGTAGAGAGAAAAGTAGAATTTTATATCCTTAAAGTTCAAAATTAAAAGACATTTGAAATACCATCAGAGATAACATCAATCAAGAGAATGTAAAGTTAGGAAACATGCCTTGATCATTTGTCAGTAGGGGTCAAATTCCACTTCAGTTTTTCCTGCTCAAAATTTAGACTGTTTCCTTTTGACAGTGAAAAAAGTTTTATTATCCTCAAATAAATCTGGTCTTCTTTATTTGTTTGTATTTTGCTTTCTTTTTTTTGGAGCTTTATAATAAAAACAGTCAAGAGAATCATTAAACTGCTGGAGGAGGAGTCATAGCCATCAGATGACCTTCAATAACTCTCAGGATGTGTTTCATCTAAATTAATTTCCTGCCTCCAAAACTCAAAAGGCTCAAATCTACAATTCCTGCCTCCTAAGAAAAAGACCTCAGAAGCCTCCATTTTTTTTTTTTAATGGAATGATTCCAGCTGAAGCTGTTAGAAGCAAGATTTCTTTTGACAAGTGGTGAGACTGTTTCCAAGGAATTAGGAGACCATTCAATCTCTTCAAATAGCTGGGCAGCTCAAAATCTCTAAATATGGTAAAATATGGTAATATGAAGGGATCTTTCAGGAACTCATTAACACAACAAAATGAACCAAAGGCAACCCAGCATGATAATTCATGTACCATCATTTCTGGCCGTAGGTACCCAGCACAGAAATTCATGTAACCCTGTGGTGGGAGTCAGATGGAGATGGCAGGGAGCACGGAAGCGGGAGGCAGACTGCCCAGGAGGAATGTCCTGGCACACCACCTACTCCCACCTCCTCACCTGGCCAGAGAGAGCTCTGACAGGGGCTCATCTGTGCACTTGGAGCTGTTGCTCTTCACTTTTCCAGCTCCTGTTGTTGCTGTTCCTTTTCCCCTCCTCCCCTTTTTTCCATTGGTTTCTGATATCTACAGAAGTTTTCCAGCTCATCCCTGAGGTTGGCTAACCTCTGGGCCAAGACTTTTCTGGCTGTCTTTGAGGTGCCAAAGCCTCAGGTGCTTTCCAGAGGGGTATTTCAGCAATGTTGTGCTGCTGCCAGACAAAGGAGAGATGGGAAGGAAAAGCAGGAGAATTAGTAGAACCTCTGGAAGATTTGAAACTTTCTTGAGAAAGGGAGAGTAAAAATAAAAAAAAATGTGATTCCTATTGGGTATTTTGCCTCAGACTTCAACTTAAATTATAAGAAAGGACATGGATTTTGTCACCCATGGCATATAATTCCTCTCAGTAACCACAGAGATTTTCACTCCCATGTCAGTCGGTATGACATTGCCCATGCTATATACTCAACATCTTTGGCTCAACATCTTGGCTGCCCTAATGTAGACCCATAAAAACTTTCCAAGATTAGGACTGAAGTCTTTCTAGTTTAACCCAAAACCCACATCATAGCTATCCTCCCAGGAATATGTCTGTGTCTCTCCAGAGGATCCAGATGCTGCCCAGTATTTCACCACATTTCAGTATTCAATTTACAGGGCCAAAGGAAGCACAAATACTTGCAAGTTCACTCCTTAGTCTGCTACCTTCACTTTTGAAGAAATCACTACACAACACTTTCCATCAAAGCTACAGCATGAACAACTGTGCAGAAAAAGGTCATAAATTAAGGACCCTGTTCCCAACGTTGTCAGGTCAATGCTTCTTTTAAGTGCAGTGCTAAATTAATTTATGGCAACAGACAGCTGCATGCTGTGTCCTTCCCTCTACACATTACACAGCAGCACAAATCTGACAAATAATTCAGGGGGAATTTTTTGTAACATTCATAATCATACTTACTCACAAATATGCCATCAAATGATCCCCGGCTGGCAGTTTAATAGTTGTATCTCTGATTACTGTTCCCATAAAAACCTCAGAGAAACAGAAGTGCCTGAATTTGGATGACAATATCACCAGCTATTTCAAAGACAACTCAAATTTTAAAACAATAAAGATGTTTTTACTGCTCCCTACAGTAAGAGCATGACAGACTAAATAAAAATACCATAAATTCAAGCAAAGACTCTCTCTCTACCAGAAACTAAGACAGGAATCACTGGCCTCAGGCATTAGTTCAGTGAAGTATTCATAGCAATCTTCATAACAATTCTTATTTCAAAGTAAAACTAGCCCATGTTAAGATAAATTTGAGGTATTCTTTTAGTTTTAATGTGTTTCTTCTTTCAGATATCAAAGGTGCTTGGCATAGGGGTTTCAAAACCGTTTTCTACTCTCAGGACGTTCTCCACCCAGTAATTACCAGTAAACCACGTACCCTGTCATGCAGCTTTCCTTTTATTCCAAAATCATGACTTTGACCTCCATCCATTTCAGAGGATGTTATTTGTCACTACAACATCTCAGTTTTCTCCTTGCCCACACAGAAGGGGAGGACTCCCACTCAGCTGGTGGCAGAGCTCTGCCATTCCAAATACATCCCCAGGACTGGGCAGTAGGACACACCCCACACACGCGGCAATGGGACATCCATCACTGGATGTCATCTGCAGGGACCTGGGGGACAAGGTTGCTCCAGGCCTGCGCTGAGTTATGGGATCTGGCTGTGGTTTGTGTGTCATACAAGGTGAGAAATGGTTCAGAGTTATGTGTCAGACTTGATGTTTTCATCAGCTACCGCTCATTTTGCTGGTATTGAGGGTGGAATTTCTGTCTCTAAAGGGAGGTGTTTACAACTGGGCTGGAGTTTTGGCAGCCTCTACATAGCCAGAAAAGAAATGGACACTTTCGTATGCCTGCGGCAATTTGGTTAAAATACCTGATTTTCTCTGTAATTTTTCTTTTATTACCTTGGGCATCTGCACTGCAGGCATGTAAAGGTGTGGGGAAAAGGGGAGATGAATTCCCACCTTCATCAACAGCACTGTAGTTATAGCACAATAAGTAGGACAAAAAAAATTAAAAAGGGGAGAGGGATTTTTAAAGCAGTTATTTTGTAAACACTATTGTTACTCCTCTTTAATTAGATGTCTTTGGGCTGAGCAGAATTAACAAAGAACAAGCAAAAAAACCTTTTTTTTGTTCCTGAACATGAAATCACCTTGATGATGCACTAGGGTTACTTCTAAAAGGTCCTGTCTATTTGTCCTGTCTATTTGTCCTGTTATCACAGACCCAAAATACAATCACGTTTATGGCCTCCACAGTAACTGAAACTTCTTTGAACCTTGCTGTCTATCCCAGTAAAATATCAATGATGATATTACTCCAGTATCTCTACAAGGCAATGCTATATCTGCAAATTGTATTATTCCTCCATTTTCAGTCCAAGATGTGTCAGTAAAGGAATGGCTTTCTATCTCTGGAATTGCATCCCTCTGCCGACAATCAGACATTCTTTTTGATAAAATTTTACGCGTGGAAAGGAAACCATGATGCCTGGAGTGTTTTGGGCATAAAAAAGAGAAATATGGAACTCATCAGTGGTTGCAGTAAAAGGGCTCAGAAGCAGAAATTAGTATCCCATTGGAAATTTTAAAACAGCAAAGGGTATTTTTTTTTTTTAATTTGAGAAGGAAAAAAAGATATTTGCAAAAACCTTAAAATTAAAACACACAAACAAAGAGTGTTTCACAACAGCAAAAAACTTTGTTTCAATAAGCTAAAACCACAGAAAATAGATGTTAAAATGATAACTTGAAGAAACAAAATAGGAAATAGGTAATTTGCCAAAGGATGAAATGAGCTGGAAAGAATCCTTTCTATTGTCTTTTATACAGAATTTAATCAAAACGGATACACTCATATGAAGCTTTTCAGTTGCTAAAGCTGTCCTTTCTGAATTTGCTAAATGACATTTCTCGGCCGTAAAATTTGCTCTCCAGTTTTTGAGCAGACTTGTTTCAGGGGATCATGCCCAAAGCGGTTAAAATCTCCCAGGAACATCCCATTATAGCCCAAGCCAGATCGATCTAAGAATGCAAACAGAAGAGGTTTGTGCAGAGTGGCTACAGGTTTCCAGAGGCCAACAGGGACAGATGCAAACACAGCTGAGGTAGAAGGTGCTCTGCAGGGTGAAAGCAAAAGCAGCAATCTCTAAAGGTACCTGCTTTTGTTGACAGGTGCATTAGCTGAATTTAGGTCATTTGAGAGAAAACACACCTGGTAGGTTCAGACACACGTGGAGACCTCAGTGACAAAACAGCAAGATCAGCGAGTTTAGGGCTCATTACTGTTTGGTAAATAATTAAAGAAAAAAGCAGGTTCAGCAAAAAAACGAGACCAAGCCTCTTTTTTCTGTCCCATTTGATGGATATTTGCACCCACTTCAGGTTAATGTTTCTGTTAAGGACCTGGATAATGAAATACAGATGTGCTTATACTCTTGATTGTCTTCTTAAATAGGGCTGCTGTGAACATGTGGGAGATACAGGTTTTGTTTAATGTAAATCTGATAACCTGAGAAAATGTTTTAAAATCTAAAATAGCCAATTATGACAAGCATTTGTTCAAGAAACAGAAATCCCAGAGATGCATACAAAAATGGAGAAAAAAACTTGGGCTGCTTCTTGGTAAGAAAAGAGCTAGTGGAGGTGGTATTGGGCCACAAAGTGAGTAAAAGTTAATGAGGCATGCCTGGTCTTCAGGAAGCATCTGCATAAGAACTGGAAGAGAATCAGCAATGAAATTGTATCCAGTTTTAAGCAATATGCCCGAAGAGGTAGCTTGAAATATGGAAAACAAAAAGAATTACAAGAAGTTTGTAAAAAAAAAGAAAAAAAGTGGAAGAAAAGTGGATGCTTGGGGTCTAAACTTTTTTACTAATGAGAATCACTGAATTCTAGAATCGTTCAGGTTGGGAAAGGCCTGTATCCTGGCCATCAAGTCCAAACATCAACTTAAGCACTACCACCATATTCACCACTAAACCATGTCCTCAAGTGCCATACCCACACAATTTTTGAACACTTCCAAAATTGGTGACCCCTCCACTTACCTAGACAGCCTGTTTGAATGCTTCCCATGAAGAAATTTTTCCTAATATCCAATTTAAACCCAGCCTGACTCAGCTTGAGGGCATTTCCTCTCATCCTATCACTTGTTACCTGGAAGAAGAGTCTAACACCATCTGCCTACAAGCTCCTGTCCAGTGGTTGTCGAGAGTGATAAGGTCTCCCCTCAGCCTCCTCAAAGTATTGTGGATTACCAGCTTCCAGCTGACTGCACTGTGTTTGTTTAATCTGTGGATGGTTGGTTTGAAGTTGACCTGTGCTGATGAAGGAATGTGTAAGTGGAAGAATTATGCTTAATTCTATTGGCTGGTAATGCACACAAAAAGTAAACAGGGAAAGAAGTCAGTTTTAAAACAAAGATGTAATGAGGGAGAAACTGTCACTTTTCTGTATTTCCTCCTGAGTTCAGAGGCAAAGTAGTACCAGACTTGGTTCCAGACTGCAGAGGGAAAGGAAGAGGGAAGCTAATTGTTTAGTTTCTAGTGTAAGACAAGAATTTCAGCGGTTTCATTTGTAACTTCTGACCACAAACTCCAGTGATGGGAGATTTTTCTCTGATATAAATACAACACTGATAAATCAGCACCAGTAAATTATTCTGCTTTGTATTTAGTCATACACCTGCCAATCCAGAGATAAGATGGAATTTTGCCAAGTGGACAAAACCATACAGCCTCTGACTTGCATCACTATTTTTTCCTTTAAGGGGAAAATGGGTATAATGAAAAGTGTTTGTGGGCTAAATGGAACTTATCTTCGTTCCATGGGTGTGGCCTACAGCACCAATGCTGAGTACAATTAACTTTTTTCAGATATACACTACTGAAATTGTCATCAGGAGCAATTCTGAAAATTTGGTCTATTCTGATGTATCATAAAACCAGAATGAAAACCATCATGTACAACACTTTTCTAAATGACTGACTGAACCAGTCAATGATTGGGAACCCTTTTATAGACAGCTTGAAACTTATTTTTGACAACCATCCATGTTTTCAGAATAACCTTTAATTAGGGGCATGCAGAGTTTGTCTGTGAACATTTCGTGCATGTTTACTTCAGCACACTGCTGTTTGCATTTCACAACCTTGTGCTAAATTGAGAGTCACCCTGTATCCTCTGATGCTGAACTTTGGCAGCTTTGTCATGTGTTACCAGTGAACAGTGAAGATGATGAGGTTGGAGGAATGCCTGCACATGTTGAACATGCCACAGGGACCAGATGGAAGCACCTGAGTAGTCTGGCACTCTTCAGGCTGACCTGCATTACAAAAATTTGAGATCATCCATTTGTTAAGGAGACCTATGAGACAAAAACATGAGAGTCAAAGCAAGCTCCAATACGTTTACATAATGTTCCACATTTCTGGAACATGTCCTAAGTGACTGCTTTTCAAAAGGCTGAAAAGAATTTGGTCTGATATATAACAGGAACTGACAATTGTATTGCCAGTATTTTTGCTACAGATTTGCTTCACTGTTTTGTGCTGAGAACAAAGATGCAGCAGGAGAGAAATCCACTTCACTCTAAACTGGCTACACACATAAAACCCTCACAAATATTTCATGAAATGAAATGAAATGAAATTCTTTTGCTTGTAATTTGTGCAGCACAGTAACGTTCTATAGCTCCTGTAATAAGTCTCCATAGAACATTTTTCATGTCTGTATCTCACATATCAACGATAGCTAATTTCTCTGATGTTTAATGGCTCAAGATTATCATGTACATTATACTCCACAATAAAGCTGGGATCTAAATCCTGGATCTTCTACAAGCCAGGGCAAGTTCTTTCATCTCAGTCTCCTCAACTGGAAAAAGTGGGATAGAAAAGATACTTCAGAGAGTGACCGTGGTATCACCCCATCAAGTATTCAGTGTTTTGTACAAAGCTCTCAGAGAGCCATGGCTGGGTACTATTTGTAGCACTGTCAAACACAAGGCATATTAACAGGGGTAACCACAGCGCAGTTAGGAGGTAAAGTTTTAAAAACAGACTTCAAAAGAATACTTGCATCTGTGGATACTGAAATTCCATTGTTTTGCAAGTAAAAGTTTAGAGCCCAGACAGCTTGCTCAGATGTATTCAGAATTTAGTTTTTTTAAAAAAAACCATAAATTTATGTTAATGCTGCAAATTCTGACAACTTAATTTAACTCTCCTGTCCAACTGCATTATCTGTAATGTCCCATGTTTCCTTCCCTAGAGCTCTTCATCTTTTGGTCAATTGTAAGTCTACTGAAAATGTCTGTCACTAATACATTAAAGAGCAGATTTAATACACTAATAGCACTAGTACATAAAAGAACAAAATAATAGTACTACTACATTAAAGAGTAAAAGCTTATTCTCCTCTGCTCAACACATGTGTGTCAGATCCTGTTATACTGCTTACCCACTTGTAATAATTTACTTTCCTTGAGGAATAAAAGGGAGAATTTTTTTTTAAAGGGCTTGAAAAGACTGCAGAGCCTTAGCACAGTTTTTGAAGCAAACACAGCTTTGTCTTTTGCTGAGCTTGCCAATCTGCCTTTGCCTTCCAAAAGGGAATGTTGAACCAGGAAGTTCCAAACAAGAAATATTTTAATTTTTGCTTCTTAACAACTGAACACAGCAAAAGACCAATCCCTAGTGGTGTAATTTGCTATCAAATCCTAGTAATACAATTAAAAATTTAGGGCATATATACCTCTATTAAAATCCACTTAAGGTTTTTGGTATAAATTATTCCAATCAATTGCCATCATGTATATTTACACTGCACAAGTTATCCTACATCTAATAGGAATACTAACAGAAGTTATGAGAATATCTAGAAAACAAAGCATTCAGCATTCTGGAAGAATTGTTGTCTCTCTCATTGATTTCCCTACAGAATGCAATTATAGGCTTATGTTATACATCCCTCTGCAAACAAGGGATGTCTTAACTAGAGGATGCTTGGCTCCCCAGAGATCCTGTCTGTTTCCATTCGGGCATTAACAGAAATAAGATTTTCATTTCTCTGTGGATATGTTAATGCTTAGTGACTCCAAAACTAAGGATTGCTATTCTAACAGCTGGGATCAGTAGCCCCAAATACGGGGGAGTTATATCTGAAGGGACAATTACAAGTAGAGAAATAAAGAAACAAATGTTATGGGCCTGGGTGTTGTGCATGGGTCCCAGCTGACAGAGTATCATCCATGTGTCACCCAAGTACCAAGGTTAAATGTACTCAGCAAGCAGGCTCTGTATAATAAAAAATAGTTTCTAATCAGGTCAAGTTTCTTTTTGATGAGAAGTTAACTTTCTTCCGATCTGCCTTTAAATTTCTTTTTATTAGTCAATTGATATATCCTTCATGGATGAGTCCTTGTCTTTATTCTTAAAAGCTTTCAAATGCTTTGAATACCTGTGTTTGGAGGATTGCAGCTGTGTTGTCTAATATTTTCCTTGCAAAGTCAGGATAGTCTTTTCTCCTGTTGGATGGATCCTGTCCTTTTCAGATTTACTGCAAAATGTGGCAATGTTCAAGTAAGTCAGTTCAGACATGATCTTGTTTCTTACATCTTCCAAACTAACACCAGATGGCCTTAATTTTCAACTCCAATATATAATTCATAGCTACAAGAAAGACTTGATCTTCTCCTTCAGTTAGTATGAGCTTTTACAAATTAAAGCGTAATGTCACTCATGTTGTATTTACTGAAAATTAGTCTGACTTATAAATCAGTTTATTAATTGTCACTGCTGAAGGAGGACACAGAAATTATCATGTTAACAGATTAATGATTTTATACTAGGTGGACATAATTTGATTTAAAAGCACTGACTAACTTAAGTGGTGGTTTCCAAGCAGAATAAATCTGCAGGTGTAGTTCTGAGAGTAAATGCAAACACTGCTAATGTGCTTGCAGATTTAGATGAGAAGCATCAGTAATGTTTCCCATCACATATATTTTATAGTCTAAATAGTATTTTTTGTCAATTTGAAAGCAAAAATATATTTTTTGGTTTATTTCCCAGAGCTCCATTTGAATAAAATACACAATTCCAGGCTAAAGGTGCCAAAAGCATGCCTTAATGAGAAAAACATTTTTATCTTGACCTTTTTTGAGCCTGTGAGATCTTTGACAAAGAAGCTCTTTCTCTGGCCTGCTTAGAACTGAAAATGCAGCTAATTCTTTGAAAATGTGTAATAAATTGTGTGTTGCAGAAAAAAACCCCAGCCATTTGGGGCAAACAATATCCATCCCAGCCACACAAGCAGAATATAAACACCTAAACTCTTTACTTTAGCGTTGATCCAGCCTGCCAGAGGCACTCAAAACTGACCACCTGTGCAATTTCAGCATAAATATTTTCACTGAATCCACGTGCTTTTGTACCACCGTACCTTTGCTGAGTCACAAGCACTGCTGAGCACACTGCCCAAGGATGCTTCCTGCCTGCTCACTCCGCAGCATCTTCTCCATCTGTGGGCTGGTTCCACAATGGTTTTCTTACAATTGGTCTTTGTTGACTCATATTTACTTTTGTTACCACTAGGTAAGGCACCATCCCTGCCCTACACAGCAGCTTCAAGGAAGATCTCATCTGAATCAACTGGCTCAGTGCTACTTGTGTCAGTCAGTTCTTAGTCTTCCCATGAACTACTGCAGAAAAGGATCCAGCACAGTAATTCAAATACACCTCAAGTGTCACAAAAATAATATTTTAGAAATAGATATTAGAAAATTATCTAAATTAAACTGTCATATCCATAAATTAAACTCTTTATTTCTTGTCCTAGTCTCAGTGGGTATGGAGAAAACTAACTATAGTCTGATTTAAAAGGTCTTCCTGCTTGGAAGCTAGAGTTCTTACTCTGCTTTCTCTTTGTAGTACTTGTTTGAGCCTTTGGCTATGACTCTGATACACCTCATATGTACCTCCAGAGGCTAAAAGTCCTTCAGCATGAAAACATCTCAAAAGTGGGGTCTTTCCTTTCTCAAACAAGTAAAATACATTCAAGCTGGGAAAGGAAAAACATGATCAATTAATTTACCCAGAAGGAAATTTTCCTATCTGGAAAACTCAACTGGAGGAAACAGGATTTGGTTTAGGAATAGTTGGTTAAGGAGAACACAAATGCTGAGAGCTAGGAGTGGATGTGTTCTTCACTGGAAGAGTCAGGGACCCTGAAATTGTTTCTAACTAACTGATAGTATTGCAAATAGCTTTCTTGAATAATAATTGCTAGTGCCTAGTCATGAGGTACAATACATGCTGAGATCAAAGAATATTACATCTCAAGAGTACCACCAAGCTCACAGCACAAAATGATAAACTCATCCTATTAGAGAGGCTTCATCTAGAGGGAACTGATATCTCATTTCTAATCTTTTGCTGAGGGCCAGCTGGCAACCAAGTTTGCAAGCACAAGATGGTGCAGCTGCAGGGACAGCCTAAGAGCTAAAATGTTGTTAAAAGCATCATTACAGCACAGTGTCATGTTCATGATGTCAGAATTGCATTGCCCATGCAGGATACCAGGCCACCATGCAGGGGGTTGGTCTAGGCCTCAGTCATGAGGATTCAGATGTCAAGTGAGTCACAGCCACTCAGGGAGTAAGTATTGAATGATTTAAAATTGCATGTGCCAAAAGGCAAGACAAATCCACTCTGTTGTTGCTCTTAAAAAAAAAAATCCAATGCAAATGACTCAGGGAAGCAGGATACTGCACAATGCCATAGCAAAGGTGGATGGATGGTTTTACCACATGGAAATATCTAGATTGATTTGATGAAAATGAATGTTCTAAAGATGTATTGTGTATAGCATGAAATTAGCAGGAAAGCAAATTTCTGGCCAAATAGCCAAACATAAGTTAAAGCAAAGCTTTCTCTCTTCAGATATAAAGGGCAGCAAAAAAATACCCCAGAAGATCAGCAGCAAGCTGCGCGTGAGAAAAAATTGCAGTTCTTCTGCAAAGGCTTAAAAACTGCAGTTCTAAAGGTGGGGATGTCAACCTACTTCTCAGCAGCGAGAGTCAAATAAATTTTCCACCCCCAGCTTCAAAAACCACAGGAGTGACCATCCATATTCCACTGTACTCAACACTGGGAGAGGAACAGGCAGCGGCCCACTTAAGGAGCCTGCTGCAAAACTCCTTCTGAAGGACAGCTGAGCTCCCAGTGTGACTGCAACCATCTCTTTTTACAGCTGGGTAAGGCCAGGTGAAGTGTTCAGCAAAATAAAGACTGGCATACAGTCTGTGTCAGATGAAAGCCTTTGAGACCATAACTTATGCAAATCTTTGGAAGTCTTTGAAAAAATCCTGATGTCCAGATGATTTTATGAAAGCTGCTCACAAGCTTCATGGCCTAGTGATGAGGGTTCCTGATCATGGCAGACTGTCCCAGCACTTCACTGGCAGTGGTACCAAGCAAGACTGTATTTTCCTCCTGCTTCCCTTTCATCATACTTCTGTAGTAACATTTTTATTCAATCACAATGCAAGATCCATTTTAAATTATCAGATGGTAAGCATGCTCCCAGTGCACAACTTTGAATTATTTGCTGTACACCTTACACAGACATACAAACCTGAGATGAAATATAAGGCCCTGTTGTAAACATGTAAATCACTGTACAAGATGGAGAATCAGAACTGACTCCTCCAGCTCCAATGAACAACCAGAATTTTGTACTCCAAGTATCTGAGACTTTGAAGTATCTGATATTTGATAGTTCAACAATGTTCTGTTCCAAAATCTTCACAGCCAAATATAAATGTCTAAAAAAATATTTGTATACAATCTGAAATCAACAAGTAAAGAATTTTAATTTTAAAACTTTTATCTATTAACAGCAAACAACTAGAGTATTTCAGAGTTACATTCTTGTGAGTGCAAACATGTTTTACAGAAGAATAAATAAGTAAAACACCTGAAAAACTTCTCTTCAGTTGTCCAGTATAAGTGCCACTAATTTATCCATTATACTAGGAAGAAGACCCTTCCCCATGGACTGACATATTGCAAAAAAATAGAGGTTTCTACAATACCAAAATAGTTAAAGTAGGTTCTGACCTGGGTAAAAAGCATCTAAAGTTTGGTTTGTACAAAATTTTTTATAATTTTTCCTTGTGAGGTCAAAACCTGCATTTACACTGAAATGCCTGTTTTAATGAAGGTCGTTCTGCCAGAGATTGTTTCAGCTTTGAAACAATTTTATCTTTGTGATTAAGTGCAATTCACGATGCCACTGGGTCTCATTACTCAGGTTCAGGACTGCAATATCAACCTGTACAACTAAGTTCAGTATAACTGTTGATATTAGTTTAGTTTTAACATCTCAAAACCTCCATAATGTGCTGATCAAATTTTCTCAAGGCAATTTACCATTAGAGTACTATTATATCAAAATTTTAAAAAGCAGGATTTAGACAAAAATGTGTTTTGAAAACAGTGGGAAAAGCTCTTTGACAGTGTTGAAATATCTTGTTTTGACATTTTTTCGCATAAGAAAGAAGGATAGGCAGTTTGCTAAGCAGGAACAGTGTAAAATGAATCTGTAAAGTTCCCAAATCTCTATTTTGATCATTTCAAAGCCTGTTTAGAGTAGCAATTATTTATAGATTTCTGCAGCGTGGAAGCTATTTCTCTAGGAAATTAAAGTGTTTGGATAGTAACATTGAAAAACATAATCTTAGCCCATCCATGCTTTAATTTTTTTTTTAGAAAAAATAGCAAATCACTAGTTATTGTCTGTCATTTGCTAACTCTTTTTGAGACAAAATGTAATTAATGCCAGTTTTTGTGCATTATCATCTTTAAGTCACTCTAATCAAGGTTCAACTTATTATTGTCATACTCTCATTCCTTGACTATAGAGACCAATTTCATGTCAAATTCAGATTGCCTGTTTGAGTTCAGCAAGATATTTTTGGTCAGAATTCTACCTCATCAGCTGAAATTCCGCCAATTCAGTCTCTTTGCTGATCTTCAATTTGCATTGCAAAGACAAATAGATTTTTTTAGCAAACAAAATACAAGGTCCTGGAATGAAATGTCAGAAGAGAAGGCACTTAAGTTCAAGAAGTATCTGTGTTCCTGTGCTGCCAAAAATTCCAAATGCCAACCTGTAACTCAGACTGGATTTTAATCCAGAGTTTGTGAACAGTGTTAAGGAACAGGGTAAAGTCTCAGGCAACTGGTACTGTATAAGTAGAGAGAGTGGACAATGAAACAAGGGCTGAGAGGAGGAGAAGCAGTTGTCCAAACTATGTTAGACGGTTCTTTTGTCCTGTAGTCCTTTAGTCCCTATCAGTTTATTTTCTAGCAGAATGCACCTGAGTGGGCTGTGCAATTTATGCTATGAGGGAAGTAAGACTTAAAATCAGGGTGACATTATATACACAAATATGACCATATAAATGACACTATCAGATTAAACTTTTAATTAGTGTTAAGATCTTGTACAAAGGAGCCATTTGCCCTTGTGGTTACATCACTGTTCAAAATGAAGTTCACGTCAAATGAAAGACATTAAGGCTGTGCTTAAAGTGTGGTTGACAAGATATTGTTATGATTTAATAGTGAGGTGAAACAGAACAATAAACAAGCATATTTTCTACTAAAATGAAGGACTGAAATAATCATTCCTTTTCTGATTTTGATAAGGTAATCTGCACACTTGGAAGATTTATTTACAACTGAAATTCCTGAAGATGCCACAAGGGTAGCATACAAATAATTTTTAAGAGACATAAAAAATCTGAGACCATTAAATGTGTTATATACAGATTTATTAACAAAAATAAAAGAATCTTGCTAAGGTAATTTCAGTTGAAAACTGATTTAGGGCACCCAGTTTCATTAAGGCTGTCTAGGAAGTCTCATTCCCACAGAATAGCCGAAGAGGGACACAATTCTTTGAGACTGTGTAATTAACCCAACTTGAGAAATGTATTTGCCAGGTTTCAGTGTAATTGCTCAGCTGCCTTTGAAACACTGAATTCCTTTTAGATAGACCTGGTCTTATACACCCAGGGCTGATTTTAAACTGTGATTCCTGTACACAAAACAAGAAGCCTTTTGCACATGTAACCTGGCAGATTAAAGAGGACTGTAGCTATGACCTAAATGCCCTATTTTATAATTCTCTCTGGGTTTTGCTCTGTGTTTGAATCTAGCATCTGTGTACATATCTGATTTACTGTCAGTCATTTCTGTATCAGCTGAACAAACTTCTCACACTACCAGATGGTTGAAAGGAGATTCCAGGAACTTCTATGGGCTTATCCAATGACAGGATGGAGATGACTTAACATGTTTGCTCATGCTTAACCTGATATTCTTGTTGTTTACATTCCAGTTCATATCAGGTGTGTGTTCGACTGTTAAAAGGCATCAAAAGACATAGAGAATATCATTCCATAGTCTCATTCACTTTCCTATATTAATCTAGAAATTTGGTGTTCACTGTTTTTTTAGGCGACAAAGAGCTGAGGTACATCAACGGGACTGGCAGAGGTAACACAAGAACTAGAATATACACATGGCCTGAGGGGGAGATGTATTCACAGGTCCAGGTCTCAAGATTTAGGCATCTACAAACAGAAATTTCCAGATAAAGAGTCTGGAACTTGAATCTTATTCTTCAAGAATTCTCTGTACTCATTCCACGTAGCACAAAAGTCTGAAGACTTTTTAAACACAATTCAATAGAAGTTCCTTCTCACCAATAATAACAAGTTTCTTTCAATGCCACCAGAAATAAGCTGACAAAAAGGCATAAGTATTTCTTAAATTTAAGAAGCAGCAAGGGAGGTTGCTTGCATTGACATGACAAAACACTTGACAAAAGCACTTGAAGTGCCTATCAATTCTTTTTTGCATTTCAAAGGTAGGCAGACGCATCTGCATCTTTTCTAGAATATATTAATCTTCAATGCCATATAAATAACAGTCAATGGATACTTTCAGTGTGTCACAATAGAAAGTGACATGACATCCATGAATAAGTAAGTCAGATGCGTACACGTTATTGAAATGTTTTGATATATGATGAGAGGAAAGCACAAAGTAACTACCAATATCAGGATTAATTTGAGAGGGATCAGAACTGAGTTTGCAGATGCAAAACCCCGGCATTTTATACTGGACCATTATGAATTTTTAAAAAATACAGTCTTAGAGAAGATTTAGTAGGATTTTCTCTTCAGTCACACAAGTTCTATAGTTTAGTTCATAGTTATGAGCTCAAAAAACTGCTATCTATGTTTAAAGGATCTGCTTGTGTTTGAAAAGGAAATAGCCAATAGGTCCTACGCAATAAATCTACCCATGCCATCCACTTCAGGCCACAATGGTGATGATGCTGAAGGGAACACTGAAGGATTTTGTTCATCTAACTACAACAGGCAGGGAGAAAGAAAAATCAACATATGGAATAATATTTATCAATTAATGATAATTCAAAAAAGTAGAAGTACTCAAGCAGAGGAGGAGATCTACCAGAACAGTGGTGCTGCACTGGGGCAGGCAACTGAGAGGCAGTGGAGGGTCCAGCCGTGGAGGGTCCAGCCATGGAGGTTTCCAAGACTCAGCAAGACAAAGCCAGGACTGACCAATGGTCTCGTGCTAGCAGCAGTCTTGTTTGGAGCAGACAGTTGGAATGGACACCTCCAGAGGTCTTGTCCAGCCCACAGTTGTATGATTCCAAGTAGATATTTTAGAATGAGGCAGGTACCAGAGAAATTCAAACAATTTGCTGCAGTTAACCCATGAAATACAAAACACATTCAGGTCAAACTAAAGGACTCCCTTGAGCCTAGAAAATTATCTCCTTTACCATTGAACACAAATCCACATAATATATCAGAGATGCAATCTGAGCATCATTAAGGCACTTCCTTGCATCTCACAATGAGGAAATTCTAAGAAAACTTTAAGTTATTGAAAGGAACCACCCTGAGACCTTCAGCTTTAACTTGCATTTCCGTCTGCTGCTGCTGTGAAGAAACAGGTTGCAGAGGGAAGTTGAAATTTTGCAAGGAGATGCTTGGGCATCATCATCTATTGCAAGAGCAGTTTCTCATTTTGGACTTCTTGAAGTCTTTAATTTTCTTTATACTTACTTGTAGATGGTTGGCATCTAAAAACAAAAGGAGACTGATTCAAGCAATAAACGGTTTATTATGTGTTGTCATAATGTTGTAATTATTTTGTAATGCCTTTTGCTTTCATAACATATTCTTTCCCCTCCCCCCCACCCCCTGCCATTAAAAAATAATTTTATCCAACCAGGCAGAATGATAGGATGGGACCAAAGTAATGTCATATACAGCAGAAATAATTTGCCTCCAAATCAAGAAGCTTTAGGAAAACAGCATAGACTGAAAATTATTCCTCCTGTCTTTAAGGTGAATATTTTTCAATTATCCTGCCATTCAAGGGCAATTCATAAAATGATGTTGCAGACACACAGACAGACTATATTTGAAACATATGTTATTTGCAGGAGATAATGTGAATCACGACACCAGTTAATAGGGAGACAGACATGACCCCATTGTATTTGCAGATTTTAAATCAGGCATGTTCGCTATTCCTAATATGCTATTTAAACTCACTTTTTAAATTCTCTCTTTTAATATTTACATTCTAAGATATATTCCTTTACTCACTTCAGACACATGGATTTCTGGCTAATGATGTGCTGACAAGTGATCTGCTCTGTTGTAAATGGGGCATACAGAGGTGGACGAGGTAATTATATTATTTATCAAGTGACTTTTCTATCAAAGTCTTGCTAAAACATATCCAGAGTGAAAAGTGATTGTGGTGTGCTTTAGAAAAACAGTTCATAAAGTAGGTTCTTTTTGTTCCTGTGAGCACACCGTTGGAATGAGCTCAATATTTTATATTGGTATCATTCAATGTAAATATTTATATATATATTTCCATATCCCTTTCTGTCTTTCCAGATACATATTTACAGAATTAAAAAGCATGCTCGACATTGGTAATATCAATGAAAATGTGTTAAAAATTGTGCAGAGACTTCTTCTTTGAATTTACACTGAGTTTTATATCTTAAAGTTTCTTTCAATTTCTTCTGACTCATAAAGGTGTCAATCTGGGACCAAACTACTGAATTCAGTTACACAGCCAGAGATCTGATGAACTAAAGACCTGAATAAGCACACAACCAGCATGCAAAGAAAAAAAAGAAGATTATAGTAATAGTCCTCTTAATAATAGTCCCCTTAATATTAAGTCATATTATCAGAGAAGCATAATTTTCTTTTCTAGAGTGAATGGTAATCTGTCACAACTAGAAATCTCATAAATAAAAATCTGCTTTCAGGGATTTTACATTCTTTTTCAGCTTTGGAGTGAACTTAAATATATTTTTATGTACGTATGTATGTATGTGTATATATATATATATATACGTGCACAAGAGTCCAAACAGGAAAAATACTCATTTGCATAAATAAATAAACCAGCAATCTTTTCTTAAATATTATTCCTCTTCCCTGCACGTCACCATTCATTCCTTTTATTTTCTTTTTTAAGCCACCACTGAGTCACCAGAACTTCCCCCGTGGACTGCCACTGACTCTGCTCACAAACTCCAGTTGTGTTTGATAACAACACCAAAACTCCGGGAAGGCAGGCCCTGCTGGGCTGGTTCTGGCACACCCAGAGAAGGTCAGGTCACCTTCTCCAGCCAAGCCACAGTGACAGGCAGCTGCTCTTGCCTTAGGCAAGGAACAATCTTAGACAGGTACAACCGGGTTTTGGGACATTCAGGTCTCTGCTCTTTCTCTCATGCAGTGCATAGTATAGTCTCAAACCCATCTGCTACACAGGGTGAGCTGTTTGGGGAACATCATCCCATTCTATTACTGGTGGCATATACCAAGATTTACGAAGCTCCCAAGTGCAATCAGTGCAACATGGCACAGTTTTATACTCAAGCAAAGTGTCCTGGTGTACCTATGGCACTGTATAAATAAAAAAAAAAGGCACAAGACAAATATTATGGTCATGTTTAAGACCTGACCATCCCCTAAGCTTAGGGGAATATTAAGCAAGGAAACTTTTTAGAATAGGATGGTAAATTCACATCCAAAGAGCTGGTGAAGGGTCTGGAGCACAGGTTATATGAGGAAGAGATGAGGGAGCTGGGGATGCTTAGCCTGGAGAAAAAGGGGCTGAGGGAGGACCTTTTCACTTTCTCCAACTCCCTGAAAGGAGGTTGTAGTTGGGTGGAGATTGGGCTCTTCCCCAGCTGACAAGTGACAGGACAAGAGAAAATGGCCTCAATTCACACCAGGTGAGGTTTACATCAGATATTAGGAAACATTTCTTCACAGAAAGTTTTGTCAAGCATTGGAACAGGCTGCCCAGGGAAGTGGTTGAGCCACCATCCCTGGAGGTATTTAAAAGACTGTGTAGATGTGACACTCCGAGACATGGCTTAGTGTTGGCTTTGACAGTGTTAGGTTAACATTTGGACTCAATGATCTTAAGGGTTTTTTTAACCTAAATGAGTTGTTTACATTGTGTTATAGTTTGGAATTTCTCTCGGACAACCATGTTACTAAAAGATGACCATGTGTCATGCAAGCAGTGAAGATACTTCATGGAGGTAAAAAGCAGGTTAGTGATGAAAGCATATTTATCTTTAAAGTAGCAACCTGAATAAAAAATTTTGTGAGTCCTTAAGCAGCACACTGTAAGGGGTTGGGTTTTTAAAAATCTATTTGTATTTCAATTACTCATGACATTCTGAAATTCTATTTTGTTCTTACATGTATTTTTACACGACTAAACATTAGGGAGTTTGTATCCAGTAACATAACTGCAAATTCAGATAATAAAAATGGGAGGAGTGGGGGACATTGCTTATAAGAATAAATAAAAAATTACAGGACCAGAAAAAATTTTAAATGGTGATCTATTTGTTATTTGTATCCTGATAATCTATATCTGACCCTTGACCCAGGCAAGAATGAAGCAGAGTTCTTGAAAGGTCCTTGTGCAACTCCCAGAAATAGGAGGAAGACACCACTTCTCCCAACACAGTCTATTCCTCTCTTGCACAGGCACTTTCATTAGAAAGGTTTTCCTGATGTCTGTTGTAAACAATCCAAAGAAATTTCTGAAAAAAATAAGCACTCTCCTTTTTGTTCCATTGCTGTGAACAGTAGGAATGGACAGCTTCCTCCTCCCATGGGCAGCTTTCAGGACCAATGGCCTGGCAAGCCAACCTACTTCAGCCAAAAATTAACAACTGGTTTTCTCAGGAGAAACAGAGTTATTGACAAGGAAACTTTCTACAAGGCAACAGCCTCTTGCTTTATAAGAGACTCCAGTATTTCAGGGTTTCTGCAGTGGAAACTGTCATTTGATGTTACTGATGTCATCCCTTTATTAATTGACAAACAATAAATGGGGGGAGGAAACAGCCACTAATCACTCTTTCAACAGCACAAAAAGAGTCTCACTGCACTTTTTAGATTGATTTCAAGAAATGGCAACTTGCTAATATCTCCTCTCAGGTTCTGTCTTAAAGCATTTCAAGCTCTCTCTATGATTTTCTTATTGTACTGTCTTAAGAAAAGCTGAGGGCTGAGATATTTTGACTATTTCACTTTTCAGCTTTGACTTCCAATATTGCCAAACAATCTGCTTTGTCACAGGCAGAAATGATGCCATTTGGTTTGAAAATTCCATTGTTACAGCTCCATGTGCATGGCACAAAGAGGAATGAGAAGCAATTAAGGCCCAAGACGACAACAAACAAAGCCATTTAAGCCTCTAAAACTTTTAAAATGAGTACAGGGCAATAGCTGTTCAACAGCTCAACTGTGTGTTTTCCAGAGAGAGCACTTTGGATGGGTTTTTTCAAATTTAATCTTAGCTATATTACTTGATCCAAACAATATAATGTTATAGTTTATGCTCCTTTTCTGTGACAGAATACCGGAACTGAGTCTTCAACAAATTCATGTTAAAACTCAGAGTAAAATGTCAATTTTTTAGAAGATTAACAAGAGAACTTAATGTTTGCCCAATAAATTCAGAAATTCACCTCTCCAACAATTTATATTCACACTATGCAGGGGAATGTTCAAACATTTTACTATACCAAGCATTTTCAGTAGACATATGATGTGATCTGCTGATGTTCAACTAGAGCAGAGTGATGCTGGCACATGAAAATGAATGTGGGATTGTGTGACGACATGGTGATAAAATGAAGGCTGGTATATAAAATTATCCACATATGTAAACTAAACCACATCTGCAGCTGGTGATAAGGAAGAATACATGGTGCCAGTGAGAGAGAAAAAGGCTGTGAGAAGAGGGGTGTTCAGCGCATGAGGAACAAATAAAAAGAGAAGCAAGAGTGAAGACTGGATGGCTTTTGGTAGGGCAGTGATGGCAGAGAGTCAGCAGTCTTTGATACAGGAATTGTATTGGCTCTTTTCTTTGATATGATGAGGAAGTTTGCTGCGGGGGGGTCGGGGCAGGGGGCGGGGAAGGGGAGGAGGGTTTGGAACTAAAATCCTATAAAACCATCTGTGCTCTATGCCCTGAAAGGAAAGGTTGAGTTTAAAACAGATTTGCTGGAAGAAAAATAAGATATGCATACATTTTTAAGTGTTAGTTGGACTCTAGAAACCAATGTAAAACAGCTGCAGGATGGCTCAGACCAGTGTGATTAGCGACTCTCTACATTTTTCTCATAATAGTAACTTCACCCTTATTGCAATAGAGCTGCATAAAAGTAACCCAGTAGGAAATTACCCCCACTGTGTAAAAGACTTCACTGTTGTGACAACTGATGTACATTAGAAACTTTCTGGTTATATAACTGTGGCATCAGAACAGAAAATATTCTAGTCTGTATCACCCCTAAATTCCCCATTACAGCTGTTGTAATAGCCTAGTCATATTCTTTTTGGAGCTCACAGACAAAACTGAATGTTATCTCAGTTATTGCCTTTTACTTAATGTTTTTTTTCATGATGTGGGTTGGCCACACTAGATATGGATGATTTTTCAGCAAAGATAATCCTTCAATCAAGGAGCTTAAAAGTGAGACCTATTTGCAGGCACTTAGTGAAATATCACGTTTTTTAGAGTTGACATTATGAACTTAGCTCCTTCACATAACACCAACAGCTGTAGCTACTGTTTGTGTATCACTGCATGCCAGTATAAGGCATTTCTCTTTTTTATTCTGATGTTAAAAGAGGTGCTTCAGAAGGTCTCAGTTCCTAAGCGAAGTTATGCTGCTCTATTCTTCTCTGTCATTGCTGGGGCTTTTGCACAGGCAAATCAGGTGTTCTGTGCTACCCATATTCTCGCTCTGCTATTTCAATGTCACTTCACACCCAAAAGGTGCTTTATAAATAGATTTAAGGAGCAGGGAAAAGTTTATAGAGAGGCACAAAAGCAAAAAGGGAAGTAAATATTGATGACTGATACCAAACCATAGGTTTGAACGCACAGTCTCACTCACCCTGTGCAGCCCACCTCCTAGAAAAGGCCTGCATGAGGCCTGACATTGAGTGAGGGCTGGTGGGGGGAGCCATACATCAGATTCCTTTATTTCCTTCCTTCCTTTCTGTCCTCTAGATATCTATTCCTGATCAATGGCCTTGGAAAGAGGACTATGGCAGGAACTGGCACTCTGAACCTTCATGTGCTTCTCCACCAAGCTTATGTCAGACTTTTCCTCATGTTGGCCCACACCAATCCACGTCTTTGTTCTGGGAAGTCACAACAGTGACATAATCCTGGATGAGGCAGTTTTATCACCAAGCTGATCTAAACTTTTGCCAGACCGCCCTCTTCACCTATGCTATACCTGTGTGTATTGTAGACTGGGGAAGAGTTCCCCAGAGTTCTGATTCATGGTTCATTACTGCTCTTTACATAGGTGATACGTGGGTGAAATGAGATTGATCACTGCGTTGCTTAAACTGTTCTTTGACTGTCCATCTGCTGAATGGTTCTTGATATTCAGTTCAAAAATTGAAGAGCTCTGAGCCAGAACAACGTTTTGAAGAGCCACCTCTGGGATATCTATTAAACCATTATAGCAGAAAACCTGATTCCTAAGGCAGTCTCCAACGTGTAGGTATCCCTTTACAGAACTAGGATCTTGATATACAGAGACAATATCTGCTTGAAAGTTGTCTAATCTTTCTTGCACTTGAGAAGCGGTTTCAAGGAATCCATCTTTGCAACTCCTCATTTTAATCTGCTTCTTTATCCAAAGAAATGCAGTATATTAACGCTAGAGTGAACTGAAATTAAAAAGGAAGATGTGTCAAATACTCCCAAGCTTCTCCAGGCACTTTTCACTCTACTTCTTTTATCCACCTCTGCCTTTTCAAGTGGAAAAAAACACATTGTCATTATCTTTTTTCTGCAATGTAAATGAAGTAAGACATTGTCTTCTCAGTTCTGTTCTTCCTTCCTACTGAAAGGATGGATTGTTAATTCAAATATTCTTTAAAAGATCTAGCAGATATTTTAAAAACTTTCCTATATTTTGATTCTACATATATTATTTGAAGCCCCAGTTTTGATAACCATGTGGCTTCTGTTAGATCACCAGTTTATTACAGTCATGTCAAGCCACATCGTCCCAAGTGCATGAAGAGTTCACAGGCTCATGATAGACAAGTCAGCAAAATCAGACAAAGTAGTGAAATGTAAAATCAGAACCCTAACTTGCTTGGCAGAGGCATTAATCTGTCACACTGAACAGCCTGAAACAAGTGATGGAGAGGAACCCACTGGAGACAGCCCAGAGGACAGTAATAAGAAACAAAAAAATGTGGTAAAAATCCCCCTTGAAGAAACCTGTTAAAGCATTGGGGTCGTTTAGATGCAAGAAAACTCAGAAGGAGGCACTACAGCAGTGTTGTAGCACAAGCTTTGTCTAGGTCCCTGCTGGGTACAGTGTGAAGAATGTTTCAATCACTTCCTGATGGTAAAGATAGTGAAGCTCTTCATGCCTTGCAAGACTGGGAAACAGGCCTCATAAATGTCACCTTTCAACAGGAAATGAATGGGATTATGAAACAATCCTCTAAAACAGTACTTCCCTTGGCTGGTTATTTACCCAGTTTATGGTTCTTGATATATTTAGAGTTTTCACCAATCATAGAACCATAGAATCGTTAAAGCTGGAAAAGATTTATCAAATCCAATCATCAGCCTAACACCACCACCATGTTAACCATTAAATCATGTCCTCAAGTGCCATATCCACATGTTTTTGAACACTTCCAAGGATGGTCACTCCACCACTTCCTTGGGCAACCTATTCCAGTGTTTGACCACCCTCTCCATGAAAAATAATTCCTAATATCCAATCTGAACCATCCCTGGTGCAAACTGAGGCCATTTCCTCTCAACGTGAATATTGAATTAATATTTTCTCTTGCAACATAGATACACTAGCTTTCACACACTCCTCTGCTAAACTTGCTTTTTTGAAAAAGAAAGGAAACCTGCTGTGTAAATATATCCCATCTTACCTTGGGGACAGCCATGCAGCTGAGCCCAGGGTACAGCAAAGAGCAGCTCTGTAGCAGCAAATACCCCAGGACTCTTCAGTGGTATTACTGAAGGTATTTTTTGCAAGATAAAGAGTACCGTCAGCAGTTCCTAGGTAACAAAAAGGACAGGATTTCTGTCCCTCATCAGGAGATGTGATTATTGAATCATTTTGAGCAGATATCAATAAGTTAAGCCCTGAGGCTGCAGCATATGCTATTCAACCATTAACCAGTTCTCTTCCCATCTGGCCAATTCTGCCTGCAGACCTCCAAACCCTTCCACCTAAAATCCTAATGCCTAATTTACCAAATTAATCTGAAAGATGAGCAACTGAGGAGACACCTTTCAGCTCAAGGCAGGCTGGGTGGGAGGCTGCCTATCCTTGGAGAGGCTATGAAAGATAATGCAGCTAAACTTGGAGGGGTAAATTCTTCTGATGTGACAAATAATCATTGTGTGAGGCATGTACTGTTGGCTCTTAACTGAGAATGGCAACAAAGTGTAGTGGGAGTGTTGTGATAGAGATGCACTGAGCCAGGTGCCTGAAAACTCAGCCATGTCATCTGGATTGCAGTCAGTGCTCTAAAAGCAAAGCACCGGTTGTCACCCTTTACAGACACTTTCATTGTCAGCATCACCAAGGTGGTGACAGAAGCAGTCAGACAGAAGTGGGAGATAGAAGCCAGCTGCCTTTAGCCCTGAGGTGGGATACTTTTCACTTAGGACTGTCTGTTGTTGCCAGGAAGGACGGCAGTCCTCCTCTTGCCTTAGCATTTACTGGGTAAGGCTCATTTACTATGATGCTTATTCATGAGTAAATTGAGGTCTTCATGGCACAGTTTCTCATATTTATCAGAAGCTTCAGAGCTGTTTAGCAAGGGATTTTTTTTAAATGCATAAAACAGAGAATTTTTCCTTTATATTCCTTTGACACCTCAATCTGAGTGCAGCATAGCTGGTCATCACTCTGTACCCTGAAACACCACAACAAGGTATCACCACCTTGTGCTGACACTCCTAAACCGTGCTGCCATGCCCTGCTGGCTTGTTGGCAGTGAATGCTTGTGACAGCTTCCAAAAACCCCGTCACAGAGTCATGATCCAGCAATTCACTAATACCTGTGCTGACACCTCTCAGAGTATCATGCTGCCCAGGTACCTGCTCCACACAGCACAATCCCACGCAGCTCTAGGCAAGCACATGACTCTGAGGGATGAGATGCTGCCAGTGTGTTATGCCTTAACAGATTTCTTTTTTTTTTCTGTGAGGCTTAGGGAGCTTAAACACCTTCTGTTTCACTTTTACAGCATGCAGTTCATCCAGTTTGGCACACACACACAGATCTGGCTACCCTGAACAATTTCTGAAGGTTATTTGTGCTTCACTGTAAGGGGGTTTAGTAGGCTCTGCTCAACACTTTTCACCCTTACAATTTCCTGTTCCACAAGTCCAACTCTCTCTCAGCAACTCAATCTCTTCCTTTGCTTTTACTTACTCTAAAGTGTAGTCTGCACAATGTGATTCTGCTCAGGTTAGGAAGCGTCAGTTCTCAGTCTATGAACTTAGTAAGTCCTCTCAGCTCATGATAGAGCAGCCTTCTACACAATGGTGTTGCTTTTCTAGGCTTTCTGGGGAAAACATGCTGTCCTTGTGAATTATGGTTGGTTCCTTTAAAAAACAATTCCCAAAAAAGAATTTAAAACACAATTTCCCAAATTTTCCTTTATAATGTTTTGCACTCTTTTTTTGCTCAAGTGAAAGCGATTAGGTCATTTTACTCTGCCTTCTTTCTGAGAAGAAATGCAAGCAGGAAAATACAAATTATCTAATAAAGGGTGGGCTTACTTTTATTGAGTGGGGTAATAGGAAGATCTCTCTCCAGATACCGAATTTCATTAAAATTGTAGGAATTTAGATTTTAAGCTTTTATTATATTCAACTAATATCCACCATCAGTTCTGAAAATGTATAGGGGGAAGGTTATTTTCACACACAGAGCTGTGTGTTAAGTAACAGGGAGGACAATGCAGCAAACTAGAAAAGTAAGAGATTTTCCTTTTCTACTGTATCTTCCTCAATCAGTTGAGTGAGGCTTTTTACCCTTATTAAAACCATATTGTAAAAGTGAGGTGATGCCTCCTATTCTGTTATGGGCACCAATCCCATCACACATAGCCAGTGACTGACAGATTTTAACAGGATATAGACTGCCACAGAGAATTCAGGCATTATTGATAACTATTTCCTTCCCCAAAATTAGAGCCTTAAAAGAATGACCTTGGCACTTTTGACCTGCAATGACACAAGTTCTCACCAGGGAAACAAAACAAGCTGCAGTATCCTTCAGGAGGGTAGGAACTACTTCCCACTATGGAAAGATCAAGAGTCTCACATTTAACTTGCCTTTCTTTCCCTGCTGGTTACTCAGAGAACCACCTCGGCCTTAAGGCTTCCCACATGTTCCATATCCACTCCCTATGGATACCCACAGACTCTGCTTGAGCCCCGTTGTTGACGAGCCCTGCCACAGCCCAGGCAGCTCTTGGCACAGCGGCACAGCCTTGGCACAGCATTAGCACGACACAGCAAGCAGCTTCCTATGTGCTGCCTTCACTCCCCTCCACTTTTCTACTGTCTTTCAATTCTTCATAAAAATACCCTCAGGCCCCTCAGCCCCTTAACAATCATCTGAAAAAGAGAGAAGTGACTAAGTTTATAGTGAAAACTGGCAAAATGTAATTAAGCAGCTGCCAGTGATGTCTGCTTTCTATATTCCCAGCAGCTGCATTATGCATCCTTGCTCTTCTCCCTCTGCCCCTCTGCTGCCCTATAATCTGCCATGATCTATTAGACTGAAAATTGTAGTCAATATTCCTTATCAAGGGAGAGTCTGTTGACTTTGCACTTAAATATTGCTGAAACCACCCAGACTGTCTCCATGAACACAAAATGCACGACCCTCTTAGGGGTCCCACGCGCAGCAGAGGTTGAGCCTCCTGCCCTATTGCACAGCAGGGCACCTGTAGATGGCTGTGTAAGTAAGATTATATTATGGTTAAGCTTTTTTTCTTTCAACATCACAAATTTTAGGTCCACTTTTCATGTATTAACAGGAATTCTTTTGTCTCTAAGGCAATTGTTAACTTGCAATTTTGATATTATATTGTGTTTGTTGTTCGAATTCAGTTCATCTTCTTTAGCTATCCCTACTTCTAATATTAACTTGCTTTTTTTTTAACAGCAAGCCCATTTTTCATACAGTCAAACTGCTCCCTTCACATAATCTCTAATCATCTTTTACCATTTCATTATGATGAATTAATGAAATGATTAAGAATTAATCAAA
The DNA here is from genome assembly GCA_013397175.1 of Platysteira castanea. Classification (NCBI taxonomy): domain Eukaryota; kingdom Metazoa; phylum Chordata; class Aves; order Passeriformes; genus Platysteira; species Platysteira castanea. The sequence continues at coordinate 4,184,014 of VYXC01011606.1, read as the reverse complement.
ATTACATCGAATATCAATTATGTCCACGATGTGTAGTTCCAGCTGTGGTCTTGAACTATGCAGGATCTATCAGATATTGTACTGGGTATTTGTTCAAGCCTTTCTCTCTCTAAAAGTACAACATTGCAGTATATAAAGTACTACTCTGTACCACTGCACCATACTGTAAAGCACAGGTAATGAACTGAAGAAACTTCTGAAAACAGTCACCACTCTTTTCTGCCACAGGACAGACTAAGATTTTTTGACTTCTTGATTCATTTTTCAGAAAAATGTTAAAGAATCCAAGCACTAAGCAGCATTTATATGTCTCTCTTTCATCAGTTATCTAAAAAAAAAAAGCTTTGTCTACATAAAACTGTACATATGAAACATAAAAAATCTAAAATTATCCACACAGATATTTTCAATTTCAATTGAGGGAAACAAGTGATGAACTGAAAAATAATTAAAAAAAACTTCTCCACATTCTAGTCTTCCTTTTGAAAAAAAATGGATGAGTTGGCTTAGGATCCAGGGTTGGAGTATCCAAATTCAGAAGGGAAAAATTTAGATTTGGGACTTCCTTCTTGCAGTTATTCTTTTCAAGGCATTAATGAACATAGTGGCAAAAGACGGTTTCCCCTTTGTGTAAGATTGTTAATTTCTACCATAGAAATTATATAAAATTTCTTTTTTTCTGAACTCAGTCATAGTAGTATCAGTTGAGCTAAAAAATTGCCAAAATACATCTAATCTCAGATTATTTTAGTCCTTTAAACCCTGAGTACATTGGGAACGGAGATGGTGCAAGACTCATTAATTCATATGCATTTCCTTTATGAGCAGCTGTAGGCAGCAGAGATGATGAAATTACACAAATTCCTCCCAAAGCTTTGATTTTCTTCAGTCTCATTTTGCCCAGTAACTCCTTCCTTTCACCTCAGACAGTTCTGTCTTCACCCCTTGAGTAACTGCCTTGTTGAGGTGGGGTCAGTGTTTTGAGGTTTGGTTTTGAAAATCTGTCATTTCCCAGCCCATTTTGGCAGTTAGTGTTACTGACACTCCTTTAGCTTCTAACTACCATAGGTTTTCCTCCTCTCATCTCTCCCAAAAGATGACTCTTTAGGGGAAAGATGTCATATGACCAGAATATGAGTAGGAAACTGGCAGTGACAACCCATCCTTACCCAAATCTTACATCTCCTCCCTCTCCTCCTAAGGCTGTAGTTGCCTTTCATATGACCTGCATGTGCTTCTTGCATCCCAGTGCCTCACATCACCACAATGGACGTGAGAGACTCTCTGAGACTTTTGTTCAGAAACCACAAACTTTTGGAGTTATGGAGTTATAGAATTACAGAATCACAGAATCATTAAGGTTGGAGAAGACCTCCAAGATTATCAAGTTCAGCCTTTGACCAAAACCCTAGAACCTTGTGAAACAGTTCTTTCAGTCAAAACCCAAAGTACCCCAAGGCACAGCAGGTTGCCTGTTGTCTGGTTGCCTGCTTGTGTTAAAATGTGCTCTGGGCTGCACGAAGGCAAATCCGGCAACACACCATTCGGACTGAAGAGAGCTTTGGGAGCTGAAGGATCTGAATATGAGGGACACCCCCCTGTGTAATACAAGAGGGACGAGGTGGAAGCATGCCTGTAGGTACTACACAAGCAAGGCAGGGCCCTGCATTTTAAAGCCTAGGGTTCTCATCTCATATTTGAGATAAGAATACACAAGTGAACCACAAACCATCAAAGAATGCTTGTTGCTGATAACTGACCCTCTGTTCTGGGAAGTCATGGGTATGGCTGTAGCTTTAGAATATAAATCCAAAAGAAAAAATTCTTTACACTTTGTCGTCTTAAAACCAGAGATTAAGCATTTAATGAGTTTTTATAATGTAATATAACCTTTAGAACTGATGTCACTATAGGTCCGTAACATATGTAACTACTATCATTACAATCCCAGCCAACTCTGTCCTCTGTATTGTACTTCGAAGAATAAAAGCTGGCTAATGACTTCCCATATCTCTTTCTACAGCAAGAATCTCTGAAGCAGGCTGCTGGAAATTATAAGATCAAGCAGCTGCCTACTAAATACCAACAGCTGCAGAAGTGCCTTGCTGAGCCATGGGTAGTACGTGCAACTTGCTTTATGTAGAGTTGCTTGGGAAGGATATTTGTTAGACAGACAGGCATAGACAGAAAAGGGAATCATTTGCCTTCCTGAAGCAGTTTTTAAATCCCCTCTCCCCCATCCGTTCATGACTTAATTTACTTTTTCGTATTAAAAAACAGGAGGAATTCATATGATAATTCCAGTGACATAAAATCCAGAGAGAGAGTTTCTTGAGTCCTCCCTTGTCTGGGCAATCCCTCCGTGTCCTCAAAAGAAGAAATATGTTGGAGTTTCATATTTTGAAGCTTGCACGCATGCAGTCTCTCTGTGACAGCGACGGCTGTGACAAGGATTCGTCAGGGCCAGCAGACACAATTCACCCATGGCTGGTGCCGCCACTGCACAGGACAGGGTCATCTCTGCAAAGTTCAGATGCAGCTCAGGGTTCCCCAAAGCAGCAGCTCAGGTCTCAGTGAACATATCCTACCACTGCTGAAGGGGAACATGAGAAATACCACCTTTTTCAGGCTCCACTGCTTTATGGTCTGTCAAAGAAATCCCTGACTAATAGCGACCACTGGACAACTCTAAGGACCAGCTACTTACACAAATTCACATATTTTGGATATTTGCAATAACCTGGGGATTTCAGCCCTTGCTAATATTTTCCAATGTTGAGATTTTAGGTGATGTCAGATCTGTGGAAGGTAAGTCATCCTAAATTCTTTAACTCAAGATAGGTTGTGAAACAAGTAAAATCCAAATTCGAAACAAGCAAAATCCAAATTCAAAACAAGGCAATGCAAGACAAAAAGGGATTATGAAGACACAGACATACAGAATCAAAAGGAAGTAAGTTGCTGATGACTTAGATCAGGTTTAAGGGAATGTCTTGCCTTGGATTGTTTAGCTAATAAGCTGACAGGCTCTTCACAATCTTCCCAATGTGAGAAATGAGGATTTCTCACATGACTCTTAATTAGAGAAGGGATTTAGCATCTGAAAAATAAGAGTGGTTAAAATGGTGATCAAAACCCTGGGTATGTATCCTCTGTAGATCAATCCCTACTTTTCATAAAGACTTGCTAAGTGGCTACCAGGCTTTCATAGAATCACAGAATCAAAGAATGATTTGGGTGGGAAGAGGACCTTGAAGATCACCTAATTCCAGTGTCCCTGCTGTGGGTAGGGATATCTTCAAATGGACCAGGTTGCTCAAAGCCCCATGCAACCTCATCTTGAAGACTTCCAGTGATGGGGTATCCACAACTTCCCTGGGCAGCTTGTTTCAGTGCCTCACCACCCTTAAAGGATTTTTTCCTAATATCTAAAATAAACCTAGTCTTCTTCCATTTAAACCCATTTCCTCTTATCCTGTCACTACCTTTCCTTGAAAATAGTCTTTCTCCATCTTTCCACTAACTTTCCTTCAGGTACTAGAAGGCCCCAAATTAAGTCACCTTCTCTCCAGTGCCAAAGGAGACACTCTGCTACACAAATTTGATATGCAAATGTATTAATTAAAATCAGGAAAGTGGGAGTGATGAAGCTCCCTGAATCCTCCAGGCCTCAAGAAAATATAATTTCAGATTTGGTCCCTTCATTCCTTAGGTTTTCAGATCTTGACAGGTTTATCAGAAGGTCACATTCTCTCTGTGCCCTGCAAGTGCTCCTTACAGATTAAAGGTGGAAGGACTGGGAAGTTGGTGTGGTGTCCAGAGCACCACTGCAACTGCATGTGAACCCAGGCTAAGCTGAGCACACCAGAATTTAGAGACCTGTGTTAAACTCAGATCATTAACAGATTAAAAGTCCCTGATTCCCAGACCACCCAAACAAAATTCATATGATCAGAAGCACAACATAATATGATCAAAAGCACAGTATAAAACCAAAGCATAGTACACATTTACTGATCCAGACCTGGTGAGTGTTTTCCACAACATTAGGCTCTTACCTGGCCAAAGTGGAAGAGAGATCCCTATGCAGGAGAGAGATATAAATACCAATGAAAGAGTAAAAGCGAAATTTTTCTTTTCTGTTATAGGTGTCAATTTGCTTCCCCAGTTTACCAGCCATTGCCCTTCACACCAGAAAAAGAAGATGCAATCAAGACAACTTTGCCTGCCTGTTTTTCCAAACCTCTTCTGAAGTGATGATACTGCACCCCTCTACCCGACTAGCCTGAATAAACTGACCTCTAAAATGAATGAACCATTTTATCCTTGACCTCCTGGGAGGGATTAGACATGACAGTCATATTCAATAGGAAGAAGCCTAATAGGTTTATTTCTGTAATACAGAGATCTCTGCTAATTTCTATGTAGCTTCCCAAAGACAGTACATAGACACAAATTGAACAATCGGGTGGTATAATCAGAGATACAAAAGTAGAGAAATTGACTTAAAACTCCCCCACAAAGGCTGACTCTTGAGAACCTTTGACAACCCCACTGCTCCCACCTGATCTCTCAGGGTAGATGGTTCCTGGACCCTCAGTTCTGGCACAGAGTGAAAACCCAATCAGGGGAGTTTATTTAAGTTTATTTAAGACATTAGCACTAATTAATAAATTTAAAGATGAAACTGTGATGGGATGAATGTTTTAATAGACATCTGTAAGACAACAAAAAACAGATTTATTTTCCTCAAATCTTTCCCCCACACAATGTGTACCAACCTCTCTTACATACTCAGCTATAAAAGGTCTTGATTTAGGTAGACCATAGCATAATGAAATCGTGTTACAATAATCTACATTCTGAGAACTCAAAGTTAATTAGGAATGACATTTCTAACATAGGCAACTGGTTATCCTTTAAGGAAATGGCAGAATGCCATTTTTTCTTCAGCAGTTTTCTGCCTGTCTTCAGTGGTATTGCTACTAGCAGGAAACAGAGTCTTCTAAACAATTTCCCAATTCTTCCAAATACTCTTGCCTGTTAATCCACATGATAGCTGGATTTTTTATTTTCATTTAAAAGGTGTTTAAAAAAATAGCTCAACATGCAAATAAGAAGTCTGACCACTGTGTCTGTCAAGAAAGTATCCAATTACCTGTTTGGACTACCTGATGAAGGAACACCATGCCAGACAGATTTTAGTCTTCCTCAGCCAAAGGAGAGGAAATGTTCTGGATTTATAGAAGTACAAATCTAACTAAAACCAGGCCCTACCTTCTATTCATACTCCATTTATTCTCCACAGTTGCACTGTATCTGTGCTAGGCTCTACCTACCATCATTTCAAGGCTGTAAATTACCAAGCAGCAAGCAATTTGTGCTGCTAATTTTATGTGCAATGTTAGTTCCAGAGTTTCATTGTAACTTAGGAAACAAAAACTACTGTGCTCAGGACAATGGCAGGGAAGAAATATTCACAGATAGAGACACGTTAGCATCAGGCTGAATAGCAGTTACCCCACAGTGATGTCTGCTGAGTTGGAACAGACGAGAACACAGGTGTACCAAAAAGGAGACCATTAAAATGAGATCCTTCTCCTCAAGTGCTGTTCTTCACAGTCTCCCTTTCTGCCTTGTAAATGCCACATTTATTAACTAGCTATAGAAATCACATAACATTTAGCTGTGAAAGCAATAATGAAAACAATGGCATTAGTTGATAATGTCCAGATCATTTTATGGAGGAAAAAGCTCAGGTAAAATGCAATGATTCCAGAAAGAATTATATATGGGGTCAGATATTCACTATAATTCAAGGTTCAGCAAATAAATGGTACTTCTTCCACTTGTCACTTGGGGTGTTACAACACAAAGACTGGTCAGAAGAGTTGCCTTGCCCAAATGTTGCCATCCACTTTTCAGGATCCATTGTCCTCCAGCTGTGAATAAAAACAGACCTTTCATAATGCTTCTGTAATTTTTTCCTGGAAGTTTTCCTTACTGAATAAGTACATGTTACCTCGGGGTGACCTTAAACCATCATATAATGGTTTAAATGATGTTTCAACATGGCAACATCAAACTGATATAATGGATTATCCTGCCTCCGACCCCAGCCCCTTACTCATCAGTCTGACAGAGTGTCTTCCAGAATCTGGAGACAAAGCACTAAATGTCTGCACCCAAGCTATAAAGAAAAGAAGATGAGATATACCTGACCAAGGTACATTGGACTTGTCTAGTTCCACAAAACACATTAACAACCCCCAGCCAATTCTTCATCCTCTGGTCAGAGGTACACATGCATTTTCTGCTTTGGTCAGGATCATTATGGGCATCTCTATATTCTTTCCTGCTTCTTCCTTCCAAATTCTGTGAAATTTAGTCTTTGTACACTTCTGTCCAATTAGAAAACAAAAATACATAGAATGACATATGAATTCTTATTTTTAAAGGAAGCAACACCCTGGAATGTCAGCCCCTTTTCTCTGCACAGTTGCTATGCGAATATCAAAACATCTTTCCCAAGTCTATTCTCCCGGCCAAGGCACCACATTCAAGACGTGCGCCATTTGTTTGTTAAAACTCATCAGTGCTAAGCATGTTTTATAATTTTAATAAAGCCCTGACAAGTGGTTGAGTGATATGGCAAAAAGTGAGAGAACCTGGATGGAAGAGAGGAACAAATAAAGAGAAACTGTATCTACTGCTACTGTTTTGCCTCCTCAGTACATAGCACAGCTCATGAATATGATTCCCTCTAAATTCCAGCTGTCATGGAGCCATCAGTGTCTTCATCCTGAATATGAATTTCTTGCTAAACCACTCACTCATCTCAACTCGATGTAATGCTCGTGTTGCTAAATTACTGCATGAAATGATTTCTTTAATATTTGTGAATTGCGTTACATGTGGAGCAGTATTCCCACAGAGATCTGAAATTTGCTACCTTAGCAACAAAATCATGTTAATTTAATGTGTGTATGTGTTTAGTTTCACTTATTTCTTCAGATGTTCTACAGGAAAAAAAAATATACTGACAGATATTTTCAGTTCCTAAATCTGGGATTTTAGGTTATGCAAGAATCAGGATAGTTAATAATATCATAAGCAGGTCACACTGGTATTCACCTCCAGCTCACCTAAGCAGAATCCTCTCAAACCAAGAAGACCACAGGTTGATATCATTCCCACCCAACCCAAATGGGATTTGTCCTTCATCGAGATTTCTAGATTATTCCCTTCTCAGGTAAGGGCAGTTCTGTTCTGGATCAATTTGCCACAATCTGTACTGTTCAGCTGTCCACTAAATACGCTAAAATGTCTCTTCCAGCTGTGCTGTAATTCAGAACTTACAAAATGAATTGAATTTAAAAAGTACATAAATTAACACTTTTATTTTGGGCTTAGATTAAGAGTAAATGAAACATGTTAAGGGCTTAATATCTATCTTCTACAGCACCTATGGGGTGTCTGGGAGTTAGGCAACACAACAGCACAGTTCAGCCTACAGACTGCCTAGGGCCCGGGAACCTACAAGGGCTCCTTGTAGAGGAGAAATCCTCTTACATATGAATTGCTTAAGAGATATCTTAAATCAGAACTAACCCTGAATTTTAAGACAAGAAATAATAAAACATATTTTAGCAGAAATTTATATATTTCAAACAAATCAACATGTTTTAAAGAATATTGATAATTTTTGTCAACCCTGGTCAAAGTAAACTATTGCTTTTGTATTCTGTGTTTTTCAGAAAGAATTTGGTATACTACTTTTTAATGTAAAAATGTGCCAGGGCAATCAATACCTCAAAAAGCATCTGTTATCACTGAGAGCGGAGATGTGAAACTGAAAGCAGCAAGACCATGCTGTCACCTGCAGCCCCAACAAAATCAAATATATCAGAGATCAGAGAATATTCTGAGTTGGAATGGACCCACAAAAATCATCAAGTCCAACTCCAAACACCACTCCACAAGTTATGGAAATGAGACAAGCAGGACCATTAGGTTTGCTCTATTAGCTTTTTTGTAAATGACATTTGCAGCCTCAGCCCCACCTGCACCCGTGGTGCTATTTTCCCTGAGTTACCAGAGTGATTCCACCTAGCACGTGTTTATATGGTATGACAACTCTGCTGGGAATCAGCATCATACACAATTGATATTGGGTGATTAATTGGTTTTTTTTACTTACAAGAGGTGCTTCATTTTCTTCAGGGACAGATAGTTTCATTGGTTTCAGGCAGCAGTAAAAAGACAGAAATGCAGTACTTTGACATGTGTACAGGAATGAGAAAAATCCAGAGCACAGGAAAAGGCAGCAACGCTCCAGTGAGTGTCTCCAGGCCATTTAATTAAATTTTTGCATTCTTGTAGTCACACATTTCTGGGGGTGACCCAGAGCATGAGAAACAACGGAACAGAATTTGGTGCTCTTTCCACTTTTAAGAGAGGACCAAAAGGGTCTCAGCATGGGCAAGCAAGAGAGATGTGGACTTTTGGCTTGACCTAACCAGCACAGAAAGGAGTGAAGCTCAGGCAGGACTCTATCAGTCTGTTAATGTCAGCTGAAAACAGCAAGGCTGCATCATGCTTCCTAACTCACTTAAACAGTGCAGACAGGGAAAAAGGAAGTATCACTGCTTAGCAACAGCATTTCAGTTCATTACAGATGGATTGTGCCACTCGGCAGGACCGTGATCCCTTCCACCCCACTGCAGGCAAGGAGGCAAACACACATCAACAAGCAAATGCGTAAACTCTAGTCAAGCTTTCATGGGGCTGAATACTAAAGCAACGCCTCAAAAGTTGGTCCTCGTCTCTTCTTTTTCAAAGATGTGAGAACGTGATGGGATTTTTACCTGTTGGTTTGTTGGGACCTGTTTGGGGTGGGGAGAAAGTTTGCTTATGTTACTAACAATCAGGAGATATGAAGAAAAAATTAGGTAAAATCCTGCTCTCAAAAGCAGCTGGGGGCATGGCATGGATATACACAACTGGAGTTTCTTACCCCATCTTGCAGGAGGGAAAGCACCGGTATCAGAAGGAGCAGAGCAGACTTACAGATGTTACTTACTTCTAAGATCGTGAGCACGGGTTCCTTCCTTTTCCTGGGTGCACAGAGCAAACACACAGTTCCCCCCTGTACATCTACTGGCCCCATAAACTGCCCCAGAAATGCAAATTGTCACTTTGATTAAGGGTTACAAGGTCAGCAAAATGCAGAGCAAAGTGGCAGCTCTGTTTCTGCTCCAACCAGAAAGAGTAGCATCAGCACGTTCTTAACGCCCCATTGACTCCTGCATGATGGCAATACAGATGGTACAGTGAAAAACCAGCAGTGAGAAGAGCTACATAAAACCTAGAATTTTAGGATCATTCTGCAGTGTTCCATCCTGTTGAAACACATCTGTTCAGCTACAGAGACAAGCTGTGCTAGCTGCAGATTGATCTAAAATAGTCTGAAGAAGGGATGTTACAGCCTGCACTAGCACAAATGGGGGATTAAAACAAACAACACAAACCAGCAGTTAGGTTTTGACTTTGGACTAACTTTGACTCACATTAAAAGGACTAAAGCAGAACAAATAGCCTAAACTGCTCAGTGAAGTGCATCAGAAAGCAAGTCCAGCCATAAAGCACTAGTCTAGTCAGGGATTATATAGGAGTCTACCAAGTTGATTTAATACCTATCTGTATTCTGCAACAATTTTTCTCTATGAAAAAGGAGTTTAGAAGAGTTTCTTCGTGTCACAAACATTTACTAATGAGCCATATCCTGCTGTTTATCCGTATGCTACATTTCTTTTAAAAGTTCACAGATATTTAACCTGGAACTGTGGCATGTTTAGGGCTCTGAAAATTATGTTAGTAAAGGAACATAATGATGAATATCTGTCCTTCCAGAAGGAGGGCTATGAGAATGCAGATGGGACTGGCAAATAGCAGCACCTAGATACTTCAGCTACTGATAACTGCAAACAAATATTGCAGATCTCTGCATTCTGTATATGGGGAGAAGCCTGTCTGCATCTCTGTTCAGCAGGGCCCTTTGCAGTCCTACCCTGTAACTCCTGTGCTGCCTGCAGAGCTGGGCAGATCTGGGGACAGTTCATGGGAATATACAGGTAATGCAACCAGGCACAGCCCAGAGTTCAGATGCTTTAAAAGGCCAAAGGCTGGAGAAACCTCGAGCACTTTCACTGGTGCAGCCCTGTTGCTCTGCATTGGAATTTGTCTCAAGGTTTTTTGGAGCAAATAAATGCTAGAGAAGAAAATGAAAGGCTTAAATAAAACCGTACACCAAAAAAAAGGACGATCATACTAAGCAAACAAAGAAGTAAAATCTCTCATATTCTAGCACAGGCTAAAAATCAGTTAGAAGCTATAAAAAACAGTAAGAAAAATGCACTGATTCCCATCCCAGAAGAAAGGTTTTAATATTCAATTAATCCAATTTAATGTGTTTATTAATGATCAAGATAAAGGGAAAAAATTAAATGGAAAATTTGTCCTTAGCTTAGAACAGTGAGGGCCAAAGAAGACAACAGAAGGGCTCCTTCCTCAGCCCAAAACAAATGTAATGCACAGAAAATGCCCAGTAATCTGTATGGAGAGGAATGATGTAAAGTCCTAGGATGACTCCAAACAGACTAAAATGGTCTGAAGAACACCAAAGCATCCTTGTGAAGAGCCAGTGAACCACATCATTAACAGCTATTGGATGATGTGAGTAATATATACCTATATGCATGCACCTATGGATAACATACGTGTTTTATTACGACATTATTTAAGCCCTTCATACAGCTTCATTCATAATCATGTCTTCAGTTCTAATCACTTATTATTTCAAATATTTCAATGGAAGTGGTGGAAAATATATAGAAATGGCCCCTATAGAGGACGTTAAAAAGACACTTGTCAGAGAAGCAATAAACATTACAGACAGTGAAAAGGTGAATCAGATACTAACTAAAAATGTAGTTATCCTGGAGAATTGAAAGAAATTTATTTTAAAATCAGACTAATCCTTTGCAGATCACTACCACAACTCAAAAAAAGCAGTTGGATTTATAGAACAAAGGCAGCAGTGGCCTAGTTAGGATTAGAAACAACAAACAAACAAACAAACAAAAGAAAGTTTCAGATATGCAGAGAAGTGCATCATTTAGGACTGAGGGAAAAAACACTTTAAAATATGTATTTAATTAAAAATTGGACAGACAGGATTTCTAGTGCCTTCCTCTAAAGAATCTGACTGCTTCAAGAATGCAAGAGCAGAGTGACAGGTTTCCCCTGGAGTGATGTCTGCTCTTTCTGCCTGTGCTCCTAAACTGGGTAATTGGGAATTGACATAAAATTCTCTGACTTTAATGACGAAGAAAAATAGTGCATATTCTACTTACTCTTCTTAGAGAATAATATAAGCAGTTAAGGTTTTGGGAAAGCTTTTTTTACTCCATTTTTATTCCCTGCTGTTTCCAGAACAATAATAAACATACTGATCCTGCACTTGACAGTGCCCTGCCCCTAAAAATTGTTCCCTCCTACAGAGCAGTACAAAAGAAGGGCAACTCAGTTCCCTCACAGCCCCATATAGTGCATGGGAAAAATGTATGTTCACTAGGATTTTTTCACAGTCATCCATTTCAAAGATACCAGGAGAATACAGATGCTCATTTTTTGACTGTAATAACCTGCAGGATATTTCTTAGCACTCTAATTTAACAGCTAGGTGAATTTCCATTTTTAAAAATCTTTTTAAGAACACTCATTTTCTTACAAAAAATGCAAGTGAAAGTAAAGGGGGAAAATCATATAGGTAATTCTAGAAGAAAAAAAATTATATATACTTATATATATAGGGGAAAGAATGCTTTTAGTTGCTGGGTGACAACATTTTTACCTGTTCTGTCAGAGTATTTGCAAAATACTTACAGCCAAGAACAGTAATGTTTCAGCTTCTCATCAGTTCTATAGTTGGTGAAGATATTAAAAAATACATAAAATCATGCTTGAGAAGCAATCCAGTGTTGAAAGCACCAGCTACATAATGTAGGACAACCTATTAAAGTTAGAAATACAGATGGAAGATTATGAAAGGAGATTAAATTGATTAACATCTCATGCATATTGTGGGAGAATAACCAAAAGGAAAGATAAAACTGCTCAATAGTCCTCATGCTTGCAGGTAAGGTGCTCTGAGTTTTCAGCATGAGGTGAGAGCAGAAGATACAATTTCATCCTTCACACTCAAGTTAAACATCATGAAGTCGGATGCTAGCAGTTCTCCAGAGCAGCAGCAGATAAAATACAGGGCAGACTTGTAGGAACTACATCACCTGAAACAAAAAAGCAGTTGGAAGAATTCTAGAAAAGAGCAGATAATTGGTACCATGGATACCAAGAGGAAATGGTTTTATGCAAACAATTAAAATCATTATATAGACCTTGATTAAGGGATTACTGAAGTGAGACACAGTGAAATGTCAACATATTAAAGCAGAGAGATGTACAGAAATCAAAATTTAATGACATTTTGTTCTTCCAGTGGATTGTCTAAAGTCTGAAAGCAGAGTTTGACATGTAAAAATCAACTAAAATGCTCACATTCTTTATTAATACACATAAAAATTAATATATGCAATTAATATTAAAACCTTTTTTGCTTTGATGAATTATGTACATTCCCCTTAAAGTTATATTTGATCTAGCCATGCAGACCCAGAAAAGGGGGAACTGAAAAACAAGAAGAGTCATTTTCGTACAAAATGAGATGTGCTGTGACAATTACTGTCCAGACCTTAACCTCAATTTGTGACACCACTGCCACTTTACTGAAAACTAACAGTACAGAGAACAAAGGCAGTGCAGTCCTCAGTACTGGTAGGGATCACACATCGTGCCTGCCCTGACCTGCACAGAGGTTCTGTGCCAGCCTGAGCCTTGAACAATCACTGGCAGCTTTCTTGGCTCTTGTGCCTGCTTGCAGAAGAGAAATCGCCAGTGAAGAGGCCACTCCCTGTAGCTTTCAAAATATAGATACTAGAAAGCATATATTGAATAATCACCCTTTTCAAATAATTTAGCACCATTATGGTGGTGTACTTCACCTCGCAGTAGTGGTTGTATACTTGGTGGCTACCAAGGAAAATAATTGGATTCTCTTAGCTCTCAAAGTGAGCACAAATGAGACGAATCATATACCAGGAATTAAATCTCATTTAAAACAGTACAGTACATTAGTGCCTGACTGCTTTCTTAATCACTTTTTTTCTGTACAGAGTATCTTCCTTAATCATTCTTTTACCCTATATGTAACACCCCCCATATAATTATACTGCTTTAACATTAGATTCTTTTGGATTAAGGAAGCACCTCCTCAGCTTTTAGTGACAATTATTCCACTCTGTGAAAGAAATTGGTTACTTTTCCCCAGCAACAGAGCTGACATCCATTGTGATATCTAAAATATTGCTTGATTAGTTAAAAGGTGATCATTTCCAGAAATCACTATGTGATAATTATCTACCTATTTTGGTATCATGCTTTTACTGAATTTGTCTCTATATATGTGGTCTAAGAATTCCTTGTTAGGTTTTAAGCCTAAATCTTAACAAAACAATGGAAACTACACCAAATTTCTTTGCCTAACACAAAACTCTGATCTATTTATCTTCACTGTCACTTGCCATCTCTGAAAATGGCTCCCAAATACATGTTTCTTTCACCATATTTGAATGCAATTTTTTAGCTCAGTAACTCTCTTAATGCTCACCAAATCTTTCCTGTCTGTGGCTACACGGTGTGGTTTGATGGTCCTGCCATGGTTGCAGGTGGACACACAGACATTCTGAAAACAATTAGTAAAGTGTCAATGAAAAGAAATGCCTCCGGCAGCATCAGCAGTGAAAAAAAATGAATAAATAAGTGATGCCTAAGCTTCTTCTCTCTTTGGAGGTTATTAGTGTTGAAAAATCAGGAATACTTTAAAGTCTGTGTGCAGAGTATTACATAGTGGAGGCTGCATTGCTATTGAGTGCAGAACTCTGCAGTTGGAGATCCTGCTCTCTCTGAGGAAGTTTTCTAGAAAAAAAATAAGATAAAATAAAACCACTTGTAAAAAGTATATATTTATCACTTACAGGAAAAATTACCGAAATTGAAAGAAGTTTCGAATGGCAAACCATGAGGCCAAGTTCCCCATGGCTCATCAGAACTTGATGTGTTCCATTCTGAAGCAGGATGTCTTTGATCTTTCATGTAAATATCACTGAATCAGTATATATTGTTTCACCCTTTGAATTGTGACTCCCAGGGATTTACAACTGCTGGTATTTCATGGCTGAATAGAATTGGTCCAGAGCAAAACAAGCAGAGTAAGTGCCATTTCTTCAAGGGAACAAATATTCAAATCAGCCTTTATGGTTCCTCTAGATGGAATTACTTTTTCTTTGATGAGGAATATTAATACAACGGCAATGGGTCTTTTAATTAATTAGTGGGTCATTAATCTGCTGATCTCTGCAGATTATGAAATCTTAGTATTCAAAGAACTGAAAAGTTATTTCAACAAACTTTAAATGCTGAGCTAATCTATTCAATGATGAGTTCAAACTCAGTGTGAGAAGAGACAGGGCTGTAATAGGAACTATTTGTTCCAACATCTGTGTTGCTGTTCCAAGACTTCATAGTAAACAAATAAGCACAGTAAAATCTCTTCATATCTAAGCAATTATTTCAGCTTTTTTTAATGAACTAAGCACTAAGTGCATCTGGCTGAGTCTGACAAATTAATCTTCAATTATAAAAATTCGTAACTGAAACAGAAAATATTTTCATTAATTGCAAAACAAATGTAGAGAGTATCAGCAAAATTTAAAGCGACAGGACTGACTTTGGGTTTAAATTCTTAAAGAAATAAAATGACTGCTGTTTTTTAATTTTTAGGTCCTATATAAGTTTATCCTCTTCAATATTTTTCCATGCAAAGAAATTATGGTGCCACTTATAACCTGTATTTTTAAATTTACATGAGTAGGAATTTCAGGTTCATTATTACTCCATGTAGAACATCTCTGATATTCTACTTCATCTGTCAGGAAATCCTTACACTTCTCTCATCTTTTTCATGTTTTAACAACTCTTCTTTTTCTGACTGACCTTGAAGACAGCAATTTTGATATCCTCTGGGCAAAGCAGTGTTTCATATAATCCATTCTCATGCCTTATCTTAGCCCATTAGCTGCTCTGTCCCACTCTCAACCAGAAAATAATATTCACAGTTGTTGTCTAACACCTGAAAACATTCCTGGGTGAAAGTTCACCTTTTCTAAAACTGCAACAATCACAGTGCAGTATTTGTTCCTGACCTGAAGCTGATTTCTTCTCCCTGAGCCAGTTGGGTCCTAATCTACCACTGCCCCCACCCTGCTGAAAACAACAGCAAGGACCTCCCCTAGGTCATTAGGTGAGCAGGAAGCCAAATCACTCAAAAGTGTTAATTGAAACTGTCTGATAATTTTCTTTCAGCTCTTTCAAAATCACAGGACGAGCAGAACAAATGTCTTGCCCAGTTACATGTTTTCTGACAGTTTTTCAACAGCAGAGGCTTAGAGAAAACAAGAAATGAACTGGGAATAGCACTTTGAAGTTTTCCTCACTGCATACCCCCACCTTCTGTCGAAACACAATTCAGAGACTTCCAAAACCAAAGTTTGTGTCTGCATCCTTATTTTTAATGATTGGGGTTTTTTTCATTAATATATCTTTGAGCTTTTTCCAGCTTTCAAGGTCCACATCATGCGGTAGCAATATGGTGCTTCTGCTGGGTAACAACTTTCTTTCTTGTATGTTCTATAAACCATGTGTGATCATTTCAATTGCTGCCCTACAGGTCTCATCCTGTGAGAAACAACAAACAGTAGTTCTTTACTCACTTTCTGCATGGTGTCTATGGTTTTATGTGTTTCTTTCTGTTCAACCTCCCTTTAGCAACTGTATGATGTTTTTTATAATTTCCAACCTTCTTTAGATAAAACCAAAGATACGCAAAACGTGAATATACAGTGAATTTAGAGTGACATAGTGATATTTTCTGATTTTTCCAATGAAGTCTTCCCACTAATTGCTTAATACACCATCTGCCTTTTTGACCACTGCTGAACATTGGTTGACATTCTTTTGAAGTATCCACATCCAAAATGCCGAGATATATTTCCAGAATGGTAATAGCAAATTTGAAGATGAATTTTCTTTGGTTTAGTTAGGGTTGATTCCCTCTCTTTCCCTCCTTTCTCCTATTTGCACAAATCAACAGTGAATTTCATCTGCAAGTGTGTTACAGATCTTTCAGCCTCATCAGATTCTCTTGCAAGTCCTCACAGCCAACTTTCGTGTTTACAAACCAAAATAGTTTCATACTGCCTACAGATACTTCCTTTGCTCTCGTTGCTTTGCCAGATTCTTTGTGAATTTTTATCCTAGCCTTAAAGTTCTAGATAAGCTTCAGAATTATATCCTTGTAATTCTGAGCTTTCCTCCACCTATATCAGCATAAGGGACATCAGAAATACATTAAATAAGAAGGAAGATTAGGAAGGAAAAGGAGTGACTAGACCTGTTGTGTCTGAGACTGCTTTTATCTGAGATTATATTTGAGACTTTTTTCAAATAAAATGTACCTGGTTTCTCTTCTCTCTTTGCAAGTGGTGATCCCAAGTATATCCATCTAAAGTCTAAACTGTTGATAAATGTGGGAACTGAGAGAGAGTGTAGTTATAGGAAATTCACTGGCCCTACAGAGCCAGCTCCATCCCAAACAAAATCTGAGATCAAAGAGAAGGGGAGAGAACCTGGAATTGCTGCAGACAACAGTTTAGTTGTCCAAGGTATTGCTGGCCCAATGACTCCTTTTGTTATCTAGTAAAAATGTCGCCATGTGAGTTTTAATTAAGGTTAGAAAACTACTTCACTCCTCCTTTTATAGCTCTAGGTACATTGCTCAGCATGCAACAACATTCCTGTGAAAGAAAAGGATTTTTTCCTTGTTTCCTCTGGCACCTTACTTATTCTGCTGCCTGAACTTCATTGTGTCTGTGCACTCATTCTATAAAGCACACCTTATTCAAATGATGATATATTCCCTTCCTATATACTCACTTCATTTAATACAGAATATTTAAATGCTTCAACAAAAGAAACAGTGGTCACTGGTAGGTCTCACTGTTTTCTTATCCCTTCAAAGCAACATTCCTTTTTTGTGTGTTTTCCCCCTGAAGACATTTCTGTAGCATTGAGTACCATAATCTGCCAGCATTTCATGAGCCATAATGAGTTCTTATAGAATCATCCTGGGAGATGCTGTAGATTTCAGACTGCCTCACCAACCAATCTCTTTCAAGCTCCTTCCAAAATAAACAAGACAGTGAAAAATAAGGTAATTAGATAACAGTGGTTCAGTATTATGTTGCATGTTGTAAAAAAATAGGAGAGAAAAATCTATAAATTCAGCTCTTTGGTGTTCTGCAGTGAAGTGCATAATATTTGCAATGCATAAGGTTGGTACTGTTATATCTCAATACACACCTCTGGAAATCCTTCAGTTTTCACAAGGCAAAGCAGATATTCCCATTAAAATCCATTCATTTAATCCACCAAAGGCCATAAAAATTTGGAGGATGCTGGACCATTCCTAACCTAAGCATTTACAAAAATCTTGTAATTGAGAAACACGTTTCACTGAAAAGCTCAGTCATGCCAGAGGAGCTTTCAACTGCTGACACACCAGAGTTATTTGGAATATTCATTTTATGGTTTAAAATGAATTTGACTTAAGGTAAAGGAAGAACGCTTGATTCTAGTGTGAGTTTACAGGTGATCTATATAAACCTGAGAGCAAGTCACTACAAATAACATCCTGCTCACATGGCCCATTTCTGAGTAACTCTTCCCTTGACCTATTTGGATACATCTGTCAGTAAAGATACCAGTTGTTGGTGTCTCTATTTATGAATGCAAGTCTAACAGCATTGATCATACAGGTTTCCCAGTGCTTCAGTGCCTATTCCCAGCTTAAAAATGAACAAGAAAACAGAGCATCTAATCTCCTCTTACTCTCTGCCTTCTAAATCATATTCCCTGCCTAATTCTTCTGGCACTTCCTCCCTTCATATAAAAAGGTCAAATCATACAGTTACAGCCTGTAGATCTTATTCAGGGCTCAAGCAAATATTTGTGTATATAAGATATATATGAGCAGCTCATCCAAAACAAAACTTCTCTTTGTGTTAACTGTGAAGGGCCTAGTTTTGTTAATGCAAATAATAGTGCAGAGTCAATGCAGGTAACATGGCACAAATAACCATAAAAGATGCAGAAAAGGCCTGCTCCAAACCTTGAGTCCACTTGAGCAGTAGCCTGGGTCGGATGCACTAATACAATCAGATCTGTTTCTTTTTCTTGGTTACTCTTTCCCTGTGTGTGCTGCTTCTAACCTCGTGCAAGTCCCTTAACTCTCCACTCGTCACTGCTTACAGGAGTGTTTGCTGCTTCTCGGAGAACTTTCCTACTGAGAGTATTTGTCAAATAAGAGATCTCCCCTGCTTCAGTCACATAGGAACCTTCTAGCTGAGTGTGGGAAGCAAAAGCCTTGCTGCTTACAGATGGCAGGAGAGAAAAGACACACATCCCCTCCTGCCCTACCTCTGCAGCGACTCTGAGAGCCCCAGGAACCCTCACCTAGAGACTGCCTTAGCAACCACATGTTAGTGGAGACAACCTCCATCTGTTTAGCCTTCCTGTAAATATAACTGAGATCTCACCAAGTCTATCAGTTGAAGCAAAAAGGGAATTCTTCCCCTGTATCTATTTTCTAAGAAGCATTTTCTCTTTGCCTACCAGCACAGGACTCCACAGACAGACTGATCATTAGTTTGTTATCAGCTCATGAAAGATAGGCTAGAAAGGTGTCACTTTGTAGGTGTCACCCGAAAAAAGACTCCTGCCAAAGCAGAGCAGGCTATTTCCCTGCTGAACAAGCTACGGGAAAGGAGGATTGCCTTTGATATGAACAAGGAAAGAGGTCAGCCATCCAGGGGTCTGCATACACATGTTCAACTTCACAGCAAGCAAAAGGGTCGGATTTTGGTAACACCTGTAGAAGGGTCAATTACTTTTCCCTGGTTCCTTTCCTTCACAAAGTCAAAGATGTCTATCTTGTGAGGCCTGCTTATCTTTGCTACTGAGGCACACTGTGAGTGTGCTCACCAGGCTTTCTGGTGTGGTTTGAAAAGTATGATATTGCGTTTCTTGAACATTTAGAAGAAGCAAAAAGATAAAGACGAATTCAGAAAGGAAACAGCTGATGGCTTACTGGCTGCTCAGCATCTGCTTTCATCAACTCAAAAATATCCTCATTTGATATGTGTGCAGGGATGTTCTGCTAACATTCATTTGAATTCAAGACTCTTACCTCACTTTTCCTTTCCTTTACCACCTCAATCTTGCTCCACACTAAAAGGTATGAAGCACTTTCATCTAATTATTTGATTGTTACAAAAGTTGTCCTAATTACCATTTTCAACAATGAAGAGCTCACAGAATACCTTTGACATTAAACCTTTATGCATTTAAAAGGATATCTCTAGGTTTAGGAGTTTGGGGGGAGCTGTTCTTTTGTTTGTGAATTGCACAGATAATGACATAAAAACCTAAAGGATACTGTTCATACACACTAACAAATTGCGTTTTTCCTGTCTCTGTAAAGACAACAGGTTAAAATGCCTGAAATTACTCTAAAGTTCAGATAATAGAGAGATACTGATCCTTATGATGATTAGCATACACAGTAATAACTCTCTTTAATTCAGTATTATAATTTTTATTTTAAAAATTGATCCCTGTCTAGACATGTACTAAACCTCTGAAGCAGCAGTTTGTAATGCCTGAAGGGTGAGTTGTGCAGCTCAGCTTTAAGACTGGCCGTTTTCCTGCTTTACTGAAATACTGTGAAGCAGAGATATACACAGAGCAAATGTGAAACACTGTAGTAGCAGGAAAGAGCTCTGAATGTCTTATTAATTTCCTGATCTTTCTGATCTTTTTGTTATCCACTGTTAAGCAGTCTAGGCAAAGGTGCTTATAATTGGGGAAGGTTCCATAATACTATAGATTTCTAAAGCTTACACTCTAACTGCCAATCTCTCCTCTACCATCTGCTTTCCCGCCCTCTTTCTTCCTTAGAGCACAGCTGCCAGCATCGTGTCTTCAATATTCCGCCCAGAAATGAGGATGATTCCAGCTGGGATATCTGGGGACATAAATAAACAATACAGTAGTTCCCTCTCTGGGGATGAGCTCTGTGGAGGTGCCCCTGGCGGGGATGGGCCTTGGGAGTGGAAGCATGGTCAGGTTACACGGGGTTTCCAAGCTCCCTGATGCTATTGTGTCTAAATCCTGTTCCTCATTGGTCTTTTCAAATGTAACTCCGCTCAGAGAATCCTGTGCTTAAGTGGGTGTTCACATGATTCTGGCGAGTTGTTGTAGTCAGTCTGTGCCAGGCCCAGCCATGAGGCTGTGAGAAAATAAAGAGCATTTATGAACATCTAGCAAGATTATTGCTCCTGATTCTTTCCACGGGCCAAAGCTGTCTGCCAGGGAAGGTTGCAGGCTAACCCCACTGCAACAGAGCTCAGGTCTTCTGAGTCCAGCAAACAAAGTCTAGTGACTCCAATAAGAAGGTTGCAGGGTTTGGGGTAGAAGAAGGTCCTTCCTCAAGAAGGACCAGAGGTAGGGAAGAAGTTAACAGCAGCAGAGACAATCAGGCAGAGCTGTTAGAGTAACCCCAGTACTCCCAGGCACTGCATCTTGTCAGAATTGCCAAACTATCTTGGTAGGAGACAAAGTAGATCAAAACTGCCTTCTCATAAAATTTGCTTTCTGAGGGTCAAATTAATTTACCTTCCCTTCAGAACAGTCTTTGCCTTCATAAACCTGTAGTACATGTGTAAAAAAGTGTCACTTTGTCCATGATCTGGGAATTGAATTACTACATAAGGGTCAATTCTATCTCTGTCAGACTTAATGTAATATGTAGAGGTCTCTCAAAGCCTTTCCACATTTGGGTACAGGCAATCTGTGAGTCTGAGTTTGCTTAGACCTGGACTATATAGTAAAAATGATGATAAATTTTCCTACACATTTTCATTTGTCTGGAAACCTGACAGAAAATAAATATTTCAAAGAAAATCTGATTTTTTTTCTTGTACCTCGTTTATAGCATTGCCTTTTAAATTCAAGGCAGTTAAACCAAATAAACCCACTGAAATAACTGCAATGATGCTGAGAGTCAAAAGTGGTATGTGAAACCTTTGGCCATGCCAGTGATGCCTATATTGTATGTAACGGACCTTGTAGAAGGCAGCATGATGGAGAGAAGGTGCTTTTTAGGGAAAACATAATTGAACTCATTATTTCTGTGAAAACCAAGCACTTTCGGCAAGAACACCACAAAGATTTCATGAGTTTAGGACTATGATACATTTCTGCACAGTATATTTGTTCAAACTAGAGATCTCTCAGACCTCAGTTTGAGTTGATGGAGGGATTTTCTACTTACAGAAAACATGCTTAGTTCAATAGATTTTTATCTTGATGATATTGTAGGGATCTCACTGTTTATGCAATTTTTGTGTACAATTCAAATATTCTTGTGTGTACAAAAACTTATTAGGAAGACTGCATATCCTAGAGCAGCCAGTATGTGTATAACCTCTAACTAGACATATTGAGCAACACACTCCCAACCAGCTGTCAAATTCCCTCAGCTGCTTATGCCATTGTTAATCTAGTGGTTACCACCACAAAAGGTAATTTTCCCAGGAAAACACAGATCAGCTTCACCCACCTTAGAAAAAATTTGTAAAATAACTGAATAAATCTAGATGATTGAGGCTAACGCTATTAGAAGGGCTGAGGAGGAGATTAAAAAATTTAATATACCAGGAAGAAGTCACAGGAGAGGGGGCCACTTTGACTATCACTTTTATGGTGATGATGTAATTAATAGTCAAGAAGCTCATGCAGCCAGCTGGGCACTAAAGCAGGTTTTGAGGAAAGCAGTGTCCTTCACTGAACTGCAGGGCAGCAACCACCTGCTCAGGGGCAGCAGTAAAGACAGAGGGAACACTTTTATCTCAGGTCATTACAGCTGTTTCTCTGCAGTCACTGTGCATTTTAATGATTGATCTTTGACAAACAGTAATTAGTATGCTGAAGAGATTGACAGACACCTAAAGAACTAGTATTTTTCTTATCTGTCTGAAGGAAATGATGGAGTTACGAGTGAGCTGAAATTTCCCAGAGAAGATGGAGCAGTACAGGTGAAAAAGAGAGAATTTTAAAAGACATCAGGGAATATGAAAGGCATCATAGCAACAAAACTCTGAAAGGCAGGAAGTAAACTTTGTACAAGAAGAGAAAAGAAACTTTAGATGGGCTTTACCAAAGAAACAAAAAGGCAAGCAGAGGTCAGGAAAGATGGTGTGTACACGTGATCCAGGAGCAGCCTCCAACAGGTTCATAAACTCTACCCAAAGGATGCTTTAATCAGTATGACAGCAGTGAAAGGAAAATAAATGTGTGGAGGCTTTTCCTTGTGCAAGCAAAGCAAGGGGCAGTGGTGCTTTCAAAACTGCCTGTTCCTCTATTGGAAACTCTGTATCTGTCACATTGGCTTTCCAACCTGCCTCGAATAGTGGATGAAAGGAGCTCAGATTAAAGAAGTCCAGGAGTGCTCTGTTAACAGTGACAAGGTTGTTGCACTGGGGGCTCCACTCTGGCTCTTTCCTTACCCTTATTCTCTCTGGTTTTTTTACTTTTCCAATAGACTGATGTGCACACGGTTAGTGCCGGCTTAGTGCTTTCAGCTGTATTCCAGCAAAGTACAGAAACTTTCCAAACCCCAGGAAACCCAGAAGACACCACATAAGAGCCTACATATGATGATGTTGTAACTATTCAGAGTCACTTGGTCCATAAAAGCCTTCCAGAAAAATTTCTTTCCTGTGAATTTTTTTTAAGCTTTTTCTTTTTAAAGATCTTTCTACTGCTCCTGGAGACCTCTGTTTTCTCCAGACTACGCAGCATGAAGAGAGACCCTGTCTTCTGCTGTCTGCCTTGCAGCAAGGCACATGGCACATGTGTAGCACAATAATGTGATTTCACAAGTTACGTGGTTTAGAAATCACACTTTGAAAACTTTTAATTCAGCCAGAGCTACATAATAATTTGTAGTAAATATATGTATTCTAAACTCCACATCTGTATTTGCAGTGCAGAGACTTTTGTCTGATTCCTGCAGGTGCACAAGTACATGCCTGCCTTTGGCTGGGTGGGTTGTCCTTTAGGGTGCACCTGCACCTGTCTGGTTTTAGTTCAGACCAGGAGGATGAAGTAAATCTCCCAGGTGTCCCCATTTCCTGTGCTTTGGATCGTGTAGGGGAGAGGTATTGAGAAGATGGACCTCATGGGGGCCCAGCTGCCAAGTTGGTCCCAGCCATGCCTCTGTCTCTGTGCATGGACACTTTGGCATTCCTCACATCCTCCAGGATGCCACACAAGGGTTTCACAATTCCAGTTTGAATTTTGCTGGAATGAGGCTTGGAATGATGTAGACACCAGGAATAAGCTACGCTGTGATTCCCATCTTGTTTGTCCTGGTGAAGCGCAGATTTCAAGTCCTGCCCTGGGTTTCTTGGTTCTCAAGACATCAGTATTGCTGTGCACAAATTCTCAGATTAGGAAAGAGAAACTCAGCATTTAAACACTTGCACTCTGTGCTTAGTTCCCTGTCACTTCCTATTCTGTGTCCAATTTGTCAGATCTGCCCCCAGCTCTGCATTTTCCTTTAGGGCTGATTTTGCAGTAAGCCTTACAATACTGTAAAAATATTGGTCCAGAAATATTACTGGGAGGAAAATAATTATGCAGCTAAAAAGCAGCGCATATATGCAAGAGCAAGGTACTGCTGTAATTGACAACACTCATTATTCAGGATATTTTTTTAAAAATTATTTCTTATTGTGGTAGATTTATTTTCATCCTTTATTGTTGAACAGTAAATCTCTTCGAGATCCACATCCTATTAAATGTTAAAGTGCCAATCGTCATGCAGAAGTTAACACAGAATTAATTAATAGTAAAAGAACAAGGAAAAAATATAGCCCTGGATACTACCATTTGTTTGAGAAAATGTAACTAGGATGAACAAACCAAACCAAAATTATTACTGATTTAGCTTCCTCCAAACAGTGACTGCCACAACCAGTTAATCTATAAGGTTCTCTAAAGAATGCAGCACTTTAACTCCCTTTTCCCCTAGCTTAAGACAGGTTATCAAATTCAGCTCTTTACACTGTTTAAACCCCAAGCAATTCTTTGGACTTACGTGCATTTCATGATAGTACGAAAATTCATTTAATAACCCAAAAGACCTGTAGAGTACTTTTTCTGTCTCCAGTTTAACTGCACTAAGTCTGAACATTATAATCAAAATTCCCTGTCACAGTTTGCCTTTGAGCTGTTTGAAATGGAGAATGACTGAAAAGAACCAGGGCATGGAGTGCCATGGAAGAACTAACCAGTGAGCAATTCAGGCATAATTTCTTTACAAGAAGGGCATTATGGAATAAATTGCTTAGGCATTCAGGCAGCGAGGCAGGCAAGTACCATAAATTAGCTCTGAAATATAAACTGGGCAGTTGGAAGTGGGAGTAATAACAGGGTTTGATCTAGCTGGTTGTGGATGTCACTTCTGTTTGGGATAAATAAATGTTCTGATCTGCAGGTGCACAGCAGCAATTGGGGAAGCAGAGGGAAGACCTGGGGTTGGCCAGAGGAAGAGGAAATAATAGTTCTACTCTAGGGGTATTGCACTCAGCTGTGAAAGAGTCCAGTGTGAACACTGCCAGATAACCTACTTTACATGTTTCTTTTGTAGGGGCAGTTTTATGTTTCCTTGCTCAGTTCTCATCTTACTACAAAGTCAGGAAGGGGAGGTCTGGGGACTTTTTTATTTGGGAGTTTTTTGTGGTTTTCTATTTTCTTTTTGTATTAAATTTGGAGGACATCATCTTTTGCCCTTTCAGCTCAGTAATTGAATCCTAGAGCATGGTACATTACCTTTCTGGCCATTTGGTCATGGTCAGATATAACTGTCATCTCAACCATTCAGCACCTCCTCAGATGAGTAATGAGTGGGTGTTAGGAAGAAATCAGACTTTTTACTTCATGCAGAGCTCAGTCCAAACCTTTAATAAGGAGTTGTTCAGGGAAAGGCATGGGCACAGAAAGAAAATAAAATATAACTGAGAAACTATTTGAGGTGTGTTCAAACATTTGACTGAGGAATTATAAGAGGAATGTATAAACATAGAAAAGACATGAAAATATTTTTATGACAATATAAAAAGAACTCCAACTGTTAAATGTGAAATAACATATGGACATACAACAGCTCCCTTCATTTCTCTAAATTCTAATGTTGTGTTTTAACTCCAGCCAGTAATGAAGCCACACGGCTCCTTGATCCAGCTTAGTGGGTTGGGGAGGAGAATCAGAAAAAAGGTAAAACCCACGGGTTGAGATAAAAAAAGTTTAATAATAGAATGGCAATAAAATAAAGTATTAATAATAATGATAACGATAAAAATGTAATGAAAAGGAAAACAACAAATAAAGAGGAATAAATCCCAAGAATAACAAGTGATGCACATGCCCTGGCCATGCCTCCTTGTGGATTCTTGCGCATCTCCCCACTGCCAGAGGATGGGAAGCTGAAAATTCCTTCCCTTAGAGTAAGCACTACTTAGTAACAGTCAAAACATCAGAGTGTTATCAACATTATTGTCATAGTGAACCCAAAATACAGCACTGTACCTGCTACTGGAAGAAAACTAACTCTATCCCATCTGAAACCAGGACAACTAACCAAGCTCTTGCAACATTAGAATAATTATTTTTCTTAATATACGTCTGTTTGCATCATTGGTTTTTCAAAATATAATATGCTTTGGATGTGTTTGTTTCAGACTTAAACTCTAGGCCAGCCTAGAATCCAAAGTTGCATTCGAGCTCTACCCAGGAGCTGGTTCTTGACCGTAATCATTGAAACTAAAAACACTAAGGAAGAAAACACAAGTCCTGTTGCTTTAGTAGTGATGGATCTTTCTTCTTAGCCTTCCACAACTTTGAATCCTGATGCTGCTTGCACCTTTTCCTCCCCAAAGCTCTTTTCCTTCTTTTGTTGTCCTTCAGCCAGGCAGCTCACGCAGTACCCATTTCTAAATGTGTCTGAGGCTGGGCTCATTCATCCGGCCTGTTGCTCAAAGGTTTGTACATTCAGCTTCACCTGGAGCTTTACCACAGGCACATTCCTGTTACTGAGCAGTGTGTGACCAGCATGAGGGTGTTTCTCACAGAATCATAGAATAGTTTTGATTGGAAAGGACCTTCAAAAATCATCTATCCAAGCCCCCAGCCACAGGCAGGGACATCTTCCACTGTATCAGGTTGCTCAGAGCCCCGTACAACCCGACCTTAAACGTTCCCAGGGATGGGGCAACAGTCACCTCTCTGGGCAACCTGTTCCAGTGTTTCCCCACGCTCATTGCAAAGAAATTCTTCCCTAAATCTAATCTAAATGGACCATCTTTTAGTTTAAAACCATTATGCCTTGTCCCAGTGCAAAAAGTCCTGCTAAAAAGTCTGTCCTCATGTTTCTTTTATCATAAGAAATACAGCACATGCACCTTAAATTACCTTGTTCATAAAGTTTTTCCCAGAATTGACACCTTAATAAAAGAATTAACATTAAAAGTGATATTCTAAATTACCTTGTCTTCCCCTCACCCATGTACTCATACAATTATTGTCAGTTTGGAGGAGGGGCAGGATTGCTGCCAAACAAGATTTTCATGCAAAAATTGTGATAAACAGCCTTACAGTGATGACACAGAATGAGAAATCCTTCACGTCTGCTTTCCCCAGCCCTCCCTTTGCTGTCCCCAGGGTGCTCTGCTAAGTGCTGGCTGCTAGATGAAGTGTAGCATTAGACTATCAGAGTTATGATGGAAATTCACCTCTCTGAGAATTAGAAGATTCCTCTTCACTTAGCTTTGGGATGTGAGCAATAAAGTGGTGATGACTGAGCCTTACCTGGGAGCACCGTGCTACACAGCGCACACAGCCTGGCAAAGGCAGCCTTTGTTCACCACTGAGTTATACCAGAGATGCATAAGCAATCACAGCTCAAGGGCTAAGGAGACACATTATAAATTCTTATAATTATTTGTTATGACAGTAAGCAGAGAAGAGCTTAAATGCAGGAAGTATTTATGGGGCTGGGAGGAGAGCACGAAGGCTGAAGCATGCACTAATGCTCCAAGGGCTGGGAGGCAGGATGAGCAGATTCCCTGGACTCAGAAAGAAGAGATTGCTTCTTCTTTCCTCTGAGATGAAAAGCTGTTACACAGCCAGATGCTTTCTACCTGTGACCTCACAAACTTCACCTCCCTTCTGCCCTGGGCATAGCATCAGACACAGAGCCCCTCTCTCTCCCACGGTTTATGTCAAGGTATGGAAAATGTGGAAAAACATGGAGCTGATCTCAACTTACACTCTGTGTCATTTCCTCTCTGTCCCAAAGGTATTGGTACAACCAGCAGGACTTCTTCCTCCTCTATATGTTCTAAAATAGAACAAAAGAAGAGTCCTCCACACTGAAGATAAAAAAGCAGGTTTGGGGCACAGATTCCAAGTTATATATTGGTGCTGAATTTAGATATGAGAAGAGACCCAGACTGTAAGCCAGGATATTCTTTTGGCAGGAAGGGGTTTTTTTAAAAAAAAAATAGCGACTCTAAAGGAAAATACTTCTTTCCACTGCCAACTGATCTGTTTTTAATGCAGGAAATTCTTGTAGCCTATAATCAGTTTCAACAAATTTGAACCTTTTGGAAGTACAATATTCAAGTTTTCTAAATTAATACCTTCTTTAAAACAATGTTTTTAAATTAAATTAACTCTAAATCCACAATTCAGAGATTTTTAAACATTAAATTCCTGTGTTTTCACAAGACAAATTCATTTTTCATTTGGATTTCTGTTTGAAATTTTTGTGAAATTTTTGCTTTTTCTTCAATTTCAGACAGATCAGAAGTATTATTTGCTTGAAAATGTTAGGAAAATTATTCTCTCACTGGTTTCCTGAAGAAGTCCTTCATCTTGTAAGGCAACCACAATGGAAATATTCATTTTACAGACTGTCCAAACCAGTCAGTGCTCATCGCTAAGAGCATAAAATTTCTTAGGCAATGAGATGACTCTGAGAATGTCTCTCCCTGGTAACACTGCAAGTGGAAGAATGAATTACCTCTGAATCTACAGTTAATTGAGATACCATGGAGCACAGAGAAATGAATGAAATTTAAATCTGCAGGGTATGATTTGCTGCAGTTTTTTTCACATTAGTTCCAGATAAACAGAAAGTATTTATATGTGAGTGTATAAGGGTATGTACATGCCCTTATAAGAGTTTACATACCCTTAGATACACATCTTTATTTAGCTACTTTCTGTGACACATGCATTCACACTATGTATACAGGAGATAATTTCCATTCCCTTGAGTTACACCACTCTGCAGCACACGGAGGTCTATATTTTTAGGATGGATTGACAGTAGGACTGATTGCACATAATTAACAGAGCAATCACAGTGCCACCAGCTTGGAGAATTATATAGTCGCAACACAGAAAATGAGTCCATATTGCACAGCAAAGAGCCTGAACATGGAGAGCTGTTTGGGTTTACTGAGGAAAGAATGGCAATTACTTACCCTGACAGAGATACAGCAGTCACTAACATGCCCTGGGTCACAGAGGACTGCTTCGTTTGAACACCATTTTAAGGTGAGGGCAAATTTAAACAGCATAATTCCACAGAAACAGCAGCTGAGCCTGATGGTCTATGCTGTGATTTGCTGCAGGGCTGGGATGGAGTGCTCTGCCTTATAGCATGTGCAACTTTCTTTTCTTTTGTGTTTTTTGCAAGCTTTTTTTCCAATGCCTGTAGATATAGGAAAGCAGAAAACCTTAAATTAGTGAATGACAGTTTAGGTGGGTTTGGTATTTCACTTTATAATGGGGCTGAGGAAAGCTGCAAGCTAAAAAGCAAGATCCCTGCCTGAGAAGGCATGTGAACATAAAATAATAATAATAATAGTGATAATTGCATCTAGCTGGAATTTAAATTCCCTTCTAAGCTCCATCAGTGCTGTTCATTAAGTGATGTAGAGTAAAGCTTTAGACTTCTTCAGTTAGGCAGCAACATCCAGGGGATATGAGTCTATCACTTCCTCTGAGGACAACAGCTCCTCACAATACTCTTGACATATGCATGCTTGCAAAAAGACTTAAAGCTTTTAATTTCTGATGTTCGTAAGGCCTAATCTCCTCCAAAATACCTGATTCTTCAAATTCCCTGTATAGCTCCCTTATGCATAGCTAAATGTTAAGACTGCAAAATAAACATAATTAGCTAGTGTTCTAATATCCTCATAGCCTTTTGTAGTCACTGGAAAAATCTCATATTTGAAAAAGGGAGTGAAATGCATAATTTTTCCCCTAATGCAGCAAGAAAAGCTGTGAGAAAGTAAATATGAGCTCTCAAGACAGAAGCAGATATAGTTACATATTAATTTGTTCTTTTTTTCCCAAGCCAAAGAAAATTCATTTCCAAAAGTACATGGCAAGTGTATGAGTGCACCCCTGTGGAAAAGCTTCAACCTCCATGGTAAAAAAGATGCTTCTGTCATTTCCTCATGCTCAGAAAGATGAGTAGATGGACAACCCTCCAAAGCATCCCATTGCTAATTTTGCATCTGTCCTTGTTAAACAAGGAATAAGCATGGCGGGTAGAGGCAGAACACAATCTAGAGCTTTCTTGGGTGCCATGTGAGCTGCCACTGAACAATAGAAATGAAGTTGGTAAATACAGTTTTCAGAACAGTTTCTCTGTGTTAACGTGGCAATTTTCCTATTACATGTGGTGGTGATTTTTTTTTTTAATTGGTTGTTCTGATTAATTTAGGTAATTAGGTAATTGCAGTTCAGTTAAAGTGCATGATTGTTTCTCAAGGCATAAAAATTGCATAAAGAAATTGACATATTTTTGGCTACAATCCAGTCCAGTTTGGTCTCTCTGATCAGATGAGGAAAAAAAATGGGGCTATGGTATTAAATTCCACAGAACTGAAATCAGTAATGAAAATTCTGTAAAAAACACATTTTTAATTGGATGGAAACGGAAAAAAAAAGGGGGGGGGGGAAGGTGGAACCTGTGTAATTTTATCTTCACATTTTTCTCATATTGTAAAACTGTAAAATTTTAAAAGCTTCAAATATTTTATAATGCTTCTTGTTTTCTAAAAAGTAAGAAATATCCAATGCTGAAAATGTTTTGCTTAAAACATTGAAATCCTTGGATGTGTAAAATCTTTTATTGTACATAAAATTTCGACTAACGCACACACTTGCTATATTAACTTTAGACATATTAAACACCTGGGACCAATACTATTGCACACTGCAATACTGAGCTTCTGAAGCTGCAAGAGCAGAGGGGAAATCCAGGTCACAGAGTCTTTTAGAGAGACTACAGGCAAAGTGATCACAAATCGACCTGCTTGGTGTAGCCTCACTTTCAGCCATAAATCATGATAGCTGAGGCTATCCATATCCTACAGATATGGATCCTATGGTGGCAGCCCCACAGCACAACTCTACAGGGCACCGTTGCAGATGCCAATCCTGCATTTTTGAGACCCATGATGGGTGCAAGAAGAGGAACATGATGAGACTGAGCATTGTGCTGGTCATCAAGCCAGGAGCTGGAGTGATGAGGACTCACTGAGCAGCTTCAAAGCAAAATTGTATTTACAGCTCCTCTGAAAGCACATTCGGCTGAAATGGACCCAAATCCTACACCATTTTTTACTACATTTGTCACGTAATCAGCAACTGCTCTTCTCTACGGAAACTCGGCAACATGGAACAAGACAGGTAATACTGGGTTTTCCCCCTTTCAGCTTGCAGACACAAAAGCAGAGGAAAGATTTATTTCTTTATCCCCATATCTAGCCCATATTTCTTCAAGATTGGAAGCAGTCCATAGAAATTATTAAAAGATTAAACATTTTACTGCAGAAGATGAGGTTTAAGAAAGAGAAGTTGGGAAGGTTTCTTGATCACAGCAGATAAAAAACTTTCACAGATACCAGGGGATATCTAATCTAGGAGAGAAATG
Organism: Platysteira castanea; assembly: GCA_013397175.1. Taxonomy (NCBI): domain Eukaryota; kingdom Metazoa; phylum Chordata; class Aves; order Passeriformes; genus Platysteira; species Platysteira castanea. The sequence goes on along the minus strand of VYXC01011606.1, from coordinate 4,152,642 downwards.
CACAGCAAGAACCACTGACTAAACTGAAGACAGGGTCAAATTCAGACAAGATACTAGGCACACACTTTTCAGATCAATACAATATGCTTTTCTGGAGAGTATGCTTCAGATAGATGTGAGTTAAAGGTTGAATAAGGGGCATATTAGAAAAAATTCAGCACCCAGATAAAATGGATTAAAGGCCCCTTCTGACATTCTAACTTTATTACTTGTAATATCAAGGATATCTTACAAATACTGAATATTCAACGCCATCCATTTAGAAGGAAGGTGATCTTGTTTCCATGGCAACTTGCTTGTAGGCAAGCCATTAGTTGGTCACCACTTCTTTATGGGATGCTGCATGTTTGTCCCCTGAATTCTTTAGTTCCACCAATTGTACAAACTACTTAATTTAAAAAATAATATTCTGTATTTAAGCCAAACATAACTAATCTTCTGTTTGCATAAAATATAAGAAGACCTATGCATTTTAATTTCTTTCAGAGGATGATTACTTTCTCTTTTGTGATTCATAAATTCCAGCAGATGCGGCAAAAAGTTACATAAAAGGCTTTTTAGGGTAATTATGTCTTCAGCTGGAAATTTTGACATTTGTGATCTCTCTCTTTGATCACTACTATTAATATCTCCTTAGCAGCTATGACTTCCTGAGAGTTAACTAATTGATAGAAGAAAAACTGCTCAGAGTTGCAGGAGAAACTTCTTTATTTCTGTACAAGTGACAAGGCTTCCCTGAACAGGATCATTACCTTTTCAGTTAACAGAATAGACAGTAGTAAAAATATGACTGTGACTAGCACAAAGCCTGGATTTTTTCTTTAGCTAGTACTTAGGTGTTTGTTTATAGTGTACAGATATTTGCATTAACATGGTGCCAGCAGCTTCACTGCTTTTCAACATCCTGTTGCTTTAAGAGTGGAGGAAGCCCAAGGTAACTGTCTTAACATCTGCTGAACTAAAGAAATGGGACAGAAATAAAAATACAGAATCAAAATAACTTTACTGGTAGACCTAGAAGTGACAGCGAGAAAGGTTAAGGAGGACTGCAGAGCTGTAAATCCGACAGCCATAGCTCCATGGAGCACCTACTGAGATAAGCAAGTTGTACTGCTCTTTGCTGGTCTCATAGTCCTTTCATTGGCTATCCAGGAGCCCTAGGATGTCAGCTTTCTAAGGCAATTCAAAATTAGATAGCATCAGTCCACCTCTCAGAGATTAAGGGGCCTGCCCAGTGTCATACAAGAAATCCTTGGTTAAAGTGCAAAACTTGCCCACACATAATCTTGCTCCAGATCATGGCCTGGGCTAAGCTGCTGTGAAAAATCCTCCACATCAAATCTGCAGTTCTGGTTAGGACCTCTTCTGTTGTAAGATTTTGTACAACATTCTCTGCCCCGAGAAGATACTTAGGTTTACATCATTAAGAAGAAGCAATTTAGGAAATTTTCTTTAAAAATAATAGATTATAAAAATGTTGACACTCCCTATGATATGGTACAACTTTTGTTGTTCAGAGGACAACTTAAGCTGTTTAGAGAACAACTAAAGATTATTTGCTTTACCTAAATTAAAGCACAGCTATTACAGCCTTCAAACCTCAAATCCAGCAGGTGAGAACTGCTTCTGGTTGAATGCAATCCAAATGCAGCAGAGAGTTTACTATCACATGAAGTATACTATGCACTCTGTGCTTTAAATAGCACTCCTGATGATTAGAACTTTTCCTGATTAGCTTGATCAAGGAGTCTTCTTCTTCTGACCATCCTAGTGAAGGAGCCTCTCTGAGGACAATATGCCCATGAATGCTGTACTTGTATTTACAACTCTGCATCTCTGTTTTATCCTTTCTTGCAGACAAGGAAGAACAAATTTATATTTTCTCTACTTTTTAACTCTCAAAATTTGCGTGAAAAAAACTTGAATGAAGAAAACCATTGCCTCATTCAAGCACACAGGCCCAAGTATGTCAACATCTGTATAAATGGGGTATGGAATTGATGTATTACTAGCATAGCTGTTATAGTATGTGAATTGGTTAGATATGACACGGCATATACTTTTTCTAGCACATTTTATTACTTTTTTATGGTTGAAACATCAACTTCTTAATGGAAGTTATGCACCATGGATACAGTCATTTATTTCCACCTCCAGGAAAATTACAGATTTCAAATCTGCTCTCACTGTTGCACATTCTTTTTTAAATAGCAGAGCATAACTCTGCTACCAGAGTTTCCATTTATTTATAAAACTGATAAACTGGTCATCATGATTCCCCTTGTTTTCTCCCTTCCTCAAAAAACTGCCAAAAAAAAAAAAAAAGGAATTTCAAAAGAGACTTCAGAGAGAAAGAAAGCCCAGAGGCATTAAAGCATGTTTCTTAGGATCAGGGAGGGATATGGACATTATCAGGGTCGGAACAAGGACAGCCCTCTGTTATCAGACGCACCACACTCTGCACCAGCTGGACAAAGCTAAATCCCCCAGGATGTGTGGATGAAGCACCTTTCTCTGAGGATGCCAGGCCTGCCCATGTGCTGTGAGTAGCAAAGTGTCACCTAAATTCTAAGCTGCACAAGAGGTTAGATATTGCCTTGACTTCAGGCTGAATTAGATTTGTATCCTTGGACCCTAAATTTTCTAACAGAAAGTAAAAATAAAAAGTCCAGGTTTCATAATCCTGCTGTCTATAGAAATTATTTGCATTTCTTTTTAGTCCAAGTTCTGCCAAAACTCCTGTTGTTACACAGCCATCAATCACATTTAGGGTAGAAGAAGCATCTTTTTTCTATACAAAGATATTCTGCAGGAAAAATGAATGCAACTTTGGAGTGAAAACCAGTAATTTCCTGCCTAATAAGCAGAACAAACATCTAGAAGTGAGGTGTTATGAGGCTGAGCTTTACCAGACTTCCCATCCCAATGAATCCCCCATGAATCACTCCTGGTCAGGCAGAAAGGATAGTCACACTCCATTGCACCTTTTATAGCTCATCTGCATTCCACTGAATTTGCATCTTCTGCATCTCTGCCTCTCCCTTAGGGTTCTGTATCTTCTCATGGGATACTTCTCCCTTTGGATCCTTAAGCTGCTAATTTTTACTGTTTCATTATTTCCAGTTTAGTCTCTATTTTTCATGTCTATAAACATGTGCATGCACAACTTCATAATACCTTGACAACTTCCTCAGTAAAAGCGAGCCAGAAATCACATGGCTCAGCTGCACCAGATCAGGGCTTGAACACCAGACATCGGAGCACGCTGAACCTTGAGCCAGGGCATGCTCTGACCATTTCAGTTGAAAATTTTTATGACCTTACAGCAGTCACGACATTTATTAGTCTTTTTTTTCCCCTGATTGTTTATTTGAGTTCATCTCCTCTAATACTTCAGTTAAGGCAGAGTCTGGGCAGGGCACAAGACATTACCTGAGTCTCAACTACTTTGAAAGCCTTTTCCATTGCCTGTCAGGTCAGTCTGTCCCACTGTCACAACAAACATCATCTCTGATGTCAACGCAACAAAATCCGCACTGTCCCACCTGCAGGTGCCAGAAATTAGAGAAATGCAAAATCAGGTCAGAAAAATATTGGGTGGTAGGTTAGATAAAACATAAGTCTTCTTGGAAGTTTCCATCAAATACAGAATGATCAGCCTGCACCTCATCTGCCCAGGGTCGAGTCCCGTTCCGTACAAACCCACTGCCATCTCCTCCCAGCACCAGCAGGGAAATGTCTGCTTCTATTTCTGTAATTGCTGCCTTGGTGCTGCTTAGCAATTCTTCTCCTTTGGTAGGAGAGCAATCATTCTCATTAGATGTCAGAGTGAGACAGCAGAGTGCTTTCGTTTGGAGTACAGCGTGTGGAATGATGATTACAAGTCTGAGAGCTGGGGAGAGCACTCCTCCCTTTGGAAATTAGGCAACTGACAGATGTTAGAACATCATTAAACACATACAAAGGCTCAGGGCCTTCTTGCAAAGTTCATTGCTCTATTCAAAATTGGCTAATGCAAGGAAGAATTGCTTCCTGCAACTCAGGTTACTCAAACTTATCTTGTAGGACAGTGCTGGACTGAAAACAAAGGTGCCACTGACAACTTTCCAGGAGCATTGGCCAATTAACTTCAGCAGCAGAGACTTTTAAATGTCATCCAAATCTCATCTGTGGGGCATGCCAAAAATATTTTGTACTTTTCACAAGCCAACTCTGCTTTATACCCAGGTCTATCTTTCTCATGAGGTCAAATGAGGAGTTTTGGTTTTATGCCTTGTGAAACAAGCAATTATTAATCCAATATGAAACTTTATTGACAACTCAGTGTTGAGAATGAGGATTCTGCACCAAGTTTCAGCCACCAGAGATGCCTGAAGTGTCTAGCTTGGTCTTCTCTACATCTAGTGAGCCTAGCAAAAGATGAACTCTATGTCTAGAAAAAGGGAAGATTCCTTATACAAGAAATTTCAGATAGCTGCAATAGTGCCTGCAGCTTTGGATATGAAGAGTAGCAAAGGGACAGTATTTAGACAGAATTCCCCTGTGGGGATACAAAGAGTGACTGGGGAAAATACTGTTACAAGAAAAAATTAAGGAGAATAGACTAGGACAAGATACATAAGGAAAACAGGATCTAACCTTAGCAGAGGATAAAAGACAGGAAAAGGCAGAAGAGGCTGCAGTGACCAGAGGATACACCCTGTGATGCCAGGGTTTATCTCTTTTTGTGCTCCTGGTACATGCCTCTGCCGCCTTGGCAGAGCTGTAACCTCACCCCTTGCACTGCGGGATGTGGCCAGGGAGCCACAGGGGCCTCAAGGCTGCCTTGGGCTGCCACTCTTGTTACTCCACCCCTGAACCCTCATCGAAATCACCACCCCAGGGACCTGCCACTTTCGCACATGCAGTCACAGCAGCGGCTTGTTTTAGAAGCATTAAGTCCTTGCCCACAAAGTAGGAACAAGTGTGTTAGTGTGCTCCCTCACTTCATTGTGCATGATTACTTTCATGAAACCAGAGGTTATTAAAGACACAAGAGCAAAAACTCAAACATAATCATTAAAACTATGGAAAAAGTTCTAGAGAAGAATGTGCTTTCCCCAGAAAAAAAATACCTTTTTCACATCTATTGTTTGAGTGTTTGGCTTTGCTCTTTTTGCATCTACTTACATTGCAAGTATTGTGGTAACTTCTACCGAAGTATTATTTTTGTTGTTGTAATTTGTCACTATATTAATTTGTCACTTAGGTTAAAAAAAATGTTATTCTAAGAGTTAAAAAAAGATGCATTCAGGAAAACGGCATAAGAAACATTAAAGCTTAGCTCCAAGCTCTGCCTCTTGCAGTGGCAATTGTTGGGAATACAGAACTGCCTAAGTAAGAGGAGCAATGACCTTATGTAGAGTGCAGTAACAGATACTAGGGCACAAAGCAAACAGATTTGTAGTTGAATGGCCCTTAAATAAAGCATTTTTATCATGTAAGAGACAAGAGATTGAAAACTATTCTGTGTACACCTCTTCCAGGCAGAGTGCTGCCAGCCTGGACAGCCCATTCCCCTTTCCTCTAAGGGAAATAACAGGTTTATTTTTAACCCCAGTGGCTTTTCTCCTCTCACTGCCACATAGCCAAAGCTTTTTTCTTCCTCCAATAAACTGAGCCTAATCTCATCTCCATCAGACATCTCCTCACCAGCTCATGTAACATTTACAAGCTCCTCATCACAGGAAACAAAGCTCCTACCAGCAAGCCACAAAACATCTTCCCCTCCAGAACAGAGCAAATCCAATCAATATGTGCAGCTAATTGAGACAAACGAGCAAGTCCTGGCAGCAAGCAATCAGGGTGATGACTTGGTAACAGATGGTGAAGGATTTGGCACAGATGGCTCTGATCCAGTTTCCTGAAGGACCTGCAGGAGGCCCAAGCACAGTGTAGTGGTGAGCAAGTTCCAGATGCAGGAAGCTGGGGCAGGATAACCCTAAGAATCCACACAATATTGCATCAGCTCTTGCAGTGCTATTGCCCTAGCTGACATCTGCTCTGCATCCCACCCTTGCTCCGTTCTAGGGATAAGCTGGAACAGGACAGTTGGTAAAACTTTTTTTTTTTCCACTCAAGGAAAAGAACCATAAGTAACCCTAGGAAGGCAAAACAAGGTAAAAAAAGCCTCTCAACAAGACAAAGGGCTATCTGAGGACAGTCAGAAACCCTCACAGAATGATTTTTTCTCAACATAAGTTTTCTAAAATTACTTCTACATCTTTGAAACATGTCAATTGAGATGCATCAAAAGAAGTTTCTTTTTTTCACTACATATTTCAATGAAAATTGTAGAAATTATTTTATTAGGGAGCTAAAAATGGTATGTCATTATCAAAAGTACTAAAGAGATAAAACACAGTACTGAGCTACATGAAGTACAAACATTAACATTACAGGGTTACCCCCTCCTAGCTCAACCTAGTCAAACAACTAAAACAACCAATTATCTAGCATGGAGTTATTTAGTCCACAATTCTCATTAGAAGTAGTTAGGTGTGTTAATTTGATTTAATTTTTTCACGGTATAGAAAAAGTTCAGGTTGATGTTTGATAATCTGGTGTTGTCATTCACAACTGAGATTTAAGCAACCTTTAAAGAGATAAGGTTCTTCATTATAATCATAGAAATGTAATTAACATCAAGCTCCAGTGGAAGTCATCTTTCCAATAGCTTTTCATGACACTCTTTTTGATGAACCAGAAACAGGTGAAAATTTAAATTTTTAAGATTTATAATGCAGAACTGTAGAACTTAGTCTTTATTAATAAACCTGGCACGTAAAGGGATATGTCCCATTTTATATTTCAGGTAAGCTTAGCTTTCAAGACATTTCTTCACTCAGAGGAAAGGACCTTGCTTTCAAAAAAATTGCATTTTCTGCACCTCAAAAAGAAAATACATGTCATTTGCAAAGGACCCAAGATGGGAAGTACAGTCAACACGGTGTAGAAACGGATTAATGTACAGGAGCACGTGTAATGTACTGTATGACCTTGAAAAGGTGTGTAATCCGAAAAGTCCTATGGTCATGTCCATAGGGAACAGAAACAGACATTTTCTTGCCACGGACTATGGGCTTCCAGCCTGTAAGTGACACTGAATGAGAAGGAAGTAGGTATAGCAGTCAATCATATGACTACAAGCTATCAATGTGATGCCAACATGAAAAACACAATTGTCATTCCTTATCTGGATAGAGACAAGGAGTTATTAATGCCATTTCACAAGGCAAAAGTAAAACTTCATTTGTTGCTCCATATGTAATACTGGCCACTGATGTTGAAGAAAGATGAACTGAAATCAGTATAAGCCAGAAAAAATAGATATTAACATGTTCAGAGTAAGAAGTAGTTAATTTCTGAGAGAAATCAACAGACTTTAACCTTATAAAACCACAGTTGCAAGGGCTAAAATGTTATACCACTATAAATACATCAATGAAGTAAAGATGAGATGAGAAAAAAGGTTGTGTAATTTTAAAGATAATTATAATAGAAAAAGATGACCCTAGATGGATCTTGGGTAAGTGTACACTGGAAATGTAAACAGGCTTTCTAAGCTATTAAAAAAAAATCAAAATTGGCTTCAGCTGAATTTTTCACCAGTGGGAGGTTAGAGCTCGTGGCATCTCAGCATAGAAATGACAGTCATAGTTCTCTTGCTGACTTATTTTTTTGAAAATCTCTATTAAAATGCTGTCATATACTTCCTGGAGGCTACAAGGAGCTCTATAACAGCAGGAAGAAAGAACAAGTAACTAGGAAATTCTGAGCCTGGAACTTGCAGTGTCACTTGAAAATCTCTGTTTTCCTCTAACAGGCCCTATCTGTCTGCCCAGACATTGTCTGCATTGACAGGAGACAACCTACAGGAACTGCTGTTGTATTTGAGAGAAGAGTAGAACATTTTTGTGAGGAAAGAACAACCACAAGGGCGAAGTCTGGTCTAGGGACAGGAACCAGAGCTTCTGTGAACTGTACTGGAAGAAAAAATACAACATAAAATCATAAATTGATTAAATTTTACTAGTGGGATTTTTCTTCTGTTTTCTTTATACCTTAGGACCTCAGAAAAATCTTCTTGTTAGGAAATTACATTTTATGGACAGGTCCAGTTAAAACAATTCTGGTGTTGGCTGCCCACCTAACAAATGCAAACCTCACAACTGATATTTCATCCACTATAGTCAGGCAGTCTCCAGAGCTCAATGCTGCATGCAGTTCATTTTTCTGAGCAAATAGGCAGAATTATTTAACAACAGCTGTCTCATATCTATCCCACTTGTAATTCCATTAATCAGAAAATCTTATGCCAGGCTTAACAAATGTAATTTTTTTCCTCACTCCTGAGCTCTGCTGCCTTGGCTTATTAGTGTCAGATGTTTTAGAGTACAAGAAGGAAGGAGAGGCGAGTACTCCAGATCTGCAGTCCAAATGGGCTTTCTTGCATGAGGCAAGAAAGCAAGCCACGGGCATCTGCCTAGGAGGTACCAAAAGCTCAGTCTTAGATTTAGGATACAGCATGTTCAATATCACTGTAGATGTAGAAAAGCAAACCACTTAGAAAGCAAGCCACTGACTGGACCTGATGGGTTTGCGAAGTGGGTTTTGGCCTAGTTGCATTACCTGCAATGCAGCAATTTGATGATATGTTCCCTGAGCCAGACAATCTACCAGAGGTCTTTGTGAAACAAGTCAGCAGCTTTCTGCAGGCTTGCTGAAACTCAGCCTGGTCTACAGCTTGAAAAGTGCACAGAAGTGATAATTACACAACTACTACACAACCTGTCCAAGCAAAGAAGCAGCGAGAGGCAGAGAGCTTTCACGTCACTTTTAATGGACCTTAAAAATATATGTTTTGATACATGATATAACATTAGGTCAAATTTTCCAACTACCCTTGCTCCTCCAAGGGCTTAAAGAGGCGAGCTAGCAGATATACTGACAGACTTTCAAATTAATGGTACCCTTCTCTGAGTTGATTTTCTTGGCCAAATATTTGCCAAGTTCAGAAAAGCCCAAACATTGACTTGGCCTTTGTATTATATTATCTCTCTTAGTCTTTTATCAAACTGGCTCATCTTGGCTTGCATATCTCCTTTTCACAGCTCTCATAATCTCTTTTACCTACTTCAGCATTGCCTATTATTTCCTCACTTCGGGTAAACTTTCATGAAAAAAAATCATGATTCAGCCTTTGCAATACATGCAAAATTAATTTCTGCACATACGTTTATTTCAGGAATTATTTTATTTTGCTTTTCTTTAAGAATTAGACCTGAAACAATTAATTTCTGCTAATTTTACCTACTCTAATAATCCCTGGGCAGCATCAGCTGGTAAATTGAAAAAAGTCAGGACCATCGAATTTTTCCTTGTTTGTATTTTATATTTCATTTCTTTGTAAATTAAACAGACTCTCTCCTAAAAATGTTGCAGCCAAACAAAGCCACTCTAAGAAAAGTACCTGAAAGAAATAGATATGCTCTATATTGATTTTTTTTCTAAGAGAATGCTTGTGAACCATGAAACAGTTACATAGTTTAAACACTGAAACTGATGGCTACATGCCAAAGAAAGACAAGAGTTACAGCATAATTGTGGTGAATCTGTCAAAGAAAATCCACCTCTAATGAGAAAGTCTCCATCCATTTTTGTTCACATCATTTTCTGGTACTAACAGTACTGAGGTTACATATAGGTTACGAGTTAGGATACAGCTCTTTCTTTCTCCAGTGCAAGTTAGACATGAATTTGATCTATTTTTCCAAGTTGTTTATACATCACAATTGATTACATGCATTACCAACAGCAAAAAAAAATCCCCAATTTAGTTACTGATCTATCATAGCACTGACAAATGTAAAATTTTCTTTACTTGTTTTGGTGGGGGTTTTTTTCCATGGCTTTTCTTTGATTGATTTTTATTCTCCTCCTGCTCTGAAAACAAAAATATGGTCCATAATCATCATACTAAACTGTTTTTAACACTAGTGCATGTCCTAAAGGCTTGAGTAGAGGATTATGACCTCCCTTTGCTTCTCAAGGGTTTCAGAAGTAGAGTCACAGCAGCATTTGTTGCACGTTGCAGTGGAAGTAACACTGCAGACACAATGTTAAGCTCTATCTTTGAGTTTCCAGTCAAACTGAGAAGGCAGAAGGCGTAAGGAATTCACTTTCTCTCATTGCAGTTTTCTGTCCTCTTTCCCAGAGACCAGTGTGGATTGCTGTTTTGTTCTTCACCTTACAATTCTTTACTAACTGAGTCATGTATCAGCCACTTTATTATTTAACATATATAGGATGTTAAACTATTTCTTAGGTCTGAAATTACCCAAGCCTTCTGTACATAATTTTTCAATATGGATCCAACACTAACATTCTGCCAGTCTTCTGAAACTTCCTTAGAGTTATTAATTACCTTATTGAAGATAACTCCTTGGCTGACAATTTAAAAACTCCTGCATTCAAGTTCAGATTTTTTAAAAATAATTGGTTTTAATTGTAGCTGCTTTCAATTCCAGCAGTAACTGAGGAGAATAATAAGTACTTTCCAACATGCTCTCTAATACATCAAACAGAGGCAAGAAATAGTTATCAATTCCATCTTTATGGTCTGTATAGTTACTAACCTGACTGCTTTGACCATTTCTGTCTAACCAAAGTCAAAGCTAGTATTTATTTTTTATTCTTGAGATGTGTTTCTATTGATATTGTCATTTTCATACCTTACCATTTTCTTTGGTTTCCAGTGACCCTTAGTTTCCCCAGCTTTGCTGTCTTAAGATAATTGCATGTCACCCCTGTAACTGGGGTAGGATGACAATATACCAGATTTCCCAGAACTTTTCAGCCTGAGAATTACAGAGCAACTTATTACGCATCCCTGGAAGGCAGAGCCTGCAGCTGTCCCATGAAGATCAAAAGTAAGAAGCCCTGGTATAATGGTAATATCTATCTATCTATCTATCTATCTATCTATCTAGATAGATAGATAGATAGATAGATATAGATATATGTAATGTTGTGAGGAGAAGGTCCTAAACACAACCCTTCTGCATTTCAATTTAAAAAAAGTTTAGGTATCCAGCAAGCTGCATTGTTACTGTTTGCTCCACGCAGGTTGCACTCATTTTGACAGTTGCTACTACTAAATAAAAAAATTTAATCTCCACCATCTGCACTGGTAGCAAAATGATTCTAAGTGTATAACTTTCTAGACTTACCACAGTTTCTTGGAAAGCAGGGGTTTTCTTTCTCTTTGATTTAATTTTGCTCTGAAGTCATACAAACCCAAGAACAATAAGGGAAGAGTTCAGATCAGAATCTACAATAATCCCTTTGTTTGAAACACCATACAGTTTAAAACTTTATAAGGGAGGAAAAATGCTGAAAATAAATGATTGGGGAAATATATAAGTTTAATAAAAACTAGTGTGTGGTTATGCATTTTCCTTTAAATGGTTTGTTCTGTTCCCCCCTTTTAAATGTATGGTATATCCCTAAGTTGTAACTCTGCCTATCATCCCTTCCTCAGTACTCCAATTGGTTCCTGTTACCTGATTGCCCTTACCCTCCGTTCCCATTGGTTCCTNTTGGTTCCTGAGATGTGTATCCCTCCCCTGTTAGCTGTTTATTGGTTCAAGTCTGGTACACGCAGGACTTTGGAATCTGTCTTAAGCGTGCCTAGGCTGCTGTGGGGCCCCTTCTTGCAATTCCCTCCTCCCCCTTCCCCTTCCCTTTTCCCCTCCCCCCTCCCCCCCCACCACGGGCCAAAGAGAAATAAACTCGCTGCAACACTAGTGCTTATGTTGTATCTGTAGACTGCATATCCTAAAGAAGATGTGAACGTCCTTCACCTTTATTCTTGACATCCTTGGATTCCATGTGGACTTTAACTGATAAGAAGGACTCAAATTTTTGTGTCATATAAACAAGCTGAAAAGGCCATGAAATTTTAAAATCCCCTTGTAGTAAGAGTTTGTTTCAGTTACAAAAAGAGTATGAGCTGTGTGGTAAAGTCAAATACAGATACCCCAGCAATGCTGCTATAGATGGTAAAATGACTTCTAACACTGACAATGGTGAAAAACGCCATGAGCTAGAATCCTCCAAAGAACAGTTCTGCAGTACCAAGAAAACAAGAAACAATCCTGCTTTCCTTGCCTAGCAGGTATAACTAAAACTGGATAAAGAAAAGCAAAGGAGAAGAGGGATATGTAAAGATAAACATTTCAGATAGGAATTACTCAGAAATACGTGTTCATGGTATACAAAGAAATCCTTGTATTTTGTAGCACTGTGGACTTGAACTGTTTGTCAGTACATTCATGTTTTTCAGTTTATTGACTAGACTCTCAATACTTTAATTGCTTTGACCAAGGACAGAATAAGGGATATGAGGTGATGAACATCCCAGTAGCAAAAGCTATCCCAAACCCCAGTAGTCACTGTTTTTCATGCACTCATGTTTTGAACTCCAATACACATCTTCAAGGTTCCCCTGATGCATCGGAACTAAAAGAGAGATTGATCTGGACCAAATACAGCCTTTCAGATACTTCCTAAGTTCTGAATCCCCACCACCGGGATTTTTTTCTGCACAAATAAGTCAATCTTTATAAGATATGCTTTGTCAAGCTTGCACAGCCACAGTGTCTAAGTTACCTTGCTTTCTAGCTCATCTAGGATATAGATGTAGAAGACCATTCGTACAGAGTGGGGCTGTGAGGAGAATTACAAGTTTAAAGCAAAAAATGTAGGTGAATTGCAACCACTGTGCTAGAAGGATCTTGGCCTCAACTGGCAAAACAAACTCAAGTTTGGCTGAATCAGCTGAACAACAAAGGATCTTATTCATTTAAGTAATATAGCCACCATTCCTTCCTAGGTTTGGAGAAGCTGATAGAAATGATAAAGGTCACAAT
>VYXC01011606.1:3958542-4139594 GCA_013397175.1 Platysteira castanea | reverse complement strand
AGAAATCTCCATATACCACAGGCATTCTTTTGGGGCTACTCTTAGAGTTTGGAGATCTGGGAAGTCCAAATCCTACAACTACAAAATCTCTCTTGCAGTAGTGTCAGCTACATACAGTACAAAACAGCTTCAAGATATCCTCCTTCATGGGAATAAAACTTAGGGGAACCATCCTAGAGTCATCCTTGATCTTGTTCTGAGCAAATGTATTTGAATTAAAGGCAAATGACACCTTTGCTGGCAAACCCCAGCCTGAGGTTTGCTAACACAGCAGAGCACTGAAAACTCTCCCAGCCCCACTTCAAAAACAGTATACTGATAAAGTTTGATCCACGCAGAAAAAGATAAAACAAAAATTCAATAAAAAGTATAATTTTTAAAAGATCCATTCTATCTATCCTAATGGGAAGTAAAAATGGTAACACTTTTACTTCCTACTCCTCTCTACATTCCTTTTAATTCCTTATCATTAATCTTGTGCTACCTTGCACCGGTGAAGTAATGTGTGACACACATTTCCTGAAAATTCATTTACATTGAGATGAGCTCAAATTATTTCTCTGGAATAATTTGTCAGTTGCTGTTGTAATGCTTAAATAACCCAATTCAAAAGGCATTTTTCTTAAGGGAACCCTTTAAAATATTTTAACTTGCTATTACACACTGAGTATTAAGAGGACAGAATATAAAACTAAGTAGACCAAATAGTCAGTAGATTAAATAGACATTATTATTATTACTGATACTTGAAACACTAATAAATATTTGGGTTACTAGTTTGATGTATAACCTAACATGTAAGTCGCCAGCAATTACCCAGCCTAAGCCCAATTTATATACAATTTGGTTCAGAGATCTCAGTGAAAATTTTTTTCCCCTCTGTGTCTTGTTGGAAGTTATTTCTATCAAATGAAACAGTGCTTTCCCTTGCAAATTCCTGTTTCTTGTCTCTCATGTAGATGTCTTTTCCACAATTTATATAACTCAAGGACGCAAAAATAAAAAAGCAAATCTCCTTTTTCAGTCTTAGACATAGTTTTATCAGAACAACTTTTGACAACGCTGTAGGTTCCCTGTGTGATACTGAAAAGTTTAACCTAGTTTTGAAAGTGAGCTACACAACTTCCTCAGCCTGTTTAATGTTCATTTTATTCACAAGGTTTGCAAACCATTAAGGTTCTTTCATTCTCATCAGTGCAAAGAGCACTGGTAAAGAGTAAAACCAGGAAACTTTCTTGAGTTCAGAATAATTGCCAGCTTAGTCCCAAATATTCTCTTAAAATTACATCTGTACAGTGCTTTCTTCAGAATACACAAGTAGCTGATGTGCACATTCATACAGAAATACACACTTAACAGGCAAGTGAAGGTGGATCAGTTCTGAATTTACTGAATTTTGTTTTCCTCTGCCATCTGGTCAGGGCTTATGACAGATCACATCCAAAAATGATCACTTAGGTAGACCAAAAAGAGACTTTCTACACAATCTGCTTTGTAGACCTGGAAGTATTCCACCTTCTGCAGCTTTGAAATGGAGGGAAAACATTCCACAAATTATTTTCTGCCACTGCCTGTACCCTCTAGTGTGTGAGGCTGTGTTAATCTTTCTCACAGTCACAGCTGGGGACTCTAACCCCGTGTCATTAGTACTGATAACCCACGTTTCCAGGCCGTGCTGGTCTCGGGCTCCTCTGCTGTCAGTGGCCATGGCACGTGTCAGATATGGCACAGCTGCTCTTGCCTCTCAGAAGGTACAGAGGTCTGTAAGAATGGGGAGCTGCAAAGAATCTGTGTCGGCAGCAGTTTGGTTTTCTCAATGATAGAAGAAACAATATTAAACAAAGAGTGTTAAATAGGTGGGTGTTTTTCCTTACAACAGCTGGAAAATTAAATTCCTTTAAAAGCCATTCTTTTTCACTGATAAATTACAAGCCAGCCCTGCTCCCTGAAGATATTTGTTCATTTCCCCTTCTTCCCCACTGCAGGAGGACTAAACTATTTCTCAGTGCAGTGAGCTGATTAATTTTGTTCAGCCAGTGCAGCTCCTTTTCGGGCAGGGGCGTATCACAGATTTACAGTTTTCATTACCTAAGGCTGAAACCATTAATGAGGTTTATGTTGGCTGCAGGGGGCTGAGGGAAGGCACTGCTCGATTTGAATAGCCAGGCTACAAGGATCCCTTGCAGAAGACACTGGACATGACTCCAGCCCCATGCACCCACTACGACGAAATGGTTATTTCACTGGCTCGGTGTGAACACTTCTCTCCTGGTTCACAAACTATGATAAAAACTTGGGGCTTTTCCTCTGTGCACCTGAGCCAGGTTAAACTGGTTGTCTTCCCTAGCAGACAGTTTCAAATCCTAACTTTAGGGTATGGTCATAAACTCACTGTGGACCTCAGCCCTGCATGCCCTCTCTCTTGCACTAACTGGACTAATGTCCTTTAAACTGTAGTGATGAGCACCCTTTTTTCTTTTTTCTTTTTCTTTTTCCTTTTTTTTTTTAATTACATAAGGAAAAAGAAGGAATCCCTTTTATATAGCAATAAAACATTGCCCTGAGGAGTGAGATGTCCCTTCCCACCCTGACTCCTCTGTTTATCCTTGGGAAATATCTCTACCCGAAAGGCTCTGACTTGAGCTCAGTGACAAACATTTGATATATTTCCTGCTGAAGTTGTGCCACTGTAGGAAAATAACTCACAGGGCTGGACTGGCAGTGTGAGACAAGGCAGTACATGTGCTAAGCCTGTCCCTCTGGACCTACAAAGAACTCGTCCTTGTAACTCCACAAGTCCCACCTGCAGCTCCCACATATCAGCTGCTGCAGGAATGGAGCTACCCTGGACCTGAGATGTGTTGTGGTTGCAGAGAAACTGAAACAGCTCCTTTTGAGCATGAGATGCATGTATTCCACTGAGAGCAAGCAGGATTTGTTCCTTTGCACACAGGGACAGGTGTTCTTGCAGCCCTCATTCTTTTACAGCTGGAGATGAAGAAGGTCCTGGGTGGTTCTGGGGCCATGGGCTGTCCCTCCTGTGTGTTAATGGGTACATCCACAGCCATCAGTGACCCATGCACACCAGATGCTTAGTATTTATGGCAAAAAGAAATCTGAAAACATTTACTCTAAGTATTTCTAGGTAGGAAAGGATTATCTTTATTGATGTGCAAAAGCAGAACATCTTTAATCAAAGGCCATGTTGCACAGTTAAACATCATCTCTGACTGATGTAACCACTAAGAAAAGATAAAGTGCTTTATGAAATAAGGATATTGGATAGTTCTATTTTTTTTTTTTTTGCCAAGCCCATCCAAAAATACATTGCATTTAATATGTTTATTTAAAACCCAAATGGAGCAACAGTGTTGCTCTCTTCTCAGCTTTCTAGCATATGACAGGACGAAAGACATGAAAATATTTCAGTGTTAGTTATGTGCCTGCCTGAATAGAACAAGAATGAGAATATTTTTCATTATATAGCACCTACGAAAGAGTCATTTTTATGAGACAGATGATATTCCTGAGTTCCAGTGAAGGAGCAGCTTCTCCTGCTTTGTAGTATAACATAGAACACAAGCTTTGAATTCTTGGCCCAGTAGTCACAAGGTTCTTTAGGAGCCAGATATCAGCACATTTAGTATTTGCACTGAAGGCAAAGTAAAAGCATTCAGCCAGTTCATTAAAAGACCCGGAAGAAACAGTGAGCTACAGGCAAGGAGGCACTGCTAGGAATAGCAGAGGGGGCAAGGAGCACTTGGGAATTCAGGTTTTCTTTATTTACCTATCCCCAGGCTTAGAATCTGGGAAAATAGATCTGGGAAAATTGTCTGTCACAGACTTAGAGCTGTGAAGGGTTTTGTAAGCTGTTATTATTTTAATCTGACAGGTCACCTACTCAGAGAATTCAGAGCAGAAAATACTGAAAACCTTTATCAACTAGTTTGGGGTTGGTTTTTTGTATATCAACTGAGCCTCAAAAATATCTAATTTGTGCAAGTTAGCTGTGCAGCAAATGTGCTCAAAGGCAAAGCACTGGGCTGAAACACTGTGAAGTGAATTTGGCTTCAAAGGATGTAATAGCCCAGCTGTGATCAAGAAGAAAACACGGTTAGATGTGAAAGCATAATCGGTATGGTATCAAAGTTCCTTGAATACGGGTCTTTAGAGAATAGATTTAAACACAGAAAAAACACAAAACTACTTTGGGGCATTCTGATGTAACATAGAAACAGATGTTTTGCAGTGAGTAAAGCATTAACAAAACTTCCTTAGAGGTAAATTTTCTGTAGCCAAAACATCACACTGTCCACAGGTCAGTTGATTTCCTCATGGAAAAAAAATATTACCCAGATTTGTTAAACTAAAAATCCAGTAGAATATCAATAGAGTTACTCAGCATGGGAGAGTAAGGCTGAGAGTTTTTTGATACTGCCAAGGCAAACTACCCTGGTGTGACTAGCCCCTCATTTGGCCTTTCAATAATGTGTTTTCTCTCCCTGAGAGTGGAAACAAATTCAGTGAAATGTAATTTTTATTCAAAGAATAGACCTGTGTTTGCTTTATAAAAGCTCATATCTGGGTTAATTTACAAACTCCCTCTGGGTTACGCTTTGAAATGAAGATTTAATGAAGACAAATATATTCACCCACCCAGAAAAAATATTTTAATTGCTCTATCTCTGATATTACCAGAACATTGAGAATGCTGGCAACATAACAGGCACTTGTATTTCATGCAAAAGTAGAAAATTAAAAATGGCAGTGAATGATGGAAAATTTTTAAATGCATGATAAACCAGTCCTATTTAAATTCAGTGCAAACAAAGCTCTTGGCTACAATATGTTTTGGCTGAGGCCTTAAAGGGTTACAAACCTGAGCTGTGAAACAGTCAAGCATATGTTACAATCCATTCCATGCAGCAAAAATGGTGTAAACTATAAGCTCTATAACTAGTTTTTTCTGGACGAGTTGCATGGTGGAGATAATTTAGATATTGTGTTGTATGACATTATTATCATAATGAATAGACTCACTCTCGGGTGAAGGGTGAAATGAAAAAAAGGCTGTATGAGCTAGAGTAAGAGAAAAGGAATCCAAAAATCTGTGCTTTGATTATGAATCTTTGTATTTTCATGATGCAGAGATGTTACTGAAGTAAAACAAATTCAAGCCAAAAGGGCAGTAATTTAAAATTCCTCAGTTTTACATAAGAAAAATAAAGAATATGGAAAGTATAGAAACTTAGTATAGAAACTGTCTTAAATACAGCTCTGAAATATGAAATACAGCGATTCTGAGTGCTTAATTAAGATCTAGAGGTATGAGATAGAGCAAAAATTTTTAAAAGGCTCAGACTGAAAATACACACCTATAATAGGGTAAAGGATAAAAAACCAGATACCTTATATTGGAGCCAAATTGAAAATTCTGAAAGAGTTGACAACAGTAGAGAAAGAAATAAACAAGACAGTGTAACCATCCCTAAATGCACGGCAACCCAGTATCTCCTGGAATATTACGTTATATCTCCTGGAAAATTACATCTTGGATAAACTGTGGCAGAAGACAAGATAAAAGGTGGTGGGGTTCAGCTAAATTGTGTTGTTTAAGAAAAGCATAAAGAGACCAGTGGAAGAAACTGGAAAGTGGCAAAAAGGACAGGTACTACCCACAGAGACTGAAGACAGTCAGGGCAGAAGCCAGGAAGGTTATGGGAGAAGCCTGACCAATGTGTGAGAAGGATTGCTACAGACTCAGCCAAAGGTGTGTAATTTTATCCCTAACTTTGATTCAAGTGATCATCACTTAAGATGAAGCTTTACCATGTAGGATTTCGGGTGTCCTCTTGGTCTTTCTCTTTTTGCAGTCCAGTGCTCTTTATTCATTAAGTGCTTAAAGAGGATTTCAAGTCATCTCTAAGGTAGAAGGCAGGAAGGAATCCACTTTACTAGTTTGTCTAGGTGGGAACAAATCAGCATTTCTTGCAGTCTTTATTTCTGTTTTTCACCTTCAGTTTATTAAAAAAATCACAAAGAAGGGACTTCTTCAACCTGTTGGTGATCAAATAGAGTCTGTACTAGGCAAAGTGTACTACAATGATGCTGAGAAGATGCATCCTCTGACATCCTCTGTAAAATGATTCAGTCACTTAATTTTTACTGCTTAATTCCTCTGTCAGTTCATAACAAACACATGGCAAGAACAATAACAGTAATAAGGCTTGTCTGAAGACAGCTGCCTTATCTCTGTGTTCTTCTTGAGATATTCCTCATAAATTACATATAATTGCAGAGATGTTCAGAGGAAACAGTCAAAGAAGTAAAGCCACAAGATGCCAGGCTGTAGTTTTCACTCTCCACAAATGCAACGAGCATCTTCCTAATTTTATAATCTTCAAATTCATGGAGGGAGAATAACACTTCATGGTTTTGGTAAGCTTGTTTCTCTGGGCAGATCAGAATCCTACCCCTCCGCTAGTGGCCATTCACATCATTTATAATGAGACTTCTCCAGAGCACACTGGGAAAGACCCACCAAATCACACTTCTGTCTTGCTCAGTGCCTGAAAAATTGTTTCAAATCCCTGTCCAAATCAAGGATAGTGCTAACTTGAAATCAAGTTTCGCATCCCTCAGAGAACTGTATTACCTTCTGTTGTATGTGGAGCAAATAAATCCATGCCCCACCCGACTGCATTTTGGCTAAGACGGATGCTCTCTTTGCCTTTTCTAGCATCTGAGTCCTTTGCCAGGTCATCCATCAATGTCTGAAAAAGAAATAGGAGGTTGAAGAGCAATGTGGTTTTTATAACAAAATGCCAGGTGGTGACAGAAGACCACAGGTAGTTGTGGAGATCAAGGCAATACCTGGCTGCCATGATGAAAATTCACCTTTCACTGGCAGAATCTGCTACCCAGAACATGCACTGCTGTGGAGGTTTTCTTGGACGTGGAGCATCAAACAGGCACAGCAAGAAAGCAACACACTCAGAACAGCTCTAACTGCAGTCTCAGAATAGTTCTTGTTCCTGTCTATAGTGTGGAAACCACAAGTCTTGCATGCCTCTGGCATGGGAAAATTGCTCATCCCAGTAGAAAAGAGATGGCAACACCTTCCTAAGAAAATTCTAAAATGCTTTCAGCCTATTTCTTTGTGGAATGCCTTTAGTTTCATTTTTACTTCAAATCTAAACTGCACAGCTCGTCTGTAAGCTAGAAGTCTAAATGACAGGAAACAAGCCTGAAATCCCATATGTGCTTTCTAATTTTCTCCAATCACTGTGCAAATCAGGGCTATTTGTTCCAGCATCACTGAGGGGAAAAAAAACAACATAATTCTGTACATTAACTGCACCTCTGCTAAGGCTCTCAAATCCGGTTCTCTGATGGAAAGGGTTTCATTAATTACAGCACAGAGTTCTGACATTGTCACTGGAACAATGCTCCTGGTTTCTGAACTACCAACAAATCACCAATCTGCAGGTGAACCCTTGCCCTGTCTGCATCGACTCCTTCAAGGGTCTGTGCCTTTGTGCTCTCACTGAAGTTTCATACTGCCGAACATGCACTGAGTCACAGAGATTATTTCCTCACTTAAATTGTTTCTTCTGTCTCTGTCTGTCCCTGTTAAGTGAATACAAATGGCAAAACATGTTCACTCACTAGAACAGAGGAAAAACAGCAATATAGCAGCATCTTATTGTCTTTTTCATCCAAGACATTTTTATAACCCCAAACAACCATGACTTCAACGAGTATGCAACTACCATAATTTTAGCTGCTTCTACTGTTATAGAACAGTCTCATACTGGATTAGGCCCTGAATAACTATAATTTAGTCCCAAACATCTCTATCTGCAGCCCAATTCCTCAAAGTTCCTTTTTCTCTCTTCCTCCCACCATACTAACTGTGTTACTGGAAAAATCACTGAGTCAATCAACAAGGTAATAGAACACTTGGAAATATGAACAACAAAATGGGTAACATATAATAAATACATCCTTGCCTTTTGGAGAAGAGAGCAGCCATATCAAGTGACATGGAAGAATAGTTTCTTGAAACCGGTGGGATGAACAATGTTGTCATAGCCTGATGGAAAATTAAAAACTTTAATTGAAATACTTTTGCAGACATGAGAGGCAGAATTTTACTGCCTCACAACTTTAAATTCATGGAGTAAAATGGTCTTTTTCGTTGTTCCAAGTGCAGTAAAGTCATAAAATATCTTTTTACTGGGGTTGGGATTTTGGTTTTCTTTGTTTTTTGGATTTTTTAAAGGATTTTAATGCCCCCCTACGATTACAAAAAATTGCCTTGTGTGGAAAATACCAAAAATTCTGGTGATATTACATCTGGATAACAACAATTTCCCCTTGTGATTAAGTAAATGTGAAAAAAATAAGGCTTCTGAACACCTCAAGTTTTACTTTGCAACTTCAGAGCATTTTGTACCATGTAATATGAAATTCTCTAGGGTTCTACTTTAAGGCTTCACAGTAACCATGTGTTCTTCACTTTCAGAAATGTAATAAGGATTTGGAAAACAGCAAAAGATTGGAAAGAGGATTCCCCCACAGGATTTGGATTTGAGCTCTGATGTCTGTTTTTCTGTGTCAGTATATTAAAGTGTCTTTAATCAGTGAATGGTGTAGGAAGCATTAATTTCTTCACACCTGAACATACCCAAATAATGCTATTTGCAAATGTAAAAACAGTTCAGCTTAGAGGAGAGGTCATGGACTACATTTTCCCTCCAGACAAAGAAATGTAAATTTAATCATACCCTCAATGGATGAGACACCACGAGAAGTGTACTTGAGAGGATGAGTGACTAAAAAATACAATTATCACAGACACCAAATTTCTCATAAAATATGTTAAAAATTAGAAATTAATTTCTCTTCAGGAAGAAGAACACCTGATTATAGTCAACTGGGTGTTATTAACAGTGGATTTGGGGGAAAATAAATTAAATAAAAACGATACTTTGCACAAGCAAGGTGTAAATTGCACTCGGAAAAACCACCCAGGAAACTACAGAAGTCCCCTTTGTCTTGTGAGGGAGAGCCTGGCCATCATCTCAGGAGTGAGTTGACAGAGATTAATTAATTTTCTGTTCTGCTTTGCTTGAATGTGTGGCTTTTGATTTACTTATCTAACTGTCTTTAGCTCAACCCATGAGTTTTCTCACTTTTCCTATGCTCTCCCACATCCCACCATGGGGAACTGAGCAAGCTTCTCTGAGTTCCAGCTCGGGTTGAACCACACTTTTATGCAGACATAGTAACAAGTAGTTGTTGTGTGTAGGATGAGCTGTTCAGGGCTCTAACAAAGCATAGGACAGAGAAGCACAGGTCTGGTTTGGCAGAAGGGCTTATCTGTGTCCTGGGTAGGGACTGCAGGATGGCTTGGAGAGAACTGTGGGCATGGGGTGGCAAAAGATGGGACACAGTCTGACCCCAAGGCTCTAAATGACTTCACAAATGGTCAGTCAGAGGAACGCAGACCTGGAGCTGGATGAAACTCCAGCTAACATGGAAAACAAAGAATTATCCAGCATACAGAAAAGGTACCATGTGTAGCAAGATTGGATATAACATGGAGCTGCAAACAAATGAAGATCAAGGTGCAAAAGCTGTAATACAAATTACTCCAAGTGGATCTGAGAACAAAAAATGAGGAAACCATCAACTTGATGTCATGTTCTCTCATCATCTTTTCATGCTGATAGTTTATCTTCCTCCCCATGTGCAACAGGCTGAAGGCACCAACCTTGGGACCCAGTGCGTTAAATAATCAGGGAAAGGGGTAACTGCAAGGAAGTGTGTGTATCACAATTTTAACTGCATTGTTATCACTAAGGCTTTTTCTCCATGGCAGTATTAATTACCTTTCTTTTCTTTTTTTTTTTTTTCTGTAGTAATTAAAATTGGATTATAAGGATTCCCAGATGAGACTGTTAAGACTTTAATTACACTAAAAGCAAAACATTGGCTTCACATATATGATGTGTTTCCTTTTTGCCCTTTCCAGTGCTATGACTGCAGTGGTGCACCTGTACTCCTTCCCTATATTAGCATCCTGGCGGATGGGAGCTTCACGTCTGATTTACCCATGCCAACATGTGATTCTCATTTCAATATGGTTTTAGACCTGATATCCCCATTCACCCCATTGGCAAGACACTTTCTACCCACAATTTCTGAAGAGAATTTTTCTTTTCACTCCCCTGCTGGCCCCTGCAGCAATGCTGCCTGACGGTACCACAGCACATTTCTACTGGATCCTTTGTAGCTGGTCCCCCACTGCATCTCAAGGTAAGAAGAAAAGCAGTCAAGATACAGAACAGTTTTTCTGCCTTCCCAAAGGTCTACACGCCTAACAAACTGGTCCTCATACAGCTGTAAAAGGAAAAAGCAAGGCTGCTGTTGCTATTTCTAAGTGCCAGTAATCATATTTCAAACAACAACTCAGAAACTGCAACCGCTTACTTGAGAAAGAAAAAGAGCAGCTCAGCAAAAGGACTTCATGAATTTTTAAATTAAATTAATTTGACCATTAATGTTAACATTTTTCAGACAGTACTTTATTAAACCTACCCAGGGCACAAGTATTCACAAATTTTTCAAAACAAAAAATAAAGTACTTTAAGTCGTTTCACTAAAACAATACTTCTGTGACTGCACACACACATAGGCATTGAAAGATTTGTTCTTCCAGATAATTTGGTAGTTTTATCATGGTTGTGTCAGCCTGGTGCCATCTATGTGATGCCATCTCACTTGACAGAAATATGTAGAAAGAAACAACAGCACCACCCCTGAGAAAGGAGGGAAACCTTTCCATACCACTGAAAGCAGAACATGCAAACAAACCTCCCACTGGGAACAAACCTGTTCTACCCTGTCTACTTGTTAATATGCTTTATTCTTGCCAAGCTGTATGCAGAGAGGTTCTGTGCCATTAGTTAACACAAATCCAGGTTCAAAGAGGTCTTTGAAGTGACAAACCTAAAATGACAGGGGATGGAAAAATAAAGTGTGTACTCAGCAAGGCTGAGGTCTCTTTAATGATGAGTATAACTGGAATACTCAATAGAGCAGAAATATCATCTTTTAGGCCCATTATACCAACAGCACTCAATGAGTAGTTATGAGTTAATGAATGATAGTGCAGGGACAGTTCAAAGAATGCTAAATTCTCATTACAGGGTTCCTAATGCACAGATGCCTAAGAGCAGGACTTCTAAAGTTACAGCCTTCAGTCTCTGGACTGTCATAGCTTTTTACCAGCAATGATGGCGTGAAAATTTGCATCATTAGAGGGTTTAGCTTGTCGACTGCATTGGGACATCTCATCTATACATGCAACACTGGGGGCCTGAATTAAAAAATGTAGGTCCACAGCAGGTAGAGTATTGCAGATACAGGAAATGGAAGGAATAAAGCTGTGAGGACAGGAATAACCAATGGTTATTCCTAATGGGATTAGACTAGACAAGGTGAGAAAGAAGGAAAAATTATTCATGCATGCAGAGAACTTAAAACTTGATATAATGTTGAATGGCAGCCATTTGCATCCTGCAGTTGTGCAGGTGATCAGGCAGTGACCTCCCTTCCCTCTGCTGAAGGAGTTCAGCTCCGGCAGGATTCTTATATCAGGGCCTTTTCACAAGAGCTGATCTGTCTGGGTCTCTTAAACCAGACGTGACTTTACACAGGCTCTTCCTCAAACCTTTGATACACAGCTGGGCTGTGTTAGGGCAGGACCCAACCCAGAGATTAAAGGGAAATCTCATGGCTTCAAGCCCTGAGGTTGTGGGCTCCGCTGTGATTGGTGTGAGAATGTCTGCAAGTCTGCTTTGAAAACCTCCTGTGCAAGTCAGTCTCCCAGACCCTCATGTGGCATCTGAATTAGGGGCGTTTTGAGCACCGACTGACAGACAGGTCAGCATCTCTTAGGCCAGAGAGCAAGATCTGAGCAAGGGCTCTGAGGATCCCAGTGGCACACAACCCATGGCTTCAGTGGCAACGATTTACCCTGCTCTCTCTGTGGATTTAGTCGTACACACCCAAATAACTTCTGTGAATCTCAGCACTGACCTTTGATGTGCATCCTCTTTTCCTCCAGTCATGAGTGCTTTGTGATTAGTCTGTCATCGAGCCTACAAGGACTAATGTCACTTATTGTTCTATCTTGGGCACTTTAAACATAGAAATTGAAGGACCAGAAGTTAAAAAGGGTACAGACTATACACCTGGGATGTGGGAGCCACCATCAGAATCAAGTGGTTTAACAGCACTCAACCTCTTCTTGAAATCTCCTACTGAAGCATCAAAAAGAGGCCAATTCCAGGCTCCTTTAAAAGAAGTTTCAAAGCATCTGGGATTTAAAGATGACCTAGTTTTACTTCACATAACAACTGAAGACAGAAAAATAAAACACAGTAACTAACATTACAAAAATTTATGAAAACTGTATGTTCTGTTTCAGTAAGGAAGAATGTAATTAACAGCAACCACAATATAATAATATTATGAATAATAGCACAAAATCCCATTTATGTCTTCTGAAAAAACAAGAGCTAAAGAACATTCAACTATAACATGCAGCAATGCATTTACTCAAATTCTAAGAGCCAGTTGTCCCAAGAGCTCAACAAGATCAAAAGTAGAGTCTGGTGGGGCATTTTTCATAGCAACTTTTTTTTTTAATCAGTAAATACCTGTTGGTTGAAAAATGAAGCATGTCTTCAGAAATCTGTTTTGACAGAACTGTTTTCTCTTGTTTAGTGATGCCTTAGGTTTTAACTTCTATATTTTTCAAATCCTGTACTGCCTAGTGTGTAACTCTAAAGTTTCTTGTAGCTTGTTAGTTGCTCTCTTAGGCCAGCTAGACACAACAAAGCTTCTCTGAGCTTGCTATTCAAGAACATTCGGGTTGTCCTAGACCCAAAAGGTGTAAACTAGGACCATGAAAGAGGTGGAGAAATTGAAGAGAGCTAAAGTTTTAATTGGTGAATTTATGCTGATATGCAAATGGACCAAACCTGTAACAGTGTCAAGAACTCATGACCTGTCGTCCATCTTGGGGTCCCTTTTATGGAAGCAGCCTCTGGCTCCCCAGGGTGTACCTTGAACACTCTTCAAATAAATACCTACCTTTTATCTCCTTACTCTTGTCTAGTCTCTGTTTCTAGGTGGCTGAGGGAAGGCATCACTAGGATGAAAATACTGGTGAATAACAAAGAGGGAAACATCATTTTTTACCCAGTCTCCCACTAAACCAGCACGCTGGGCAATGCATCTTGTTGGCATGGAAAGCATGTTCAAAACCTTGACACCACTTAGAATTTGAATTTCTTTCCTTCTCTTCTTATGCAAGTGGTCTGTGAGCTCACTCTGTCTGACCCAGCAGGAAGCCACAGTTAGAGAAAACCTCTCCTAAAGGAGAGATCAGCACACGTCTGGAAGGAGAATATGTTCAAACCACAATTTTGCATTCATGTGCAAACTTCATCTACAAAGCAGAGGCACATTCCTATTCACAATATGCTCAGAAAATTTTTGAGCATAAATTTGTATTTATCTTGCAATTTTTTCTTATTTTTCAGCCACCCACTTAAAGCTAAACAATGCTAAGAAAAAGTTGGTCATCAAAACAAATACTAGAACCATTAGCAAACATGTTGTATATGTTTAACTTCTCTTTAAAAGTACTGAGTGTAGTCCAAACACAACAGCCAAAGAAAATAGCCTTGGGGAGATTTTGTAATACATCTTCCTCCATACTAATGCCCATTTACCTGCATCTGCCTCCTGTCAAAATTGGAACCAGACATCATTACAGGTCCAGTGCAGTGTGACCATCTGTATACTTAAAAAACAGATACACAGGAGTAGAATAAACATCACTATTGCAAAAAACCACAGTTGCAAAATATATGTAGTACTAATTAAAAAAAATGTAAAACTGTAATTCACATTTCATAGTGATGTTATATGAAGTATGATATATTAGGCCCTTTTTTTCCTCATCAGAGGGTAAAAATAACAATCAGAAGTATCCACTTTATAAGTACCGATGATGCCAGACAGATTTGCACTTTCTGCAAATTGGGTAGTATTTACTAATCTATCTCTGAAATCATATTTCCCTGGTGTTGTTCATATAATGTGTAAGCAAATGGATCTAAGACTATTATAGGGAAGAATTTTCATAGCACAATAGGTAAATTGGGTATGCAAACTGAAAGGCAAATCCCTTCTTTGAAAAATCTTTAGTATCATGGCCTTCTCTGACTATAATTACCAAACTCTCTTTTTAATTGCTTGCTAACCATGACCAGCCTCTGCCACGCTGACATAAAATTAGCAACATTTCATTGCAAAATTGAGTGGTTCACAATCTTTCTTTTCCAGAAATATGTCGACTTCCTGAAGAATAATGACAAGATCTGACTGTAGAGTAGCATGACTGCACTTTTCTTTGATGCACTTAGAAGTGTCAAGTGTTAAAAGAATAAACAACCCGATAATTGCTAGTTAGAACTAAAGTAGGTCTAGAAGTTGCATTTTGTCATGAAAATTGTGACAAGGGATGTAAAAAAATTACTTTAGCTCAATCATCTTCACAGTCTGTCTCAGTAAAAAGAAAACCTGAAATCATTGCTCCAGTTCTTGCGGGCTGAATGTCTCTAATGCTTTGTTCTAAAGAGACAAATATGGGTGTGAAAATAATGCTTTAAACACTGTGTTTTCCAGGTGAGCGGCTCAATGCTTCTCCAGGCAAATGCTCATATGCTTTTTATCTAAGGCAGATGCTATTAGTGCTCTCAAGCCATATTTTCATTGCCTAAAACAAATGCACACACAAAGCCAAGTGTCCTTACTAACTCAGGGTCAGCTCCTGCCACTCCATTTAAATTAATGAGAATCTCTGCAGAATATGAACTTCAGCAGTTGTTCTTTATGTTCAACATCAAATTGGCTTTCATAGTGGAATTAATGAGAGGAAGTCAAATATGAAACTCAGAAGTAATGATTTAAACTACAGAATACTCTAATCGGAGCACTGCTGTAAACATGTCCTGCACAGTTTTCCTATCAAATGTGTATCAATAATCTCTGGTATGTCACATGTTCCAGACATAAAGAATAGAGACTATAATTTTCTCATAATTATTAGAAAAAAATTACCTATTTATTTGACACACTATCAATTTCTATTCCTGAAGCAGGATGAAGGTATATGCAAAATCCTCAGCTGGTATTCACAAAAGAGACTGACATTCCCTCCTCCCTCAGTCATTTGCCTCAAAGCCTTTGCAAGGAAGTAGATTGGCACTGAGATGAAGGCATATTTCTCTCTTTCAGTTTGTTTGTAAGTAGCTGAGGGAGAAGGAAGAGGCAAACAAACTCAAGGACTACTTCAATTCAAACCAGAATCTATTTCAAGCCTTGGGTAGCCCTTCATAATAACCCAGCACTCAGGAGCATGAAGGACTCCCTACAGAGTCAAGGTGGGTAGGGGCCCACCTGGGGCCTTTGCCCATTTTCATTTCTCATATCTATTTCCTAAAAATTATTTATATTAAAATGTGGATTGATGTTAAACGCCATGTTTTGCCTAAGGATACCAAAACCATTTCAGCTTCGTAAGTTTATATCCAATTGTCTTCAGGATTTTTGTTTCTCATTTTTAT
This sequence comes from Platysteira castanea, assembly GCA_013397175.1. NCBI lineage: Eukaryota > Metazoa > Chordata > Aves > Passeriformes > Platysteira > Platysteira castanea. The sequence continues at coordinate 4,123,884 of VYXC01011606.1, read as the reverse complement.
AATCTAATCATTTTTTAAATTCTTAGGTTTTCTTGGTTACCCACCCACTCCTCAAATCTGCATTGTCTTTTGCCAGCACTGTAGGTTTAGACACCAGACAGGCTGTAGCATGTTCTAGGTGGGAGAAAGCTCCTTTTCATTACTGGTCAATCAGGCAACTAAGAATACAAAAGGCACGAAGACTGAAAAAAAGGCAAAAGTAAAAGAGAGATCTGGCCATAGCTCAGAATTAACTAGACTGTATCCCTGTCCTGGCACTGGCCATTGTCACATTTTACATGGATAAAAAGCAAAAGAAAGCTTCACTGTAAGATAATATGGAGATATCTTTGCATATGTATTTGTCTGCTCAAGACTGAGTATACCAGGTGGGAAAGCTGAAAAATACTTGAAAATATAACAAACAGTGCATTCTGGTAAGTGGTATTTTCATATTGAAATAAAGTCCTGAAACAGGATTGAGAGATGCTGTGAGGAACTTGAAAACATCTGAACTGTGTTTGGCCCTATCAGAAACAGGGACCCAGTGAAGAGACACGTCATCTCAAGTGGTGACAGGGTCAATCACAATCCCTGAATTCCGGGTCAAAATCTGAATTTGATATCGATGTAATGGTGGTACTGTGTGTGCTGCAGGGAGAGCTGGCAACATAATGAATTCTTGTGGACACACAGGCAAAGCTGCAATACTGGTATATACTAGCATATACTGGCATTTAATAACAGGTTTCACAGTGGGGAAAATCTAAGGGCAATACTTTGCCCAATCCTTTCTTTGACTGCTGTTTTGGAAAAAAAAATCAGGTACAGCCCTAGCTGGAGTGCGTATGACCCACACTGAAGTCATTAGGACAGTTTTTGATAAAGATGTGCAACCACAATTTGTGAAGGACCACAGCTGGCTCACTGAATTTTGGTACCCAGAGTATCCGATTCCTTTAAATTCTCTTGAAATCCCCAGTACACATTTTAACAAAGCATTACAATAGAATGCATTTCCAAATTATGTCAAATTGAAATTCAAACATGGCTGGCTGCACTAATACATACTAATGGAGCAAAACATTCATACCCTTAATCCTCACTGACACTTCTGAATTTACATTCTTCTCTCCAGTGTCTCATTATGCATGTTCTCACTACTCTTATAAATTTTCATTGATGTGTCTTCTCCCTTACTTAAAATGTAAACATCTGGATTAAATCAACTAAATTCACCCTGTCAGCTTTACACTTACTCAATAGGTTTTAAACAGAGCTTCCAGCTTGTCTGTGTTTTCAAACCTCCATCATGAACTCTCGGTAGTTTCACTGTCTGATCTTATTCCTTTGAATGATTTGTGTTGGAATGTAAATAGAATCACTCGGATTTGGTATTTGTTAGCAAGCTGCAGATTCACAAGCAAATACAGAAATGTGGCTACACAGCCTACATCTTTTATTAATGACAAATTGAGCTGAATAGAGCCCCAAGCATTTCTTGCCAGCTCTGAGGCAGGCAGGTGTAACCTGTGCTCCTGTGCTGAGCCTCTGGTACTAGAAATGTTGTTGAGTCTTAGCCCAGCTTAGCATGGAAAACTTTGTCCAATTGTAAGAGCAGCTCCACCACTGGTTTTAGGCTTTTTACACCAAAGGATTATCCTTCCTGTACAGCTTTTTGGTGTGTTGAATAATAAGCCACATTTCTAAATTCTTTTCTGAATCATACTTTGCTGAGCTCTCCTCAGCAGGGCACCTGTAAGGCACTCCCAGAGCAACCAAGCTGTGTCACACAGAATTAGATGGCAAATATCTCAGGAGCACTAAGACACATGGAGAGCACTTGTGAAATAAAAGCTTTGTAAAGAAAAAATTAACAACACAGGAAAATTATACCCAGAGAGAAGAGTGGAGGATTCCTGACAAGCATCTTTATCAGAAAAGGTGTTACCTTTCTCCCACATCACCCTGCAAACGAAAGTCTGTGTGCCAAAGTAGGACACAAGGGGGTTGTGTAAGCCAAAACCTGATTGACAACATCTGGTACTCAGGGGGTTTTGATGGAAAAATTTTGGTGTGGCCTTACAGACCCCAAATGTATCCTGTCTGTTACCTCCTCTCTCCCCTACACTTCCCCAACAGCCTTTCAGGACAGCTCAATATCCTGACATGTCTCAAGGCGACAGCTTTTCTTTAGGGCCCCTCTACAGCCCATGGTGGTGCAGTGCAGCAGAGCGGGTCAGAGTGGGGCTGCAGCAAATCTAGGCAGGCTGCTGGAGAGCAAGCTGCAAGGGATGTCCCTAAAAACTGCCTTGTGTTTCAGAGTGGCACTGGTTTATGTTACCCTTCCACACTGGGACGTGTGGCTGTGAGATAGCCCTTCCTCACTGCAGCAGGCCTTGAAATAGTACCCACTAAAACTATAATTCAAGCAGAGGAGAGAAGCAGGACTGTAATAAATTTAAGGACTGATTTTATACTCCACATTAAAGTTAATGTAAATTAATATTTCAATTTTCAAGCAGTTTTCAGCTGACAAATAGAAATATTCTCAAAATGGTAATAAAAATTGCTTCCAAAACTTTCAAAACTTCTCAGAAGTTTATCTATAAAAATTCACAAAATGGGTCTCCTTCCACAGCCAGTTTTTGTTTCAACTGATTATTGCCAGAAAAATGAGTGCAAATGTCCTGATTAAGTCTTATTATAAAATGTCAGGCAAGTAATGTCTGCAGGAATGAGAAGCAATTAAATGTTCAAGTAAAACAATCAAATGCAGGAAACAGTGCTCTGAAAGTCAAAAGTCATAGGGCCAGTAGAGAAAACATGGAAAAAGAACACAGATGACTAGAAAAAAGCTATGAAGGAGACTTTTCTGAACTCATCAGTGTGAAAAAGTGATTAGTCTCCTTTGTGAAAAGAGTAAATTAGGAGAAAATAGAATATAAATAAAATTGCCAGAATGAAGATCCAAGAGATGTGAAGCTGACAAGATGTAGGAGAGAGATTCAGAGAAAACTGCAATTAGGAAAAACTGAATGTACCAGAGTAAGGCATCTTAGACATATTTATCTGTAAGAATGATAAAGTTCACTGTTACTGCCTTAAAGATAGAAGACAGCTGCAGTTCAAATGTCTCTGCTTTAAGGCTGTTGTCATCAAACTGCCAAATGTTGTTATTTTTAGCAAACCAATATGTATTTAGGCCAAGAAAAATACTTCACAATTTTTAATGCATGCCAGAAGTAGCAGATAATTTCTTTGTTGAAAAATTCAGATGGATGGAATTCCTTTGTGAACAGAGGTTTTCTTTCATTAAGAAGATCCCAAAATGTGGAGAGGAAGCTACCACTTCACAGCCAAAAGCAAACAAACTGCACGGATTTTAAAGTAGGTGTAATTCTCTAATACAAAAGGTGATTGCAAATATTCACAGTGAGGTAACATTTTCTCTTCAGAAAAGGAAAGCCGAATATGTAGATGAATTGCCCAATGAGTTGAGTCAAATCCAGCCTGCTAATTTTTTTGCCATCAGATATGAGACAGGTGAGAGAAGTAAAAAATTAAAACAAGTTCTTAAAATATTGATAAGGCCAGAGTTTCTGGTATGAAGATGCTTTGCTTTTTCTTTAATTTTATATGGTGGTTTCTCTCTGGTTCTATTCATTTGTGTAGATATTCCACTCTTACCAAGACTTTTGATAATGTATGAGTTCTGAATTTCAATAAAGAAAATTGTGTATAGAAATGTCTCTTTCACTCTTTTTCATGTGACTGAAAGAGATTTTTTCCTCAGCTGCATTTCTTCTTTCCATCTTCTCTGAAGGATGAAGGATTCCCTTTGATCACTCCACATCAACCCTTTTCAACTCTGTGCTCACTTTACATTCAAATACTTTGGTTTTATCTGTGCTCTCCCATAGCAACGGCAGATTTCATTTCCTTAATGTTGAAATCAGTTAAAAACTTCGAGGGTCTGTAACTGCTGTGGTTAATGGGAAGTGCATGTCTCATTCTTTCCCTCCAGTCTGTGTCATGCTGAATGCATAGCAAGAACTCATTTAGTATTAATTCTTCCTTAGTAACAATACCTGTGTGATTTATAGGGTAACACCTTCCAGCAAGACAACTGCCTTTAATCTCCTTGCAGTGTGTGGCACGGAAAAACAAGTAACTTCCCACTGTACTATCATGCTAGTGAAGTACATGGAAATATTCTTCCTTTAATGAGTATTTTACAGAAAAACCTGCTGCCTATCCTCAGCTGAGGCCACAGAACAGAAAGATGTGAACATGGGGGATGACCTGGGGTGGGGAATGACATTCACACCAAGCACCTCGTTAAGTTGCCTCCTCAGTTAATTTGCTGCCAATTGACTGGTTCCTCCTGTGAACACCGTGGGGGTTTCCTGGCACAGAGGGGGAACAAGCTGGACAATGTGGAGGTCAGCACGGTTCAATGGACTAATCACTGTGCACGTGTGAGTCATGGATTCTTGCTCTCGAGTACCAGCTCTGACACTCATCCAACTCAAGGAGTAAGTCCAGCACTGCCAGAGCATTGAAGCCGCACTCCTACACAGCTCCAGTGTGCTCCAAGCAACCAGAGAGGGAAAGGGGCTGTACAGCCTCCCCTGAACAACACAAATGGAGCACAGGTGCAGATGGAAGAAGGGCAGCTGCCCACTCCTTTAGCTCCCCAGGAAGCAGCCTGTGTATGGCATTAGAGGAGGTGATCACTAGAAGCAAAAAAACATTATTTCCCCACCTTCAGTAGCCACTCTGACAGCCAGTTCCCTGGCTGCAGCAAGGTTTCCCAGCAAGAGAGGTGTGAGCAGAAAAAGGTGAAAAAGTCTCTACAAACCTCAGCGTTTTCTTTTCTTTACTGTTAATTTTCAAAGCAGAGCTACACTCTTCTGAGACAGAAATCCTACAGGCACCTGGGACAGTGTCTGTAGACTCAAAATCACATCATCTATTCATTACAGATACTTCATTGTTCTTTACCCCATATAGAAAGCCCAGATATGTTCTATGACACTGCCCAGGAGATCATGCTTACCTTACCACAAACAACTTCAATTTATTTTGAGCCAGTGCAGTTTGTCAAGACCTATTGTTGTCAAGAAAGAGCAAGTAGAGTTTTTTCAATCTGTCTGGGTTTTTCTTCCTTTACTTTATGAAATGTTTTGTGTGCTGATACAAAAGACACCTGGAGCAAAACAAAGCACATGGTTTTGTTGGACTAAAGACACTCTGACAGGAGAGACTTTTTTAATCCTTTCACTGAAGTTATGTCCCTGTTGTAGTCCTGTTATGTGTCCACGCATCCTTTTACGTTGCTTTTAATTTTACAGGCAAACAGAAGTGAGCTGTAAGTTTCTAAAAACACAGGCAAGATCTTGCTCATGAGGACGGCAGTAATTTCCCACTTCATGTTCTGCACCAAACGTAAGTCAACAACTAATCATCGTAACAGTCTGCATGGTGTTTTTTAGGTATTGCTATTAGCACTAATCTTGCAGCAAGCTGGAAAGCATGGCAGGTGCTAAGTGACTCCTCAATGTGATTGCCAGGGCATAGCAATGTGACATTTGGCAGTTCTGAAGAGAAGTATACAGACAGAGAGATGAAAAATAGTCTTGATGCTAGGGCTACTCTTGAAAAGTACTCACCTTTCTAAATTGCACTGGACTTTACATGAAGACATAAAAATGTGAAGACTAATTTTGTACATATAAATGCTGACAGGAAAGTAAAACCTTACAGCAAAGCATTCTCTCTACTCTCCAGTACATTTTTTGTGACACCAAAGCAAGCATTCAGCTGGGACCATATGCCGCATCTCTTTCCACAAGTTTTAGTGAAATTGAGCCATGATCTCAAAGACTGCCTATTACCCTTACTGAAGAGTGAGAAGAGCCAGGAAGTCATAAAGAGCATCATCTGCACTTGATGTTGTCCACATACTCATCCATTGCTTTGCCCTATCAAATCCATCTCTCACCCCAGGGCGACTGGTTCATCAGAAGCTCTAAGGACCCTGACCACCCTGGCTCTCCAAATGAGCTCCTCACCCACTGGCTGCAGGTGCTCTTTCAAGACCTTGTTTTCCAGTCTTACTCAAAGATGAGACTGGCTCAGGCTTTCCCAGTTGTACAGCCCAACTTGCAGTCACACTTCTCATGTGGTTAAGTTGTTCAGGGGTTTAAAGGATGTGCACTGGCAATCACACATCACTTGGCATTGTTTAATTATTAAGCCACTTCAGTGCAACAAATACAAGCAATAACTTCTTGTAACTTAATCAGCTTCTTATGTAAACACTGTAGCAAGTGTTTATCAGTGAGGTATCATCTTATTGCACGTGCCACTGTTATGGACAATTTAATATTACAAACCAGTTGCTGTGATTCAAAGTTATTTGGGTTTGGGATGGTGCACGGGAGGAGGTAGATTGGGAGCCCATCGCTTGGGTGACGGAGTGACTGGACCTCGGGGCTCAGCGATGGAAGCTCCCAGAGCTGCCCGCCCGGTGCCAGCGCACCGAGGACACCCAGGGGGACACGCGGCCCGAGAGTGATTGGTCGGGAAGGACTCTGGTTATGGACCAATCAGGGGCCGAGAAACGGACCAATGGGGAGCCCCCAAAGCGAGTGCGGAGATTGGTGCGTTCCTGATCCCCTTCGAGGGTATAAAGGGGGGCCCTGAGGGGGTTGGGGGAGTTTTTGGTGGTGTGGTGCAGTGCTGTGGTAGGTAGAGGCAGCTGTGTTACTTTGTTCGGGTTCTGACTAGCCACATGGGACCTAGGTTCATTCTGGGCACCGCGGGCAGCTGCTTATTGTAATAAACTTATTGATCTAATTTTTGGGGTTCTTGAGTCGCTTATGACACCACCATGTACTTGCCATAGTGATGAAAATTTTAAGGTGAAGTTCAAGTACTTTATGGATACAAGTTTTAAGAAGTTTTAAGTCAGGTGAACTGAACCATGGAGACGAATCAACCCAAGTCAAACAGCTGTAAAGTCAGATATAACCCAAGCTGCACATCCTCCTCAACAAATCACCACAGGTATCTTGTACATGCCTTTTTCAGCCTTTTAAAGACTGTGGTTACCTTCTTCTTTAATGCAGTTTCTGAGTGCTTATGGTGTACACTCTCAAGCTCCCCATGCAACGGCATAATTAAAACAAATTTCTTAATTTTTAGGCTTTCATACTATTACTTTACCCTACAAGGAGATTCCTAGATCAGTGAACTCTTAAAAGCTCATTAATATCATTACAGCACAGTCCTGAAGAGAGGAAAAGAGATAATACATTTTAAAAAGTATAAAGAAGGAGGAAGAGGTACCATTTCTGTGCTTCAAGAGCCCTTTCCCTAGGATTATTTTACTCACTGATTTTGCAGCTCTCATTACATGTGCTCTTGCTCTGGCAAGTCTTCCCCACATGCAGTGTAAGGGAGTTGCTCTTAAGGTGCAGCAGAGCTCAGAAAAGGCTGTTTTGTCACTGGCAACTGCTGGGTCTGTGTTAGTATCTCACTGCTCCCGTCTCACTGCTGAGATGACAAGGTCTCACAGTGCTAAAACACCGAAAGGATTCCTCCACCATGGTATGTCCAAGTAATGGAAGTTTGTGCCTGAGGGGGAGCAGTCCATTGCAGTTCTGTTAATGAAAGGAAAGCTGAATTTCAATTTTTTTATTTCATCTCAGCGATGGAGAATCCAGCAAGCCATGGGGCGTGGGTTTGATTTTTCAGAAGGGGCAACAGATACCTACAGTTTATGCTTTGGGATTATGTTATGGTATTATGCTTTGTATTATGATGTTAAGTCTTCTCATCTATGTTTAATGGACAGAAGGAATGCTAACCACGGGTCTTGAAAAATGCTTGAAAAATTATTTCACCCCAAAAAAAAAGAAGAAGAAATAGCTGTTGCAATCCATTACCCCCATGCAGTGTTTGTAATAAAAAATGTTTCTTCAGAAAGTGCTGTGCATGTTCGGCAGATCTATATGCATTTATGTTGACAGATTTCATGAAATCCCCATAGAAAGAAAACATTGTTTAAAGCCACTGTTTAAGGTTATGCATCTCTCAAAGGCTGCCTGACGTTAAGAGGTTACCACATTTCATTAAGACAAAATTTCAAAGGATGAAAGCAATGACTGTAATCAAACCGAACACCCAACTTGAAACATCAATTCATCCGCCTCTCACCGAAATTTTGTTTTCTAGGCTATTTCAACTGCAACTACAATGACATAAACAAATAACCTGAGAGAACTCCAGGTTTATTTAGCAGTATGTTTCTAAGTAAACAACCTGCTGTGTAGAAAGTACAGTTCCAGCACTGTACCACAGTAGATGGTGATCAGCTCTCTGCAGTGTGTCTGGAGCCCCAGTTCTGCAGGTCCTTGGCATATTTAACTTCCAGTATTTAGGGGTGAGTTGGTGAAACCAGTGCAAGTTTGATTCCAGCAGATTCTCAGGTGAGCAGCTGGGTACAGGACTGGGGCTTCACTGCAGCCATTTACCAACTGAATGGTTTGAAGGTTCCTACTCCCATCATGCTGTTGAATAACACTATAGTTATGTCCAGATCAAGTGTGGGCTGCAGCCTGACAGCTCCCTAGCGGCAGCTGAACCAGCTCACAGTCACCCATGAGAAAACCCCTGGCAAGTCTTTGTATTTGTTGTATTTTCACAACACACAAAGCTTTCTTTGGATAATGAGAAAAATCTTGTATAAGAAAAACATAACTTGATAAGGAAAAAGATTTCCTGTTATCTTATTTTCCTTTTCAAGAATTTTACAGATTTCACCAAAATTCTGGGAATCAAATTTTGTTTGTGCTGTTTTTTTTTTCTAAATTTCATTTTTATCATCAAGAAATAACATGGAGACATGGATGGATAAATAAAATGAATAGGTTTTTTTTCTATCTATTTTGTTGTCTTGCAGTTATACTGGAAAAGATGGAATTATACAAAAAATAACTATTTTCTCCAAAGGAAATGTGAAGTGAGGTCACCGAAGTGTTTCTTTCTGTATTAGAAGTCTACAGTGATGTCTACATGATTATTTGCACGTATAATACAGATATTTCATCATGACAAGCATTGGTTATCTGTTTTGTTTCTGTCCACATGTAAATATATCCACCTGCTAGTTGTCTGAGAAAGGAGAATGATAGGGCTAAGCCCTTGAGATAACCCAGTTTTTCAGATCCCTAAGTACAGATTTTCATGTCTTAGAAGATTCTTCTAAATTTGGAAGCAATGTCCCAGGTGTCTGGGCTGGTACAGCACTGTAGGAATTAAATTTTCCCTCAGCCTCCTATGACAAAGGAACAATACCAGTCCCATTTTACACTTAGATTTTGGCTTTCCCTCAGGGGTGATGTACTCCAAGAAGTTAATGGTTTTATTTACATCTGGGACACTGTCTCCACCTCCCTTCCTTCCCCGCTAAAAGATTTCTGCAGTATCTGAAGCTGACATACTATCTGCAGAAAGCCCTTAGAATTTTTTTCATTATCTCAATTAGCATTTTGCATTTTTAAGCCTTTGATTGATGTGTAATTGGCATCTTGTGTAGATATGCCGGCAGCTCAGTCTTAGCACAGGAATCCTAACACCGTAGCTGGCTAGCAGGAGCCTTCCTAGTAATCACGAACAGAAAACTGCAGAAAGCTTCCTCAGACCGGCAGGCTTCAGGTCTTGCATAAAAGCAGGCTGCAAATTCGATGGTTTAGGCATAAAATGAGCAGAGACAAAAGAGCAGGATTTGTCCTCCTTTTCTCCTTTATTCCTGAGCATACAACACCCAAAAGGGAGGAGAGAAAGGGGCTTAATCTTGGGGAATCAGTTCCTCATTATATAGGGTCCATGGTAAGGGAAGATGTTGGGGATAGGGTCATCTTGTGCCCAATAATTGCTAAGATTTTGTATCTATATCCATAAAAGGTTCGGAGAAATCCAAACCCCTACCGCGGGAAGGACAAAAGAAAGCCGCGTGTTTCTCGTATGTTTTGGTAACGTCACAGCTCACGTGTAGGACAGGGCCGCCCCTCTGAGGAGGCTACGTGCTCCCGGCGCGGCCGCTCGAATTGCACAATTACTGTGCCGATGTCTTGTGACTTCATGCAGACGTGTGAGGCTGCACGGATCCACACCACCACCAGTGCCGGCACCGCCGCCCGGACCGCTGGAGCCCGCGCCGCGCCACCACCGCCACTCCGCAGCATCGGGGGTGCTGCCGGTCCGCGGCGCCTGCCCAGGGCCGCTCCGCGGTGCCGGTACCAAGCTTCCCTCCGGGCTGCCTGCGCCTGCACCGCCATCCCTCCGGCTCCCAGCTCCACTGTGCCGTGTCTGCCTGCACCACCGCTGATCCGGCCGCCGCCGTGCCAGCCCCGCTGCTCCGGGGCCGCGGGGCACACTGCAACAATCTTGCCCTTTGTTCTCTTCAGTGGGCTGTGCTTTCCTCTCCCTCTTTTTTCATCCACCAAATGCCCCAGGTAGTTTTCTCCTTTCTGTTTCACTTCCTGCTCTTCCATGTTTCAGTATTTCTTTATTTCAGCTCATTGTTCTCTGCTTGTCAGCAACGCTTCTATTTTTTCACACACAGGCACACTAAAGGCAGTCTGATTTGAAGTGCCACCTATAACCTTGTTTTCCATTCCAAGAATTTCATGAATTCTTCCAAAATTTGGAAAGCCCTGTTCTGAACTCAGTTTGGTGACATAATAGTCACTCACAGATTCCAGATTACAGTGGTATATATAAAAAAACCAAAAAAACAAACCAGAATCTTGCACTAAAGATGTTTCTTCTAGTATAATATTCTTATTCCGCCAGGAAAAAAACCCAAAAACAAACCAAAAAAAATCATGAATTTTTTTTGCTAAGAACACCAACAGCTACACAGACAAAAGAAGAGGTAGTTTCTAATCAAAACATCATTAGCAAAAAAAAGCAAGTCCAAAAAAAAAGTAAAATGAGCTGCTCAGGAAGCAATACAGATTCCTTGAGTAGAATGTGGTCTCTGAAAAGCCCATTCCTCATCTTTGTCAACTCAGATCTCATTCACACAGAGTCTGATTTAAGCTTCAAACCATATACACCAGAGGGACTTTTTACTGTGTTCTGTCATTTTCTGCCATGGTTTAGTAACTACTTGTCTTTGAAACTGAAACTCTTGCTGAGTAACTGCAGGAGCCATCAGGCCATGTTGCAATTTTAGTATCTGGAGAAGTAAGGGAAAAAAATACAGCAGTCTTTCAAATCCATTGTGTTACGTATTGATAATCAGAGGGGGAAAAAGAAGAAAAAAGTAAAAAAAAAAAAAGGCTAGGGTGGGGAAAAATATTCAAAATCCTTCTCTGCCTCATATTAAGATTAATCTGAAAGAGTGTTCTAATGCAATTTCTTCAAATTAAAGAAGATAGGAATAGATAAATTTTCAGAGAAGGGTTCCAGAAGGACAAGGCTCCTGCTCTGACAGAGAAGTCCCTGTTTCCACAAGCACTGCTCAGTGAGCATGTTCAGGCTGGGGATGCATTGAGAAGCTGGAATTTTATTCTCAATCCATGTGAATTGTATTAATTTGGACCAGAAAGCCTCTTCTTGCAGCTGCTTGTCCAAGATGATGTCCCTCTGTCACCTACAGTGTTGCATATGTTTCTTCACACAGAGGTTCGCAGAAGAAATCAGTCCAACAGCCTCTCAAAGTAAATACAACCCCACACAAAACTTGCTGAAACTTTTCTGGACACAGCTCTAAATCAAAGGGAAAAGAGGTATAATTAATCTTAGAACCAGAACAGCTGCTTTCAAACAACACAAAATTGTCCAGGAGTCTGGGATTTTAACTGTCTAATCGAGAGCAGAGCCCTCAGTGGCAGTTCTCAGTGTTGGCTTCATTTCATCACCAATAAAGTGCTCAGCCAAACATTCATTTATTCAGATTCATCCAGTCCATGCCATTTAAACCTGTACTTCAGTTATGTGAAAAAGAAAAAACAAGACAAGATAGAGAGCTGGGTTTTAAACTCTCAGCAATGGCTTTGCAAGTCATTTGGCGTTCTTTCTTGGAGTCCAAGCTCCTAACTCATGTCTGTACATAATAATCTCAGCTTTCATTTGGGGAACAAAAAATAAGTTTCCAAGTTTCTGTGGCTTGGGAAGAAAAGAGGAAATATGTACAGCCTAAAGGTTTCCAAATCAGAAAAAAATTTTCACAAATCTCAGAGGTGATCTGCTTTAAAATCTCATAATTTATAATCTGCTCTGGAACCTCCTTTGGCCTCTGACTTAATTACGTTTGTAAGCATGAGACTGTAAATACTTCACTTCCCATACAGACTTTTAGCAGAAGCCCCAGTTCTCCTCATCCTAAGGTTTTTCTGTTCATACAATTTTCGACTAATTCCACTGTAAAACCTGCCTGTACAATATTTTTAGGAGTGTTTCTTTAACATCTCCTTATTACAAGACATTTTAATACACTGTTGAGGGAATGCAAAATCACTGTAATTTATCACTGATGCAAAATAAGACTGTGAATAAAACACCTAAATGGGATGATTTATTTTTATTCTTGTTCTCAGTGAATATTTGGTTTTGAAAAACAGAAATCATAATAATTTTAATGTAAATTAAGTTACCTTATTCCCTCTCCATCACCACACAATCAAATAAAGTGGCAACGGAAATTACTGCAATTCCCTGAACTTGTTTTGCTGTGCACAGAAACTTCTGAATACATATCATGTGAGGTAGTAATTAAGTTCCTAATTTATTTACTTCTTCTACTGGGGCTGCTGTATCTGAGCCACAGTCTTTTGGCAGCAAACCCAAATATTCATCTATTGTGAGATGCAGAATATCCTGAGCTGTTCTAGCTGCTCACAGTTTAATTTAGATATTAACCATAAACACACCTGGGATTAGACAATGGCTATGCACTGCCTAGAAATAAAGAGGCTATAGAAATCCCTGTGAAAATTCTCTCATGAAAACGTAAGTATTGTTCATGAAGAACACAAAACAGAGCTTATATCCAGAGGGATTTGAAGTAAAAGGAATGTGAAAGCAGCAGAGGCTGGAGAACTGCTTTTGCTTTATAGAGGTCCCAAACAGGGATTCAAAAGAGTGAGTGGGTTTTGCAATTCCACAGGCTCTCAGTATTTCCTGAAAGTCTTTAAGATGAATATTTCCAAGCAATAGAGAGAATAAGATATCTGGCTGAGGGTTATTGTTGTGACCAGCCACGTAGTCTAAGGAGGAATAGCAGCAAAGGATAAGAAGCAGAAGTCACTGGGTCACAGCCACCCACCTGTGTATTGAGACGAGATTTTCCCAAAGGCTATACAATATTAAAACTTATACAACAATCAGGCCAGAAATGTAAGGCCACCAAGTTTCACTGGAGGAATGATACTTTAATAGAGAGAGATTATATTTTTCCTCAATTGTCTTGTTGTTCTGCCTAGTTTTTTGCATGCATGGGCTGATTTTAAGCAGAGGTTCTGCCTGCAGACCATGCACAGGCACTCAATACTTTTCCAGAATAAAAAAATCTGCAACAGTTATTTCAGACATGGAAGCCTTTACTTGTGTGTTCCACCATTACCTACACTTCCTTTCTACTGCAACTGTCAGCTTATTAGTTGGTTCAAAATTTCAGGTCAAGAAGAAAGTAAAATTTATCTTAAAAAAAGGCAGCTATAATAAATACTATGTAATAACTCTGTCGTGATTTTACAGATTTTTCCAGCCATATCTCCTTCATTTGTTTTAATTCAAAAGGCTATAGGTGTATTTTAGCTAATTAGTGTAATGCTCACTATTTTCTTTTGTGTTTATATTTGTGCCTGGAATTTATTGAGGTATCTAACAAACAGAGGCTAAGAAAATCAGATTTAAGTACTCATTGATACATAAAATTTTATTAACCAAAAATTATGAAGTGATGAAATGTTATGTGATTACATTAATATTAAAAATACAACTTATTACTTAGGAGTTTACTTAGTTACTTTGTTTCCATTAGAGATGTTCTACACAATTTTATTAAGAAAATCCCTTGTTCCTTCATTGCTTAGCTCTAATTGCCAAATGTTACTGCTAATTTGTTAGACTGATAGTGTTATGCAAATAAAGAATCCTAAGGCTGAAGTCCAATTGTATTAGTCAAAACACCATCAGGAAATGGAAGTAAAGACTCTGAAATGGGAGACAGCACCATGAACACGAAGTTAGCAGAATTCAGTCCAAGCTGTGGACTTCGGCCTGTTACAGAAGATATTCTGTTAGATGAGATTTTCCAAACAAACACGAACTGCAGTGAGTTTGGTAGAGGACTGCCAAGCTGGGTCTGGGCCAGGGGCACCAGCCCTGTGAGAAGGGGCTGAGGAACTGCACTTTTCAGTCCCCAGAAGTGACAGCTTCAAATGGTCAGACAGCAGCCAGGTGCAAAAAGAGACAGAAACAGATCCAGGGCGAGGGCCAAGGCCACCACATTGTTCAAAGTGGCACAGACAGGTGACAAAGTCTGAGATTCAATGAGGCTCCCAGACCCATGGACAGGAGTATGGCTTGGGTCCCAGGTGAGACCAGTCGTGGGCATTAAGGCCTAAGAGTGGTCCCAGAGCCCTGACACAGCCATACATTGAGAGCAGAGAGGTTCAGGCTGGAGAAAAGGAGAAATCTTTTCATTGGGAGGGCAGTCAAACAGCAAAACACGTTGCCCAGAAAGCCAGTCCCTGTCCTGTGCAGGTTTTCCGTAGTCAGGATAAATTCCTGACCACCCTGGTATAACCACACAGGCAACTCAGTCTAGAAATGAAGGTGCCTTCCAGTCTGATTTCTTACAAGATCCTATATTTCAGTAAAATTTAAGTGACCCTATTTACCTTCACCTTAGGTGTCATATTTCAAACATGAGTGCAAAAATGTGTATCAGTGGTGTTTTACTTACACCACTCAACAGACTGAAAGTTTAATATTGATGTACTTGTTTTATATAATTTCTACAGACATGAAATGACACAAAGAGGAGTACAGACCAGACTTGTTTAACAGTGTTTTTATGTCTCTGTCTTCATGTTTCAAATGGATTTATCCGGTTACACTTAAACATCTTTTGGATGTCTCTTGTAATCTCCACAGGATATTGTTGTTTCTTTAACAACTTAATACACAATCAGATGCTTCAAAATATCAAGCCTGTCATTTTTCACTTAGTGAGACAAGTGAAATTTCTATTTTATTACAGTAGAAGTTAACTGATCAACTTCTTTGCATTTACCAGAATGAAAATGTTTCTGTTAATTTGCTGCTTTGTGGTCTGGCATTGACACTGATGTGTGGAAAGAGCTCTAAAGAGAGTGATTCTTCAGTGGATGGGGGAATGTCATCAGGGAAAGAGAAATGTGCTGCATGCCCATGGGTTTTGCTTTTTGTAAAGCAGAGGAGTATGCGCTTCTCACCCAGCAATATTTTATTGTTAATGTTGCTGTTTAATTTCAGATGTGTTTAAATAGATCAGTGCACCAATTCTTGTGGTTCTTTTTGATATCCTCCAATAGACCAATTGAACTGCTTTAAATACTTCGACAGCAGTTGGTTAGAAATGTGTATCATTTTAGCCCTTTTCTATTCAGTGGCTAACATTTCCTAGGTGACAATACTGTACTCTTGTAACCATAAACCTGTACCACATGAATACAAACTTCCCCATCCTTTTTCTGCCTCACCGTCATCCTTTAGCATCCTGATACCAATTTAGAAATTCATTTAAGACTTTTCCAGCACACTAATACATGTTAAGGGAAAAAATATTAATCCATTAATATGGCAGGTGGAAGAGGACTCCTCTATGAATTTTTGGCAATGTATGCAGGCAATCCAAAGCAACCAAGAACTACAGCGCAGACTGCATATATCACAAAGAACCACACTAGATTCATTTTTCAGGTTATCAGCCACTGGACCCAGATGCATCTCTAATTTTAAATATGGAGAAATAAACCTATTGTTATGGGTTAGCACAGCTTGGGGTTTTAGTTAAGGAAAAAAAATTCCACCAGCCACGGAAGTGATGTTTTTGCAAGGGGCTGTTGTAACTTCCTTCAGACCTGATAGAACTAATCAGTTGGCTAATTTGAATATTGACACCTCTGTTAAGCCATTTAAGAAGCTTGACATGCCTCTGTAGAAGACACATTTAAATACAAACAAGCCCAGGAATCGCTCTCTTGCTTCCGGCCCTGGACAGGTATCCAGGGTGCCCGCTCGGCCCGACGGGCTGGGCCGGGCCTGGCCGCTGGGCCTGGTGGGGGCCGGGCTATGGCCTGCGGCTCTGTGCAGGCCCGGTCCCCCAGCGCGGCTTGGCAAGATCGTGGCCTGCTCCGTGCAAACCGGTCCCATGGCGTGGAGGGCCCCTCTCCGGTCCGGCCACCATTTGGCAGAGATCAGGTGACCACCAGTGGAAGGTAAGTTCCAGCTGCAAGGCCCAGGCCCAGGTAAGATCAACCCTTTCAGCTCTGTAAGTTCCCCAGAAGAGATGAAACCTGCAGTCATCAATCTTCTCCCAGGTCAGAGGAAAGAGAAAGGCAAAGGCACGTGAAAACACACCATGACTGAGACACCAAAATCAGATAAGAAGAAGAAAGAGCTGAAGCCCAGAGAGATGAGATAGAGGAGATGCTTCAAACCTAGAAGCTGAAATTCTTTTGTAAAGCTACAGTGATGGACTATGATACATCAGAGAACCCTTTTGTAATTTCATGAAAGCGTGCGGGGTGGAGCGTTCAAACCGCAGCCACCAGCAAAGGTACCTGTGGTGAAATCAGCAAATGTTGAAGTAGCTGTAATCTAATGAGAAGCCTGAACAGAGAGAAATAGTGATGAAGTGAAGACCCTTGCTCCCAGGAAAGAAGAAGACCTCTGTTCTTAGAGATGAAGATGACCTCAGAGATAGATGAAGAGAACCTTTGCTTCTGAACAGCTCATCCTTAAAATAGTACCACATTAGCTAAGATTGAACCCTCAAAAACAGTTGTGGGGAAAGCTGTAATTCGAGGGAAGGGACTTTCATATGCCAGCAGAAAGCCACCCCGGGCGGCTGTTGCACTGTGGTATTGAAGCCATGAGAAAACAGTGTCTTGTGGAGAAGCCCCATAGCATGGGCAAGAGAGACTCCTCTCCCTAAGTGAACTGGTGAAAGACTATTATAGAAGGGGTAAACTGACTGAAATAATCCCAAATTTGTGCTTTTATGTTTGTAAGTGGGAGGAGGGAGGGGGGTAGGGGGAAGTGTTCTGAAGATTTATTCTGACCCTATTATTCCTTTTTTCTTTTAGTTCTGTTAATAAACTTCTTTATATTCTTTAGAGTTTGGAGCCTGCTTTGCATTCCTCCTAATTTTTATCTCACAGAAGGTAAAAGATGCAAAGAAAACCACTACACCTATATATTGTCAAATGCTAAATATAGGCTCTGTATCCAGTCAACTGGGGTGTCTGTGGTTATTCAAGTTATATTTATATAGAACTATATATAAAACAATAAGGGGCTATTCCTGAAAGCATGCAGGGCTTCATCCTCATCAGATTGCACCCTGTTCCTCAGTACATCAAGACTACCTTAAATACCCATCCATTCAGCCAGTGAATCTGCAAAGTGAGCAAGCATCACTTCCACACCACCATTCAGTCCACTAATGAAAGTATCACACAGCATTGTGGCCAGGAGAGAGCTCTGAAGGTCCCTCATGACACAGCTGTGTACCACTCAGTGCTCAACTCATATCTACCTCTCTGAAGCCTCCAGTTAGTTTTGCAGCCCTTTTCATTACAATTTCTATTTCACAGAGAAAACACCTGAGTTTTGAAAATGGTGTGGGCAAAAAATTTGGAATAAAATTTGAAATTTAGAAATATGAAAGAAAAGTAAAATTACTTACCAGTCATGCAGTAGGATCTCAGGTATACAAATAATAATAGATATTTGGTGTAAAGCCCTAAACCCTTCATTCAGTAAATGAGATGCTTCTCTCAACCTCAAAGACAAGTTTTTAAAAACAGCTAGTTATTAAACATTAATTCAGGTGCACTTATGAATAAGAAACCAGTTACCTTCTTTTTGATTCTATTCACGGTAAGCAGAACTATTACAATATTTTATCATTAAGCTATCATGAGATTTGGAAATAAAATCTGCTTACTGGGAAATGAGGCTTTCATAAAGGATAGGCTTATTTAAAGTTCATTACATCCATAGAAGGCTATCTAAAATGTCCAGGTTCAGGCACTCTGAAATGACAGGGGTCATCTTCGGAGGAACCACTGTTGCTAGGAAATTCAAGCATCAAAGTGCCACAAGTTTATAATTTAACCTTTTTTGTCTAGGGATGTTGAAGATAAATGTACTCCCCAGAACGTGCAAGGCTTTAACCAGGTCTGCACTATTTTACATGGAAAAGGGGGATCACAACCTTGCCTAACTGTGTTCTGAGCACTCCCCAAATCCCTGTATTCACAGTACAACAGCAGTTGTACATTTCCTTCTCTTGGAGTAGAAGTGCTTTGCCATATCCCTTTCTCATGTCATTCCACTCCATTAACAACTCCCAAAGGCAACTGGCCCTAATGGGCAAGATAAAGAGAGTCAGCATTTAATATCTGTGATTTAAAAGGTTGCCCAGTGTAGGAAGAGCAAGGGGAGTTTGGGGTGAGCAGCTGGTAAGGTAAGACTACATTTGAAAATAGCTCAGACTGGATGAGAGGATCCAGTTTTTCATACATGGTGGAAAAGATGTTTGGGAATTTTTGCCTGCATGGAGCCATGGATCACCATAGGCCCAGATGCAGAGAAGCACCAGCTGGATGCAATAACCTCTTTGCTTCTGTTGAGCCCAGGGATCTGGTATCAGAAAACAACTGCCTTTTGACTGGAGGAAAGCAAATGTTACTCCTATCTTCAAAAAGGGCAAGAATGAGGTCCCAGGAAAACTAGTGGGCTGCCAGCCTCACCTCCTTCCCTGGAATGGTGATGGAAGATAACATTCTGGAGATCAACAAGCATGTAGAAGAAAAGGTCTTTGGGAGTAGTCAGCGTGGACTCACCAAGGGGGAATCATAGTTGGCCAATCTGACAGCCTTCTGTGATGGCAAGGCAGGATGGACCGATGAGGGAAGAGCAGTGGTTGTTGTTTACCTTGACTTCAGCATGGCTTTGGACACTGTCTCCTTCCAGCCCTAACCCTGGGATTCTGTGATTCTCTGAGCAGTGCTCACCAGTGCAGTACTTTCATTCCTTCTAAGGTGCAGTCCCAGGACACTGTCAGCCTCATAATGAACAAATACTTACAGATATTATTTTGAAGAAGTGAAATGAAAGTGCTGAAGGCAGTCTGCCCTTAACACTGAAATGGCTGAAGAGGCTCATGGGCACCTTGACTGCGAGATTACTGAGATGGTTCCAGCAAAAATGAGCTAATACAAAGTAGAAAATAATGGAACAAGGACATCCTCATAAGGAGAGGTTATTTGTGACTCTCTGTGCCTCTAGACAGACCAGTTCCAGGAAAATTCTAACTGCAGTNGAAAAAAAAAAAAAAAAAAAAAAGAAAAGAAAAAAGAAAAAAGAAGAAAGAAAAGGAAAGGTGGGGGGGGAGAGACAAGAGAATGTTGCAACTGTAACAGAATAACAGCTGAGACACTCCTATACTAAGACACTGATGACCTGACACTGAAGCAGACTTCTACAGGAAGGCCTTCAGGATCCAAAGAACAGCACACAGCAGAAGGGGAGATGGGGAAATGCCCAGAGGGAGACATACACAGTTGCACAGGTAACTACTAATTTGAACTAATCTGCCTGGATGGGAGACAGGCTTTTCTTTATTCTCACAGTCTAGTTACCATGTTCTACCAAAATGACTTGAAGAATTTCACTACATGTGTATTTTCCTTGATTAGCAACAGATCTGAATATGTATTTCCTTAACACAGAGTCAAATTTTGATTATTGCAAGCCAGCTGCCTCTCAGGGCAGCAAAAAAGGTTCTATAAATGATTTATTCTCATGATAGGGAAAGTGTTCTTCTTCCATATCCATATGAATTATTTGGGGTTGGAACTAGACGATCTTTAAGGTTCTTTGCAACTCAAGGCATTCTATGATCCTGTGATTATTTGCCTGAGACTGGAACATGCATTACACTACATTTATCAGGACACAGCTCTCAGGGAGGCAACCAAGGGGATTTAAGCAAGGAAAAGGCCATATCAGTAATCAAATAATGCACAAACTGTGGTGTCACAGCAAACAGCAGCAATTGGAACCATTGCATTATACACAGGTTAAAAATAATTATACAGCACTTGGCTACCACAATAACCTCTCAATAAACAACTCTTAGAGTCATAATAACCAGTGGTTGCAGCCAGCATTTGGAACAGCATGAAACTCATAAAAAATTGAGGTGCTCACTGCTGGACCAAGAAAGGCATCTACCCAAATTGGGGGCAGGAAGAAAGCATCTAATTCTGCCCCTGCCTGAACAAGAGTGAAGGTACTCTGAGTATAGAGGAGCGTGTGCACAAAGGAGAAGAAACTGGGCTGAGGATTCTGAGCTCTGCAATATTAACTGAGTGTGAGAGTTGAAATAAAGACTGCAAGGTTTATTCTCCTGCAAGAACTTCTCTCTCTGTAGTTACTTTTGGATGAACTGTCAGACTCTTCACTGGCATAAAAAACTTCGGTAGACTGATAATGAGCTTTTATTAAAGATCTTCATTTTAGTTAAGAAAATAAATTCTATGGTCTAGTGACAGCCAGAATGCTTCTTTCAATGGTTTCCCCATTTCACTGAAAGTTTGGGATTACTTCTCTTCCCATTACCACAGTATATAAACAGTCCATATGAAAAATATGACAGCAATCTCTTAATATTGCCTATATAAAGCCTTTCTGCTGAATCTGAGAAGAATGAAGTCAAAACCTTCTGCAAAAGCTGTGAGATGAAAATCAATTAAATTAATATTGATTCATGGTTTTTATTACTTTTCTCCCTTCTTTTATATTCTCCTTTCTCTTTCTTGTCTTTTCCTCAGAATTGTGGTTTGACCCCAGCTGACAACTCAGCCCCATACAGACAATTTGCTCACCTTCCCCTGTGGGATGGGGGAGAGAATTGGAAGAGTTAAAGTGAGAAAAGTCATGAGTTGAGATAAAAAAAGTTTAATAGGTAAAGCAAAAGCCCCAAACAAACAAAGCAGTACAAGGAATCCATTCACTACTTCCCAAGGAGGGTGTTCAGCCATCCCCAGGACAGCCGGGCTCCATCACATGGTGACTCAGGAAGACAAACACCACCACGCCAAGCAACATCCCCTTCCTCCTTCTTCCCCCAGCTGTATATGCTGGCAACCTTCACACTGGACAAGTTCATGGTTCTCCAGCCTAAGCAGTCAAGGAATATAAAAAACCAGGTGCTTATTTGGTGAACATGAGACGAGTGGCATTCCTTATAAAATGATCATTGTTGGACTTTAATAGTTCATACAGGCTGACGTCCTCAAAATTAATGAGGCATTTGTTCTTAGAGAATCATCTTGCTAAGAAACTGTTTGGGGTTTTTTTAAAATAATTAATCATCTGGATTAATTATTAAGAAATTACCTTGGTTTTGCAATGATGTTTTGTGCTTTCACTCAGAATCCTTCTCCTATAGGCTACACAGCTTAATAACTATGGCACATCAAATATCAGATCTGCTGTGGCAGAAACAGAGACCCATGTACCTCTGTGCCAACTGCAGAATTTGTAGCTAAAGTGGAAGAATTTTAAATTGCTAAAGCTTACAGTCAATTCTCTGACGAGGGAAGAACAGGACAAAGATCTTAAGAAAAGGTTAAGACTGGATCCAGGACTTGGCTTAGCCTTGATAAGTAAGTTGTCTGGATTGCTGTATTCTGTAGAGACATAGAAGCCAGCAGTATTCAAGGCAGAATAAAACTATTTTTTTTTGCTCACCTTTGCAAGGGGGGCACTCAGCACCACAGGCACAGCCAGCTGGCCAGAGGACACACTCCTGCAATAGAGTGGGGCAAGAGAGGGGAAACAGCCATGGAGAGAAAACTTAGAATAGAATAGAATAGAATAGAATAGAATAGAATAGAATATTTCAGTTGGAAGGGACCAAAAATGATCATCTAGTCTGAAGAATATATCCTGTAAAAGAAAATCTGCAGATACCCCTCCATAATTTTATTTCCATTCTATATGCTGCTGTAGAAGCCAGTAAATGCAGATATAAACACCATACAGTTTCCAAAAAGGTAA
This sequence comes from Platysteira castanea, assembly GCA_013397175.1. Lineage (NCBI taxonomy): Eukaryota > Metazoa > Chordata > Aves > Passeriformes > Platysteira > Platysteira castanea. The sequence goes on along the minus strand of VYXC01011606.1, from coordinate 4,101,543 downwards.
TTTACTTCCCTAAAATATATTATTAGATCCATAAAACAGAGATTCAATTACTAGAGGAAAAATGGTTACTGATTGTTGAACCTAATGGGTTTGGAACCTCCCTGAGAGCTAACACTGAGAAAGTCTCCTATGAAAACTTAAAAAGAAGTCCTATAAAGAAGCTTTTTCCCAGAACGGGGTGGTTAACTCCTTTATCCACTTTTGATCTTACAAAATGAAGCTGAAAATCTATACACAGGTGAGGACCATAACAGCCCCTTAATCCACCAAAAGCTTGATTCAAAGCTATTCCTTGAATAGTTTCTGTAGTGTACTCATTCTTCACTCTTTCAGTGATACCTTTGAGTCTCCAGTGAGTGCACAACACAGCACTTTCATTCCCTGTAATAACCATAAGACTTGCAAGATGCTAAATTCCTGAACTGGGCATTCGCATGCTCCTCCTGTATCATATAGTCAGGAGTTTCTCCCCAGGTAACCCACCATTGCCTGTTCCTTAGAGATGGAAAATTAAGGGACTTGTCTTCCATCTCGATTTTAACCCATGCCCGGCTCACCAGCTCCAGACAATTCTCTAGATCAGTAACAGAAAATTCTACTCTTGGTCTTGTTTTCGCCCTCGCTTTGCTGTGGTCTGCAGAGGATGGATAACAAATTCTTTTTTCCAAGAGATGGTAACCATACCTCTGATTTGCAGAAGCCTACCTATTCAAGCATGTGCCAAACTAAATTTAACAATGCCAGAGTTATAAAGGAATTGAACACTAATTCCAATCGCACATAAGGTGAAAACACACTTGAGGGATCTATTCTTGTTTGGTTCCCCATGCACATTCCAATCCCTCTGTCCCTCACTGTCATTCACATCTTAGCTCATTTGCATCTTGAACATAATTATATTCAAAGCAAGACCACAGGGCATGAACTCATTCCGTATTTACCTTCCAGTCCCAGAAAGGTCATCAGTACCCATACTGGGAGCATATTTAAAAGTGCTTCCACCTCAGCACCTCAGTGTCAGGTGTCTTTTGACCTCGTAATAACTCTGCAGGGACTTGGGGTTTTGTCAGCATGAGATTCTCAGTACAGCTTACCTGTAATTATGAATCCATTTACTTAGTACAATTCTTGACGTGTATTTTCAGATTTATAGATGCTTTAAAGATAATTACTTAATTTCATTAAAAGTAAATCTGAAATGGGAATACACTGGACTGCTACAATGATCATATTTCACTTTAATAGAAAGAGATATCAACATGTATTAGATGCAAACAAACCAGGGAGATATAGTGAGTATGGCCACTTAGGCTGATTGAAAAATGATTGAATAATGGCCATATTACTGTGAGAAAAAGTGGCTTCGCTCTTGAAAAATAATTATGTTTTTCTGTCTAGCTGCAGCCAAGTAGGTGAGAAGCTTAGATTATTTTCTTTGGTCAAAAGATGATAAGAGTATGGATGTATATCTGTACATTTAATTTAGGTTCATTTTTAAGTAAAAAAGTGCTATTTTGAAAAAAAAGCCAAAGTTAACTCCAAATTCACTGAGATGTTGTATTCAAATATTTGACTATTTTCCTCCATTCTTTGCAGCCTCAACTCTTTGTAAAGTTGTAAACTGAAAACAGTTTAGTTCTTCTCTTTTAGCTCAGGTTTTAATTGAATGTATTTCACCCACAAAATACTATCACTCTGGCTCCACTGGGAGCATAAATAAATAATTTAAATTTTGTCATGTTCACAACCAATGATTTTCATCAATTATACAACCGTACTGCATTTTGCTCTGAAAGACATCAGCTATTAGTCTCTAAGGATATCCCATCAAACGACCAGGCTCTTTGATTTCTCTTGAGAAATAAAAAAGCAACAATATTGGTCTATTCTCCTTGAGTGGTCAGGAGTAAAGTTATTATCTGTGTTCACCCTTCTGTTGCCATCATTTTTCCATCATACACATTTCCATTCCAAGCAGCTTAGAAAGAGAATATTTTTTCTTGAGCTTTCTTTTTTTCTACACCCTGAGCAAATGCTAAACAATATTATGTCAGTAGCTGAGAAACGTGCCCTTCTTCCTCCTGGCTTGCAAGCCTGGTATCCCACATTACAGTGTTTTACTGTAGGCTGTCTTCTTTCCTATTTGTCAGCACTGGGACCAAAGGATTGCAGGTTAAAATCCAGGTAGCTTGGTTCTGTAAAAGCTCTACAGAAAGAGGCATTAACCCAGAAACAATACAAGTAAAACCACCAACTCAGGCAATGAAAACACTGCTACTCTGCTGTCCCAGTGCTATATTAATGACCATTTGATGTAGCATCTCACAGCTGCATCAGAAGTTCTTCAATTTGAAAGGGGATAAAGGTGAATCAATTAGTTTAGATATAGAGGAATTAGAAATTAGTTCAAAACATCCTCTCAGACTGACTTACCTGAAAGCACTGTGAAATATTTTTCCAAAAATTGCTCCAAGCAGAATGTGAACTTTGTTTGTATAACGATCATGATAGATGTTTTACCTTTACAGTCTGATTCCCCAAACCAAAACCCACTTGAAATGCCACAGAGGATCTGAAATGTCTTGGTTTAATATCAAGAGAAAATGAGCTCTGAGAAGTCACCAGAGGCACAGAGCTCTGGCAGTGTACTGTCCTCTAGAATATATTTAAATTATCAGACAAGCCTTTGCCACTTCAGAATTGAATGCCCAGTTAGGGATGTAAACAAAGGGAGCTTGCTAAAAACCAGGTTATTGGATAGAAGCTGAGCATCACTGAGGCAAGATGCCTTTCTGCCCTCCCCACTGTAGGTATTCACCTACCTTCTCATCCCTCTGGCTCTGTATGGCAGTGGAAGCAATGACACACCTGCCAGCAGCACCCCAGAGGCTGCTGGTTTAGACAGCAGGGCTTTGATCCTCCACTACAGGACCCAAGGCAGTACAAGGCCTGGTCCAGGGGGTACTTGGAAAGGAAAGAGGGAAAAATCTGCATGAAAAAAATCTGACCTTTCCAGAACTAGGTATTTCTTAACCAGAGCCCCTGTAAAGGAGGAGACATCTCTCAGCACTGGAAGTCAGGGTCCTGGCCCTCGCTCAGAGCAGAGGGTGGAAAGCCCAGGTAAGTGCCTAAGTTGGATTTGTGTGTAACAGCCTTATTCATGTGTGTAGCAGCCTCATTCCGAGTCTTCCAACAACCCACTCAAAAGCCAACAACAAATCTCTTGACCAATACATCCCCTAAGCATGGAAGCTGGAACCTCCTCAGTGTAAGTTGAAGATGATAGAACTCGTCAAATAGATGTTGAAGCTGGTGGATATCTTAAAGGGAAAAAAAAATATGAGTACCGTAATAAAACAGTATCACAAAAATATGCACACATTGGGCAAATTAAACTTTTATGAGTGGTTGGAATTCTGGAATATTTTATATTTCTATGCTTTTCTTTGCCATCTTAATTCTTTTAATATCTTTATTCAAATCAAACCAATAATTTCCTTTATAGATATCTATCACAGAGCTAAGGCTGTTTTCTGTGTATAGTCCATGTACACAAAACCCTTTCCTATTTCAGTATCAATGACTTAAAAAAAATAAATCAATTACAAATTTCTTCAAAATCTGACAGTGAAAGCACTGAAGTCCTAATTCATAGAGCTTTGGGATATCTCTGACCCTTCTGAAACGAATGAGGCAACAAAAATGGATTAAGATTAGGGAACACTTGACATCTTGAAGGGTTGTGGTTTTGTTTTTTTTTTTAATTGTAGATTTTAAAATAAAGAATTGACAAAGAAAAACACATTTCTTTCATATTAGTCAAAATAGAAGAAACTGAAAACACTGAATATAAAAACACAACTAGACTGTGAGTGTCTGCTAAGAGGCACTGCCTATGAAATGTCCATAGTTTTCCAGAATTACAGCAATATAGGGGAAAGTTTATGTTGAAACAAAATAGCTTCCATATCCATATCCACACAGATTTAGGAAGTTTGCCAGGATGCTCATGTGTTATAGAGTAGCAAAATTCTTTCTGAAAGAGGAAATGCAGCTGTTCTCAGAATATGTTAGACCTAAAGATATGGGAAAAAAATTGAATGGTCACATCTCCATGGACACAAGAACAGAAGAAGATCACATCGTTAAATTGTTATTTAGTTTTTAAGTTGCTGGGCAGATATGAAATCAGTGACATCCATTTTAAATGAAAAATTGAACTGAGTCCATTTAGACAAGCATATCTGAATCTCCTAGAAAAAGAAGTTATAGGAAATCGTATGGATGACTTCTAGATGGCAGCTTTATGGTATATCAGATAATTAGCAACATCACTGCCTACCATAATCTTTTTCTGCATACAAGTCATGCGTGACCATCAGGAATGATCCTCCAGTGAAAGAATGCTATTGCCTTATTCTGTGAAATAGCTTAATATTTCTGAACAGTAATTCCAAAAAACACAATACCAAAACACTATACCAAAATACATGGTGGGTTATATAATACCTGCATTTCAGGGTTACAAAAGGGTTTTGTTCCTGGAAGTCAATGCCAAAGAAATTATTTTGTTACTTATTCATTGTGCACTGTCTACGACATAAAGTGAACACCATTGTTAGGGAAATAATACTCTGTTGCTTATCAGGGGGAAGGCCTCCTTGTCTTAGAGAAAATTGGAATTGTAAAATCTTTTGCAGTCCTCATTTGAACAAAATTTTGGCTTCAGACCTTTCTGACTTCACAATACTAATCTACATTAGCATATTAATCACCAATTTCTACATATGAAGCAATACCTCAACACACCAATTGTTCTTGCAATTCAATCATTAAAAAATTGTACAATCAAATATGTAAACTAACAGATGTAAAATGTAAGTTAACATTTTGAAACTCACTTCTACATTACAAAAGACCAAACCCCAGATTTAGGTGGTGCCCAGGCCGCATATTATCCCCTCAGGTCTCCTGGTGCTGTGGGTCTCCAGACAAATTGGAAATGCAGCCTTACTTGTTCACCTTCAAATATGCAGCCAAACTGAGTGGAATAAGTAGCAACAGTTTACTTTCCAGTGGGTTTCAGACACAAGGTCAGGTCTCAGGAACTGATAACTCCTCAAGCTGAATCCGTACATTTCTAGCACTTCCCCAGCTGATGGTCACACAAGAGAATAGATATTTGCACTTGTTCAGCTCTCCAGTACAGTACATCAACAGGGATTATACCTGTGGATGGTACAATGCTATAGTAACTGTATTTGAAATAAATAAATAAGATCTGTGTCTACCAATTAATCATTTGAAGACTCAAATGTAAAACAAGTCTCAGTTGGCCTCTCTTACGTCTTACAGGATTGTCTGTGAACGGACACATCAAAGCAATGACCCAAAGCAGTTAATCATTAATGTCATTGCTTTGCTAGAACACAGTGCACCTGCCAAGCTGCACTGCTCATTTTAGTCTTAATGTCTTGTGAGAAAAAGCCTTGTGCCCTGTCAGAGCCAGACAGATATTCCTACATATCCAACTCTACCTGCTTTACTTAGAGGTACATTACTAATCCAGAGCCTGAAAACTGTAATACAGCAACATTTACTGAATGGTATCTGAAAGAGAGAAATCATTCACACTTGATTATTTTGCTCAAAAGCCCATAGGTTTAGAGGATCATCCTTACTGTGTTGTAAATTAAACAGCTGCTGTGATCTGATTGAAGTGGCTCAAGTGATTTAATCAATCACTAAAGCTGTTTATTAGAATTACAAAACAACAAAGAAGATCTTCGGTTGGCAACATTCCATCATATTTTAAAATATTCCGCATGGCCAAGGGGCCAGGACCCTGTGTATGCTGTCCCTCTCCTAAAGTGTCAGGCATACACGGTGTTGTTGTTGTAGAACACCTATTCAGAAAACATCTAATTTGTTTGAATCAGCCATGAAGATCCCCTCTTGTTTCACAAATGAGTTTTTCAGTTCAGTCAAATAAATACCATTTGTGAAATGTTCATTTAAAAGAACAATATTCCTCTACCCATCACAGTGACAAGTAGAGGAATTAGAAACGAGCAAGAGATTACTTGGTAAAACATCCCCAATTTGTGAAGTCCCCCAAGATACTTCTAGTATGGTTTAGTTCTCACTTACAAAATGTTCTCATTTTAACAACTTTCTTCATTTTGCAGTATAATTTATTATTCTGTTCACATTTGAACTAACATATGCAATATTTTACACTTTTTTATTCTTCCTACAAGGCACAAGGACTGCTTTTTTCTATCACTTCCTCATAGGTGACTCTACTGGTAGCTAAGGAGACACTCCTGATTTTTGTCCAGCAATATAAAAAAATGTCAGAATCAGATTTATAATTTCCTCAGGTTTATTAAATTTACGATCTCCTTGGTTTTATGAATATTTCTACTAGGCTTATATCCATTATTGCTTTATATCTGTTATTGCTACAATATCATCTTTGAAAGAAGACAAATAGAAAGGAATTCAGCTATGCTCTGTTTGGCCATTCACATAAAGCTTTAATGACGTTTCCAGGTTTTTGCTTAATAATTCCATTAAGAGCCTCGTTTCTTGGATGCAGGCTGCTTCTAGAAAACAAAGTTAAAGTTTATTACAACATGAAATAAAGATGTACTTTCTGCTGTTATTCAGGGAACATAAAATATTTAAATTTTTTTCCACTCTAAGTTTTGAGGCATTTTGCTAATCTGCTGCAATTTTGTGGTAATTTTGAAAGGTCTTTATAAACTTGATAATACAGTGCACTGCAACCCTTCCACCAACCAATTGAATGCTGTGCTCTCTGAAGTCAAGTGGATCAATGCTTAGTTCTACAAAACATTTGGGGCTTTCCATAATGACCACTACTTTTCTCTTTATCAATTTGATTTCCTTATTTCCTGCTCCATTTTAATGGCACAGCCAGGGAGATATTGTCAATGCAGAATCTCTCTCTAATACTAAATAGAATTTGTCATTTCAGTTAACAGCTGTGCCTTGTTATTTCTGTGCTGAGGGAGAAACAACAACTTCTCCATATGGCCAGAGAAGCTCTTTAACAGAGATTTCCTAAGAGAGCTTTGTCTTTCTTACTGGGATTGCATTGCCTATGAGTTTTGTTTTGTCTTCTGGTTTCATGCCAAGAACTTTAAAGCCAAAGTGAGAGATCACAAAGGAAAAAAAATTGTATCTAACATCCCTTCAACTGTAAAATAGGGGTACTTTGATTAAATAATAAGGTATTATAGAGGCGTATGATAAAATATAAAGTGAGGCATAATAAGTGAGTTATTAGGCCACTTTTACATTGTTCTTGTACCATGTGCTGTGCATCTGCAGAGTTGCTCTGAAATCCTGACTGCAAGCTCTACATGAGCTGGTACCAGGCCACAGAACAACCAGAGTTGCAGCTTCCTCACTAGCACTCCCTTACAAAAGGGAAACTTCCTAGAAGCCAGAGCTCTCTCCTTGCACACCTGACACCCCTCTGGTCTGTCAGGAATCCCCTTGCAGCTCACATGGATATAGGATGGGGCAATAAATTCCCAATCTTGGCACCACCAAGGTATTGCACAGCTCCCCTCATTTGATGCAAGGCTGGGTTTATCCAGGTCTTCTGAAAGAGAGGGAACAGGTGGGGCAGAAACTGGGACCCCTTAAAAAAGGGTGTTTAGAGGATTGTGGGCTTGGTGAGTGAAAACTTCTGGTACTTTCATGGTGCTCCTGCTGAGAACAGGAATGACAGCAAGAACAGCCCTTAAGGATCGCACTGATCCTGCTTTGCTAAATCAACATTTTAACTTCTCAGCCCTACTTGTGCCATTAACACTGTCTGAACAAGATGAATGTTAACTGAAACAATTCTGTTCCATTATGGATCTTTCTTTGTCTATTATTTATTTGATTCAGTTCAGAAATTTTTCTACATTATTTAAAGGGCGCCTGTCTACAGCTTAAGAGTGAATAATGTAGTAAGACAATTGTAGAACAATCTGAATTGATTGGAAAATGGATGAAAGCTGTTATATTTAATATAAATCTTGGTTTTTTTCTGAATTGGCATGTATATGTCACTACCCAATTGATTAATATTTGCAGTAAATCACCTAGCACCTGGTAGCTGTGGTGATGTGCTGGGATTCTTCTTTTCTAGATCTTCAGTGAAAAAAGGAAAGATGGTCAGAGCTGCAGTAACATAGAGTCAAAATGTTAGGTGAGGAATGAGAGACACAAACACCTCTGGTACAGATGGATGGAACCAACAGAGCCATAAGGAGAGATGGCAGCCTCTGTCTGCCAGTGGTCCTAACTTCAGTGGGTTTCGGGAATAAAGAGTTGAGAGGTATTCATGAAAGTTCCCTGGGAATCACTTAATTAGGAGAGTTTTAAATTACTTAAATCACCAGCAACTGAGTGCAAGTGATGAATTGAGCACCATGTTAGAAATGCAGCTGGGGAAACTACTGGGATGGCAAACACATGGTAATCTTTTGCAAAAAACTTTATATGGGTAAGAAAATCCTGTGTGAAAAAACCCTTAAGTTTTCTGCAAATAGAGCTGTGAGTAGCTTATAGGGGATGGACAAACCAAAGCAAGGCTGTTGCCATACAGTTGTTCACCACAGATCATTTTCCAAGGTCTAGGAATGATCATAAGGTTTGATTTGTTGGAAAAAAATGAGTTTGTAGACTATGTTAATGTAAATTAATATAAATGATAAATTAATTTGTGGGCACTTCTCTGAAACAGCAGAAGGAAATGCAGTGGCTGCATTTCATCAACAAAAAATTACTTAACCTTATTAACTCACAGATAAAAGAGGTAATGAGCCACGTAAAAAAATAAGTTTAGGGATTACATGCTTTTACAGTCAAACAGCTTGCTAATTGAAAGAAAAAACATGGTTCACGCAGAAAGAGAGAATTCACCTACATCAGTGGCACGAAAGCAAGAATGGGAGGGAATTCACATACCTACTTCCTGACATTTTGCTTACTGCAAAATTCTTGGTGCCACAGAAGGTAATGACATTTTAAAATACCTCAAATTCAACAACAAAGCTGAAAGCAAATGCTATGCAGCAGCTTCTAGAAAGCTGAATGAGATGTTTTGTGGGTGATGTGGGAATTCTGTCCCTCTGGATCTGTTTATTAATCTGAAATAGAAATTGCAGAACTGAATGAATGCTACAGAAATAAGTTCCTGATCAAGGTGGGTATAAAAGACTGCCATTTCCTTTAGTAGCCTTGCCATGAGGCACTAACTGAATTTTCTCTGGATGCCTGTTTCTATGTTTATCTGCCCCAAGTATTCTAGCTTTCTAGGACTGAGAAATGAAGTTAGTACTGAAAAAAGTGAACGCTGAGTTTATGCTTTTATGGGCTCTAGAGACACTAAACTTTTATACTAAAAAAATTATTTCTTTTAATTCGGAACAGGGGAGAAGAAGATTTAGATATTGTTGATAATCTCAAACATGCAGTAAGAAAATCAGAAACCATGCACTAGCTGCCTCTGGGGAGAGTTCAATATCCAACAAACCATTTGGTATTGAAATTGAGGCCAGTGATATGTTCCTATTCAATCCATAACCAGAAAATTAGTTCCTGCTTACTGTGACTTATTTTCCTTCTTTTTATAATGATTTGACCTGGCCAGTTAAAAGACTTAAGTCTCTAGATTTTAGTTTGTCCAGTATGACTCACATTAAATTTCCATTGTTAGAGCAAGTTTACATGTTGATACTGACGGTTCTGGCCCACCAGGCCAATTAAGACCTTCTTGCTGAAGGCGGTGCTGCAAAAGAAAAATAACTTGTCACACCATGATTATGAACTTGAAGAAAAATATGTGTCATGATATTCTCTTGTGAAAAGGGGAGATTTAAAAATATATATATTAATAAGAAAAATGAAGAGATCCTGGAATCTGATATTTCACTGCTTTTCTCCAACCAACCCACATGGTGGTGGAAGGTCACTTTGAGTGTCACATGTTCTTCCACTGACGGCAGGGCTTCACAAACTCCTGTGTTAACATACAGTCAGTAGATGCATCTCTGCCTCCCAGAACAGTGATAGCATTTATCCCTGTGGGAAATATGTTCCCAAATGCAAACAGCAATTTTCTCAGCTGATAAGAAAAAGCAGGTTAACATCTCCACTATCATCTTCCTGTGTAGTTGAGGGATGAAGTTTTGATCTGTATTTGCATTTGCAATCTAGCTAATTTCTATAGTAAAAAGCACACATGCACTATTACATAATTCCAGAGGGCCACAGTTTGTGGAACAGTTGTATATATAGAAATAATATAACTTAAATACACATTTAAGTTGAGTGTAAATGTGAGTGAGCAAATGCTTCAGCACCACTCACCAGCTGTTATATTATTTTAGGGTGTCTTAATATGTTACTGGCAACATCATAACTTACTTAATTTGAGTCCTGGAAATAATTTTGCCGTGAGTGCATTAGGAAGAACATAAGGCTCATGAAGAAGATGAGGGTCCCTGCTAGATGAGCAGACAGAGAATTCCCAATCAGTGCTGGAAAAAACCCAAAGACAAGATCATGAGGTTTCATTAAAAGAATTGCTCTAAGAGGTTCTGTGCCAAGTCTTGTCCTAGATTATATCAACATAAATAAGAGTAAAATACAGCAGCTATAAACAATTTTACACTGAATTTGGTGTAAATAATACCATAATCTAATAACATCACCTAACAAGTTTTTTGCTACAGTATATGAAATATCCTAAGTTGCCAGTATTAGATTCTCACGACCCTCTTCTCTTCTGACAGCCTTGATGCTCTCCCTGTTACACTTGCCAGTTTTCCTGCTGGGAATATACTTGCCATCTAAGTTTTATGACTTCATACACTTGATACCATCTTATGTTTACTAATTGTTCCAGAACTGACCTATGAAAAACAAATGATATTTCATTCCACTAGTGATTAGTTCCAACAATCAGGTAGCAGCAGATTCACCTCTACTGTTTCAAGTCCCTGATTTCTGTATTTCAAAATCATTTTTATTAGCACTAATGTTTATGATGAAAAAGACAGCCAAACTCCAAGTCAGGTTTTTTAAACTCAAAGTCAGGTTTTCTAAAAAGAGCAGGTCCTTAGAGAAGTGTTTGAAGTCATTCACTGTATATTTAGATCACAATGTACAATACTCCTCATGCAAATGACAGACCATGACCAGGCTGGACATAATAAGCCTATTCTTGAAACACTTTATTAGAAGTGAATTTCTAGGTAGACTTACTTAGAAAAGGTTACTATTGCTAACAAAAGACAGGCTTCAAGAGGCTTTTGTTTACCTCTTTGAGCTCAACCTATTTACAGCTCTAGAGAACCAGAACTACAGCACTTTACTACCGTCATTAGGAATGAATTCTGCTTTCTTGTTTGCTGTACCTACCCCTCCTTCCCAGCAAATTATGCCTTACAAACATACACACTTTGTTGTTGTTTTTGCAGCTTTCCTCTTCTGTGCAGATCTTTTTTCCCTAAACTGTGATCCCACTTCAGATGTGAGTTATCTTTGTCATCATATCCAAGCACCCCAGCCATCATTTTCATTCTGGATGCAATCATTAAAAAGAAATATAATCAATCATGCTCAGTAGCTAGTTTATTTTAAAAACAGTACATAATTTTACATGTCATCAAGCTCTGCTCAGCACTTTCTAAAATCTCTGCTGCGTAAAGTCTTCCCTATCTGAGAACCTTTGTGTTCTTAGTAACAGCACAATAACGTGCTCCAGAGAAAACAGCCCCTGGTGCTCAAAGGAAAGTAACTGCTAAAGGAAGAAGTCATTGATGGATGGGGTTGTTCTCCCACGTTTCAATTACCCAGAGAATTGGAACAGGCCTAGATTAACCTGCACACCTATAACAACACTGCAGCTAATGATCCAAGCCCATGGAGATGGCAAATTCCATGCTTCATTGATTTAAGTACTCACAGCAGCAGCTTCCTATTCTGCAGAAGAGGAATAAAGTCCTAGATAGCCCCTCCCCCTCCCCTGGCTCCCTCTGATCCTGTCTCATAAAGTAAGTTGTTGCTTTGTAGAAACCTTCATGCAGCAGTGAAGGCACCTGAAAAGAAACTTGACAGTGAAGTCTGTGGAGACTCACTCTCTCTGATAATTGCCACAGTGCAGTGTGTGTTGGAAGAGGATTTTCCAGACGGCGGGGAAGGATGCTGAGCATTGTTCATGTGCCGTTACTCCCCCAGCCTGTAGTGCAGACACTGCTGACTGCATCCCTTTGCACACCAGCATCAAAGGAAGGATTACCCTTGTTCACACTCACCTTGAAGTAATGAAGATAAAAACATGAAATAGGAGGGTAATTTAACATCTGGAAGCAAAACGTGCTAAAAAAATTGATGCTCAACATTTAACGAAATTTTGTCATCATTGGAAGTCTTGGAAAAGACATGAAGAATCAGTGACTCTGCACTACCTCTGAGACTGCTGGAAGCAATGAATGACAGTGCAAAAGAAATCTTATGTCAACGAGAACAGGAATAAAAATGTATCACAGAGCATGCACGCAAATATATTTTAATCTTGCAATGTTTTATCTAGGAGAAAGGCAGTAGGGAGTATCATCTACAAAACAAAAGCAGAAAAATAATTATAATAAAAAGTCAAGCAGGAAAAATTCAGCTTCTGAAATGTTTTCTCTTTCAATTTGGTGAATGTTTTCTCCTGGTGAAAAGGTCCCACAGCATGGAGTGTGACTATTTTAAGTACCTGCAGTGTTAGGAGTTGAAACTTGTGACATTTGGGGGGATGCGGGGGAAAGGGAGGTAGGGAAAGGGGAAAGGGAAGAATGGAAAGAGAGGGAAGGAAAGAAGGAAGGAAGGAGCCACCACCTTACTCTTCTCCCACCTAAAGTTTTGTTCCAAATGAAATGCAGCCACATTCCTGCAGGGAGTGACTTCAAAGGACAGGAGTAGCTCATGGAGCAGAACTGCTCCATCAGTAGTTTCCTGGGTGGATAAGTCACTGAGGCAAAGAGTGACTGCAGTTCCTGTTAGAGTTTTTCTAACCACCTTTCTGAAGTGCTTTGCACTCAAAAAACACTGGATAAAATATGTGTCTGCTATTATTTTCAGCTAGCTGCCTGAGGCTGAGTGCAAATGTGGCCCAAGCTCAGCAGCCATGATTTTATACCCTCAGCATGTCTTCAATTGGTTATCTCTACCTTAATGCACATTAGAGATCCCATCTGCAGATTTTTATTCCCACATTAGATTAGCCTCTATGAACATAGGACTGAAGGTAGGAAAGAACAGCAGCACATGAGATGTGCAGTACATCACTGGCACAGAAACAGATCTGCATAACAAAGAGCTTTGTACCTCTTATGAAAAGGAAATTATATGAAGCTCACACAATTTTGACCATCCCAGCTCTAAAATTTCTTTTAAAGCCTACCTGTCACTTTGGATAAATGACTTTGGAGAAGTAGGAATCTTGTGAGTCTCTTCTGGGGGTGGCAGGCTGTGAGACACTGCTATGCTACCACAGAGTAAAGAATGTGCACTTCCTCGAAGCTATAAAATAGAAAAATATATTGCATTCAAATATGATTTTCCTACAAGATTAGCAAATTTACTTATTAAATATTGGGACACTTCGGTGTGCATTTCAATAGGATAAAAATCTAATATTGGTGAGTGTCAGGTAGAAAACATCTATTGCAAAAGAATTTTAAAAAGGAGAATTTAGAAATTGTCAGACCATTAGTCAATCTTTTCCAGCATCACTGGTCTGAAAGAAGCTCATTTCTGACCCTTCAGATTAAATACTAGAATATATCTACAGTATGATATAGCTAGATGTTATACCCTGATGATATATCTAATATCTCTCCCAATGTCCTCTGAGCAGTTTTCTAATTAAAGCCACTTCACCCTATCAAGAGTATTTACTCAAAGAACTGTGTTCTATGGCTTCTATCTTATTTATCCATACTCCAGAGCATATTTACCAGAACATCTACTTGGCAGCTGTATGTATATTTTAAAATTAATATCAAAAACCAAATAGCTGAGGCAGGAGAATGTGCTGGCAAAACTAAATAAGAAGAATTAAGAACTGACAGGACATTGTGACAGACTTTAAATTTTGCTGTAATATATTTTATAGTACAAAAACCACCTAGAATTAAATCAAAGAAGACAATGGATATTTAATCTGTTTAGCTACCTGACCTAAGTAGCAAAGCCAATAATTTTAAGGCTAAAGAAAATACTTTTACTTGCATAAATTGTTCTAGGACCCACTTTGTTCACTGGTTAAAATAAATAAATAAAGATAAACAAATAAAAACATACTTTGTTTCTTGCTTGAAATCCTCTGGTTTCAGCCTGGATCTTGCTGTACTTTGCAAGATTGAAGAGCTAGCTAAAATTGCAGCACTGCTTATGCCAATTAAGGCTTTAGCCTTCTGGATAAAATGAGAAGTCTGAACTTCTGGTTCTGACCTTTCACAGTCAGCTGTTATGAACCAATATTTGTGAAGGGATAAGGTGAAGTTAGAATCATAAAATCATAGAATATCCTGAGCTGGAAGGGACCCACAAGGATTATCCAAGTTCAACTTCTGACCCTGCTCAGGACACCCCAAGGATCACACCATGTGCCTGAGAGCATTGTCCAAATGCTTCCTGAAGTCAGACAGGCTTGGGACTGTGACTGTGGCCTCTTCCAGTGCCCAACCACAGTGTAGGTAAGTGAAAGGTGATTTCTGAAGATCATTATTGAGAGGTTCTCTAAGGAAAGAGCAGCTGCTCCTTTCATCACTGTTTCTGTATCGTGTGTGGTGTAACGTACACAGACGCGGTTCACTGATGTGGCTGCAGAGCTCTTTTCTGTCCCACTCCCACTAAAGTTGGCTCTGACCTATTTCTTTACTGAGGCTGATGGGCCCTTGGTCCTGCATAAACTGCTGACACACCACTACAGCAAAATCCTTGCTTAACAAGGGTGTGATATAATCATACCAGACAAGTCAAGCACATTAACCAAATGTTCAGAAGTACCTGGAAAAAGAGTCCCAGGAATGTCAGTCTGTGTCACCTCTGTGCATAACACACATCACAGGAAAGGGGCATCTTGATTTCTTAGCAGCCACAGAACCATGCATCACACCACTTCTGCCAGCTTACACACAAAGCACACCTTCATTGAAAATATACATCAGTGTGCCACATTAGGCCCTGATTCACCTCTCACTGACATCAACAGGGTCTGATAGATCACATAAAAGTATTCAGGTTTGTGCACTTTGACGAGGAGTCACATTCATTTGAGTGATATTCATCCAAGCTAACATTGCACTTGGTCACTTTGCCAAAAACTAAAATCTGGAATGAGAGCCTCTGTGAGGAACTGAAAGCCATACCAAATGTAAAGGAAAGCTGTCTATAATAGCAAGTAGAATTCTGAAGCCTCATAACAAGAACACTGCTAAGCCATTTAAAGATGGCTTTTCCTTTTGGGAGTATTTCCATTCCTTTCAAAACTGTTTAGATAGAAATAAAAGGAAACTATTTTTAAGTGATGTTTCCATCTAATTTTAAAAGGCCTGCTAAATTTCTAGACGTAAAAATTTATTTTGAAATAACTTTTGGAATATACTGTTTTTCAAATAGGCAACTTCCCTGATACTTGTGTATGCAGTGGTTCTCATACATCAGGCTCTGCTCTGAACTGGATTACTGAGCGTTGTTATAGAACAAGCAATAAATAAGAACAGCAGCTTACTTCACATATCTCTGTACATGTTTTCACTTTAGATACATAACTATATAAATCATGGCTTTATGGCTCTTGTAGAGAGAGGATTAACTGGAAAATTGAAATCCTACTCTGGGCACTAAAACACTCACGCATTTTCTTTTGGTGTCCGAGCCCCTTCTGGGAACTGATGCAATCTCATTAGGATTCCATAAACCTTCAGAGGTTTTATAAAGCATCGAAATTGCTGTAAAGTGATCCAGCACTTCCTTGTATTTCACACCATTTGTGACACTTCACACAGTATCTGGTCCCCAGTAATGTACCCACAGGAGAGGAGAGGCAGTGTTTGTGCCATAGGCTTGTACAAACATTTTTCATCTTCCTTAGAGGGAAAACTTGGTTACATCTCTGCAGGGGATCAGAGCCAAAACTGCAGTGATCAATGTCACAATCAGAACAAACATATGAGGCTGTTACACCTCAGGCACAGAGAAAGCACTTTTAGATCAGAATAAAGTTAAACTTCCAATTAAGTTTCTCCATATATAACACCATATCTATCTCCTACAATAAAGTCATTAACAGGGCAGCAGTGTCAACTCTACGAAAATAATTTCTAGAATCAACCACCATTTTCTGCCCTGACACTTCTACTTTTGACTAGAATCTTGTGAGTCTCTCAATTGTCCTAATTCAAAACAGGAATGAGAAAATTTTACCTTGTTGTGGTCACAGTAATTTTATTTTCAGAACACTGTTGTTTCTGGAATAATGTTTCTGGGCTCTTGTGAGAAAGCATAACATCTCAAAGTTTAAATATGATATATCAAAATATTTGTCTGGTTAAGTTTGACAGTTGCCATTCAGTACATTTGTTCCGTGCATTTGGGATAATGAATATTGTGCTGCTCCTTGAATTTGGCACTATTTTCTCAGAAATTCCAACATCATGGCAGGTTTCTCAGTTCCAGTGCTTGCTTCCAGGACAATTTATTGTGGACAAAGTTCCTGGAATGAAGTGCCCATCTCTTTATGTCAATGAGAAAGTTGTTGTCTTCAACAAGCCCAGAATTCCATTCTTATCTCCTCTGAAGAAGAAATATTGTTTGCACCTGGCAAAAATTCAGTGCACTGGTCTGACTTTAGGAACCAAGGTGACACTGGGTGACATCAAAGATCCATGTGGCCTAATATTCTCCACAAAACGCTAGTACAAAAATTCAGTACAGGAATGCTTTTTCCTGATTTTCTGTTGTCTACCATTGTCCTCTTCAGGAGATTCCTTGGCTGTATGCTCTGTTCTGCATATTTAGTTACTCTAAGCTCTTTTCCGTGAAATTGTCCAGTCTCTCTCTGAGCCCATGATAAATTCCCTTGAATCCAGCAGCCACAATGTCCTGACAAGGGCGTTCCCAAGTCTACAATCAAACATGCATTGTACTGCTTCCTCCTGTCTGAACTGTGGTTCCCATTATTTTTGTTCAACACTCCTACTTCTTTATTTATCTAGAGAGACGGAGAGAAGTCCCTATCTTTTTCTCCAAGCTTGCTGAGATTTTGTGGCTCTCACCCCAAGGGTCTCTTCCAGCCAGAAGATTTACCAGTGACAGAACTCTTCCTTGTATAGAAGCCATTTCATGGTTTTGATCCCTGGTTGCCTTCCCTGAACCTTACCACGCCAAACCCCAACCTTCCCACCCAGTGGTGACACCAATTTGGGGTCCATTAGGGGAATTTCACACAACTTTTTCCTACACTCATCAAACTCATCTACCCTGAATTTTATCTGGCATTCTGTTGACTGATCATTCAGACCTCTTCCTTCCACCATGCCTCCCAGAAAGGTGTCACTTTTACTACCATGAATAACCTACTACCTCTGCACGCTTTGTATTGTTCATGTCCTTGTACAGATGACATGAAAAAGAATCCCTGCGGCGGTCTCGCATCCGACTGCCCCCACGGGCAGCGTCCCCGGCTAGCTCAACAGCGGGACACGCCGCATGGATACAGCCCACCCTTGCCCGATGGGGTCGAGGGGCGCAGGCGGGCTCGGAGCGAAACGCTCCCGGCAAAGACGGTCAGAGAAGGCAGCGAGGCTCGAAGGCAAAGAGGCGAGGGAGGAGCCAGTCAGGCCAGTAAAGTCCAGAGAGTTCTTTATTTCCCCGAACAGGGTTGGCCTAACTCTGCTCCCGATCACATGTTACAGCCCCTCTTAAAGGGGGGCGGATACAAGGGGCGGAGAGAGGACACAACCAATCCGGGACAGTACAGGGAGGAGTTTAGGGAGGGAATACATTTACATACAACCAATGAGGGTAAATAACAGAAAATGACACTAGGGAGGGCCAATGGGGTGCTGCAGAATGCAGAAGTCTCTGGAAGGAGGGGAAGGGTTCCATGGTGATTGACATAGGCTAAAGGAGGGGTTGGAGTGATGGATAGGGAAGGTGCTGGAATAAAGGGAGGGACCGAGGTGATGGACAGGGAGGTAAGGGAGGGGAGTAACTTTAAAAGGGAGACCAGGGGAGGAGTTTGGGCCCAGGACCCACCACCTGAGGGGAAGGAGGGGGGGTGGGCTAAACCATCTCAAAAGTAACAATAAAATTAATGGAAATAACAAAATACACACCGCAACAAATCCCCAGTAGCAATCTGGATAATCAACAGCAAAGTTTGCTTTGGTTATGGGTTTTAATATACTGTGAACAACAAAAGGCAAGATTTCCCCTAGTAATTCCATGCACTTGACTCTGTTTGCCTACTTCCACCATATAGGCAAACATGCCATTGGGAAAATGTCAGAGAGGTTGTATATAACAAATGTTGTATATAACATATGAAACAAGAAAACATGAAAGGACTGGGCTGATTGTGCATAGAGAATACAAGAGTGAGAAAACTTAATGGTCTTCCAGCTTGTCAAAGATTGGAATGAAAATGAAGGCAGCAAACCATTATTCATGTCCACTGAGGATAGGACAGAGAGTAATGAGCACAAATTGCTGCAAAGGAGAAAATGCTTAATTATCCAGGATAATTAAAAATCTGGAAAGACTTTCTGGAAAACTGGGCTTGACACTACTGAGAGTTCTTTAAAAAGCTCAAGTATCTGCTAGGAAATGTTGCAGCTGTATTTTTCATCTCAGCTTAGGGCAGTGGATGGAATGGGGTTAAATAAGCAGGTTTGTCTGAACTCATCATCTTGCCAGTGATGAAATATGACAGAAGCATTCAAACTTCCATGCTTAAGAGAAGGACTTGGGCCACCTGGGAACATGATCTGATTTTCAGAAGGGCTGAACTCCTTCTACTCTTACTAGATACAAACAACATGTAGATACTCAGTCTTCAACACGCTGGATTTTCTCTTGCTTTGACAACTACCTAAACTGGACTCTAGCTTCATCTACACAGGAATTAACCATTTCTTCACTAATAATGTTCAAATAGGCAATTCATTTTACCTGTGAGTTGCAAACAGGAATATTTCATCTTTAGGCTTCTGTGGTTGTCTTGGGGTGATTTTATGATAATACTGTATTCCTCTATCGTCTGCTTATTGCCCAGAAATGAGTCCCTTAGATTTAAGCTGGGTCTGAGAGTGGGGGGCAAGCTGGGGGAACCCTTTGGCTTGTGGTCTGTGTTCACTGTCCCGGGCTGCTCGGCCTTGCAGCAGGGAGAGAGCAGGGAGAGAGTTATATTCTTTGCTTTTAGCTAGCTTGTTAGCTGAGGCAAGAAGTTTTCCCAAGACTGAATACAGCAATTCTCCCATGATTTCTGTGGCTTCTTCTGGAACTGTTCAGCTTAGCTTTGGTCTGAGAACCAGATCATCAAACGCCGCGGACCAGTGGGGAGGCCGCGGGACGCCACATCCCAGCCCGGACCTCAGGAGAAAGCCGAGCCAGCTACAGACTCTGAATCCACCAACCTTCTCCACAGCGAGGAGGTTTAATATCTA
Source organism: Platysteira castanea (assembly GCA_013397175.1). Taxonomy (NCBI): domain Eukaryota; kingdom Metazoa; phylum Chordata; class Aves; order Passeriformes; genus Platysteira; species Platysteira castanea. Next base: position 4,081,792 of record VYXC01011606.1, on the reverse strand, counting down.
ACATTATTCATTTTTTCCCATGCCCTGCACGGCATTCTGTTAAATAAACAGTTTTTTTCACTTTCATCCAAGAAATTCCTTTTGTGTCTCAAACCAAGACAGTGGTGTTTGGGGCTAAGGAAGAAAGAGTGTTTTACACACCTTAGCTTCTGAGTTAGAAGGGGGTTGTGGTGACTGTTTTATAGAGGTGTTTTTGTTACTTTTCTCATTCTGCTTGAACTCTAGAGCCTAAAGTCCCATAAGAAGAGAAGGTAGCCTTCTTTTTTATTGATCGGTAGCTTCCATTGTGTGGGGAAGCAGACAGAAAGGATATCTCTGCCTTTGTGGGTATATGACATAAGTGATGCCAAATGGAAAACACACAGATCATGCTGAATGCTAACTAAGGACTAACTAAGGACTGAAAACCTCTGTACCTCCCAAGCACTTGTCAGTACAAAGACAGGAAAACACAATTATTTCTGTTCTGAATATCCGAGACAAATGCAGACATTCAACCTGGATATCTGTATGTTTATGGGACAATGATAAGTAAAAAAATAGCTGTAAATTTTAGACATTGCTGTAAACAAAATACAGCAGAGTATCTCTGCATTATGCACAGGATAGCACAAGATGCACAGGGTTCCTCTCAGAGATTGGGATTCAATGCAAGGAAGCGAATAGTTGGAAGTTTGTAATACCTGCATTTGAACACCTGCAGTTTTAGGGGTGGGGTAGATCTTTTAGATGAGAAGTTCAGATAAGGAGGGGGGGAAAAGTATGCGCTCAGAAGCAGAGTCAAATATCCAGACTGTGCAAACTGGAACAATGCCGCTGAAGTCAATCAAGCTCTGACAACTTGCAAAAGCCAAAGTGCTACTCTAGAATATTGTCTAAGCACAATCATTATGTATTGTGCTGTCTCCCTTTACGAAAGCAGAAATTGCTCACAGATGCAGAAAATTTATTACCTCTGAGACAAACACACTTCCATCAGCTTTGAGAAGATTTTGGACAAGTGTATGTTCTAAAACTGTGAGAATCCAGCAGGCTGTTTCTGAATCAGTACTTTTTATGGTAAATTAAAACTTCTGACAGGTATTAATGAAAGTATGCAACGTTCCTCTGCTTCAGCAAGCAACTGGATGGTCCAAGAGCTGTGATACAATTAAAGTATGTGAAATGAAACCTCTTTTCCAGTTCATCTGTTAGGTATTGAAGCAGCATAAAAAAGGTCTAAGCTCCTGAAAATGAACATGCCATAGACAGAGTTATGCAGATCAAAGTCTATCTTTTGGGAAAGACAGGTTAATCCTTCAGTTGACTTCGCCCATTAAACTGAAAAGCTATCTTGAATTTTTTTCCCCCTTTCACTAAAGGTGGAAGTTGTGGATCTGCTAGAAGGCAGAGTCCCTAATAAGATTTTAACCTCTCTCATAAATGTAATTGCGTTGACATAATATGTTCGGATTTCTGCAAAGCATTTCACTCAATGCCATTCAACAGTCTGATTTTAAAATTTTGGCACTACCTACAAATTAATCTTGTCTTTATCAAACTCATTGAAAACATCCAAATTATGGTAATGAAGTTACCAACATACAAGAATGTTTGCAGGACGGAGAAAAAAAATTTAAAAATAATCCTGGATGATGTTATTGCACATTGTTACAAAATGTTACAAGTGGAAAACTGGTATTATGTTTGGAAGTGGCAGATTTTGATCAGACATTAAGCCAAAGCAATTAACAACTATAAACAATTAGTTCATTATTGATGCAGAAATGGCTTTTATTTAATGACAAGAAAAAGGTGCTCCTCCTCTGAAAGACCAGAAAGGACCTTTGGGAAATCAACTTCTAAATTTCTGCATAAGGCAGGCTGATAAAATTCTCTGGTTTCAATCATGACTGACACAAGGTGCTTTAGAAAAACTGCATTGCCTTACAATTGGCAGTGATCACTCCATCAAACAGTTCATAAATTGATCTATTGACTAGTTGTCCTCAGATGTTTTAGTAAAAAACAAACACATCCTCACTCAAAATGCAGCAATGATCCTCATATCTAGACTAAATGCAGTTACATCCAAATCTCCAGCCTTCAGTTTGGCAGTTTTATTTGCCTGCTCAACAGGGGAGCCCTGGATCGCTCAGTGGAGTCAAGCAGAGGTGTGGAATAAGCACGAGGTCGTGCAGAGCAGCCTCTGTGACTTTCAGAACACGAGTCCCTTGAACAGGTGCTGCCTTCTGCAAGGCAAAATAAATGGGAAGGGATGAGTCCTATGCTGTGGATCTACTGCATGTTGCTTCTTGAGAGGATGGAGTCACATTACAGGAAAAAATTCTTCAGTTTACCCTTCCCTAGTGCCAGAACCCAGCACACATGGCCAGGAAGCACAGAGGTCTCATGGTAATAATTTGTTTTGCCACTTACACAGGCAAGCTTTTTTCTTTGTTTGTTACACAGGCAGAAGAACTAAAGGACTGAGGATATGATAGTCAAAATATATGCCTGCTCTTAACAGAGGAACATGTGCCAAAACAGTGTAAGTTTTTACTGCACTAAATGATATGAATAACTCCTCTAAAAGCATTGTGTAATTCACTAAAATCCAAAATCTATACACTCATCTCAGAGAAGAAGTGTACTGTTCTAAGACACCCTTTTAGGATATGGAAATAACAAATATCTGATAATTAAATACATTAACAGTAGAGAAATGCTCACTGAGAAGTTATTGACTGAGCCTCAAGATGGCAAAACCAGCATACAAAAGTGAAAGTCTCAAAAGCCTGGAAGAAAGACCAAACATAGTCATGTTAATAACTATTGACAGGGGTGAAAAATTTTGTCTTGAACAAGATTTTCTAGATTTTTAACCCTGCTTGTCAGGATTGAAAATAATTATATTACTAGACAGCATTATCTCATTAAATGCCTGTTGTTGAGTTTGAACTTCATTCATCTGACTTTTCCCTTCTACATAACAACAAAAAGGATATTTATTTAAAACTCTAAATACAATTTTGGTCTTTGAGATACCAAGTTAGAAGAAATAAATTACATTCTTTTAAACCATCATATTTGCATAATTATTAAGGGACATAACTAAGCACTCTGCTTTTTTTTTAAATGGCTAAAAGCAACCATAAAACAGTGTACATATAATAAAGCATATTACTGAAAATTACGTTTAACATTTCAACCATTAAAAAATCCTTGAACTCAATGCAGAAGAGCTATGGTGATCTAATGTGCCAACATTGTGAGTTTTCTCTTTTGAAATCTTTAAACATTCTCCAGAGGTCAAAGTCTTTAGCATGAATCATGAGTACATTTGGTTTTACATTGATCTTCACTAAAGCTAGTTATATACAAGACAGTACAGTCTAAAGCCTTATGAAGAGTTCAAATATTCCAGAGACCTCTTTTATTGACTGGTTAAATAGCAATAAAAAATATGTAATTCTTGTTGCTTCTCTGAAATTGTGATGTACTTAGACTTGCATAGGTTAGTTTCCAAAGCTTTTGAATTTAATAGGCCCCATTTCTGTGAGTTATAAACTACGGCGTGAGCTGATTTTTGGCATGTTGTTCTGAAATGCTTATAATTTGGCTGGGACAGAATACAATGAATGGCAAAATGGATGAATTACCAGAAAGGCAATTGCTTATAACAGATTAATGGGCATGCCTAATATTTTTGTAAACTTATTGCTTCTCAATGCATATAAAGTGTCAGCAACCTATTTTTGCCACAAAATTTTTCTGTTTTCTCTGAAACCCATTAGGGGAGTGGATTCAGCCTTGCTGTTGAAACTCCTTTGTAAGAACAGGAGATATTAACACACACTCAAGTTTTTCTTCAGGGGTCTTGTTTCAGACATAGAAAGGCAGAGGTAATACAAAAGCAGAGAGAAAAACGTGCTACAAAATGTCTACAATTGCCCATTTGGTCAGTAGCTCACACAGCTATCAGACACTATCTTGAAACCTTTAAGGCCTTTTGTATGTGTGTTTCATACATCTGCCAAACAGCCTTTTTAAAGAACATCTGACAGAGGTCTGATGAGAAGCAAAATTATTTCAAGTATGTTCCAGTCAAGAGGTTGAAAATTGTATTTTTGAAGCATCAAAGGAAAAGCAATACATTCACACATCTCATTTTCAACACAGTCAAATCCTCATTAATATCATGTTCTCAAAGGTGTCTTTATGGCATTTCTTTCTTCTTGAAGAAAGCTCCCTTATACATTTTCAATACATCAGTATGTTTTCTGTCCCTCCCCCTGAATTCAAGCAAGTTACATGCATAGAGAGAAGGGAGCTTTTCGTTGGATTTGCTGTGCTTGGCTAAGAAACCACTCTTCTCTCAAAACTGCTGCTGCTACCACTCTTCAAATCTAAAAATCTCCAAATTCCGTGGCAAACAGAGAACAATCATTTTTGTGTACTGACCACTCTGATGTCATGCCACTTACTAAACAGCCCACTCTGATGTAAATTGAAGAGAACTCATAGTCTGGGGGAGATAAAAAATTAATTCCCAGTAAGCAGAATTGTTTGATGGCTTTCAGTCGAACTCCTTGTTCCAGCATTTCCATATAAGTCTAAGTATTCACACTGGTGTGTTTCCTCTGGCAGCAGTCACTTTGAAATAAGGGCATTGAAACAAGGTACTTTTGTATAAAAAAGACTGCTGTAAAGAGACATTCTTATAAAAAGGTGGGAGAAGAAATAGGACAGCACTTAGATGTATAACTGGTATACAAGTAGTTGTGAAAGACTATGATCAGCTTGGAGGTATTAAAACAATCTTAAAATTGAAGCTTCCAAATCATATTATGTTTGTGCTCATCAGCTGGGAGCCATTTAGGGTGAGCTTGGTGATATTAATCTTTTTGGAGATGTTTGTTGAAAGAAGCAGCTAAGCAAATGTATCCATTTTGAATTTAAAATTGATGAGGGGGACAACTAAACACACCTGCTACGAAGGCACGTGGAACAAGCGCTATGGGATGGAAAGTATAGTTAGGATTTAGGGCATATCACCATCTTCCCAGCTTGGAGAGAATAAGGTGCTGGGTACATGAGTTGTTTCAAAAGTTGAAATAACTTTTAGAAAAAGAGGCTATATTTCCCCATGTTCTGAGCACTTGACTGATAATATTTATAAAAAGCTTTGAGATTGTTAAACTGCAGAGGTAATTTTAATGCGGCTTAGGGGCTAACCTTCTTTTAGGCTTTGTTTGTGAGGATCCAGAAGTGCTACATACGTGCTCATGAGCTATTACTCACCAACCCTTATGGAAATAATTCAGGATTAGGCCAGTTTTGAAGATGAGGAAAATAGGAAGGTTAAGCTTTGTTTATATTTCACAATACCAGTGTAAAATGAATTTAACAGGAATACAATGCCCTTCATGTAACCAGGATGGCTCTCTATCGATGTTGTTATGCAAGCCAACATTCAGACAAAATCGAGAGCACAGTGGAAACAATGAAACATTTAGGCCTGGATTTCTCACCCCTAATTTCAGAAAGAAGCATCCTAAAATTAGCTGGGCAAAATTAGTTACAATTCATTATGTAATACATGCAAGCAAAAATCTGCTTTTCCTTTGTATCTTAGGCTGAAAAATCTGCTTTTTATCTACATGAAACCAACCTGGTATGCTCACTAGTCTTGTTTTTTATTTTTATTCTACCTGAGCCTGCTCATACTTTCTCTCCAGTTCTGTTATTATACAGAAAGGAGCTTGGCTTTTCTAAAAGAGAAGTCATTTCCTTCTGTACCCAGTTTGTCTTAAGACCCTAAATCCGCAGCTGAAACACTTCTAGTTGGCCAAGTAGCTAAAGGTAAACAATGTATCGTAACCAACTCTCTCATCACAAAAATAAAACTATAAGATATTGATGTAGGTGAAGGCTGGTATCAGTGTAGTATCTCTATTGGTACACGACACTATCATTCTGTCTGAAGATGAATATTGCAGGTTTCTTATAGACTGAATATGCATATCTGGTGACATGCTTGACCAGATAAACTGCACCATTTCCTATGACAACTCATTACAATTACAGCTTCAGATTTTTCTAGTCGGGGTTGAAGTAAAAAAGCAGAATTTTGCTATCACGGTTGCACAGCTGTGAGACAATATCATATCTAAAAACTGAAGGAGAAACAAATTCAGAACTAGTGAAGACCTGGGGATTTCAAAAGCATTACCCATCATCTCTGCTGGAGTTCATTCTTTGAGAAGTATTATTAGCAAACTGAGTATAAACTGATGCAAATCATTCCATGAAACTCCTTGCAAGACATGAACCATCAGATGTGGCTGTAAAATCTGCAATTGCAATTTAGGTTGAAGGGTTCTTTGATTGTAATTAAACTCTAATTCCAACACAGGAAAGGCGAATTGTCATGTTCTCCACATGGTAGTTAATTTTCAGATGCTGTTCCTTCACCTTTTTCCTCTGGAGGCAAGACTCTGGAGTACAAATTATCAAAAAAGAGCTATAATTTTGGGTCTGACATAAAAAAATATGGGTGACTCATAGAGACTATGCATCTGTTATCAAAATCCTAAATACATGATTATCCAGTAGATTGAACTTAGAGTTTCTAGAAGAGAAAGCTACAGTTTCTCCTTTGAATAACATTTAAAGTTTGGTAAATAATCACAGGCACACTTTTTCAGGTTATTACTGCAATCAAAGTAAAGCATAAAGCACTTGGCAAGTGGCAGGTGTCTTTTAAAGAATAAAGATGATGTGGGGGTGAGAGCTAAGACCCAGGAATTTCACAATAGGATAGAAAATAGATCTAATTTTTCAGTAAAGCACTCAGTATGGTGCAAAGCCTGTAACACTGCCTTAAAAGTGAAATTCAGAAATCGAGGCAAATTTTCTAAGATAAATAAGGAATTGGAGTGTTGACAGGGATGGCAGGACCCTACTTTTTAGAGTTTTTAAAGAATCAGTCTTGGAACTGATGTTAGCTAATGTTTTTATCAAATACATCAACCAAAAGAAAATTATGTCAATGAAGTTTAATGTTGACACAAAATTTAAAGAGAATATATGAGTATATCAGATGTGAAGAACAGTGTAACTTCGAGGAAACAAGCAAAATACAAATTTCACACAAAATACAAATTTAAATTCACCAAATATGATTTTGTGGACAATGACAAAAATTTGCAAAATTTTCTGACCTGCAAACAATATAAAAATAAACTGACAGACTGAAACCAGCTAGGATATGTACATGGCGGTACTTGTGGAAGTAAAACCAGTTTTTAATATCCTAGTAATTATTATTGATATAATTTATGCTCTTATGCTCTTAAGCAGTAACAGAGTTTCATACACACTTGGTGATTAACATTTTGATCTAGTTTTGTAATAGGAAATGATAACTTCAGCACTTATGTCACAGTTCATATCTATTTTTAAAATTACTTTCTTTGGAAATAAGATAACATCATCTGTCTTCCCTAGCAAACTGTAGCACTATTGGTCATTTTTCTGTCCAAAACGAAAGCACAGTTGACATTTCAAAGATGATTATGCTCGTACTGTCATCACAAAAAATAGATGGCCAGAAAGAACAGAGTTTCTTGAAATATGAAACCGCTGATCTCACACAGAAAATCTGCAAGGCAGAAAGACCTCATAAAATCTCCAGCTGTAGGAAAAAATTTATGTAGAACTTGCTACCAAAGGACCTAAGACTCTAGTCCTGGAGAAACATTCCTCATTTTGCAAAAGATATGGTCAATATGTTAAAACACAAGAAGATCTACAAAATCAGTGTATCAGTCATGCAAAATTGCCACCAAGAGGTGAGTGCTGGTGCTCGTTCCCGATGAAATGGATAGACTTCTGAAGCATTTGGCTGTGTGAAACATTTAGGAAATTATGATTTGATCCTTACTTGGAAGAGGGTATTTCAATGTTTTAGTGCCTTCCAGGGAAACAGTAACAGCAGACTGAGAAATGTGTGTCATATATCAACATGCTCACTGCTGTGCCTATTTGTATTCTGTGTGTTTATGTGCTTTGCATGCTGGTTTCTCCTAAACACTGAAAGTTAGAGACCTTCCCGGGGCTCTTCTTTTCATCCCACATGGCACTGGAAACAAAATATGGCAGGGAGGGTAGGAGAATGCCTAAATTTTCTGTTATCTGATCTAATATTTGCACTGCTGATTTACAGTGTTTGTATAAGGACCTCATAGCTACCGTAAATTATATGATGCTGTGGGATTTGTTTTTAATTATTTTAAGTTGTAAACGGTACAAAGCTAAGAAAAAGGGGTTTTTTTAAAGTATATTCTGATATCTGAATAGAGAGGAACCAGTTAAAGAAACAGTTTAATGTATATCTTAATTTTGTAAGTGAAAAGGATGGACCGGAAGGGTCAGTATCATCTTTTACAGCCCAAATTTTACAGAAAATACCAAAAATAATGAGCCAAGCTAATCCCTGAGTACTTTCTAAGCATCCAAACAGCCTTTAAAGTTACAGAAGAAGTGACTGCCCAAACCAGAGACTGGGGTTACCAGGTAGCTTTATAGCAAAGCTAAACCCAGCCACAGAAGGATGCAACCTCTGTTAACTCACTGGTCTGACTGTCAGAGTATCCACCTAAGCTATACAGCATTTGTCTTGCTTACCCACTCCTCTATGAAGGTACCTTTAACACACAACTCACTTAAAATTTCTTCAGAGGGGCTTAAAATTTCTTCAGGGACAGGACTGGGACACAGGTAAACGAACCTATGTTTGCTGCCACTAGCAGCAATACAAATATCCAATAGGTATTTGTCAGATTCCACTGTGCAACTGCATTCCTTAGAAGAATCAGTTTCCATCAAAAATTTTTGGCTGGCCAAAGAAACAAACTCCTTAATTCTGACCTGATAAACTCCCTGAAGGATCCATGGTTGCTATTTTTTTGTTCCAGTTGCTTCCTTGTTCAGCACAAATGCAATGAACAGCCATCAGGCTGCCAAAAATCCTTCATCACCCTGAGTCCTATCTCTCAGGCCCCTCGGTACCAGTCACCCTGGGATTAACGATTAGCCCACAACAAAGTAGCTGAACTTTAATTCTCTTGCACATGTGAATAAAGCCCCTGAGTCCATGATTAAATCAACCTGTTTTTCAAACACTCAGGAGCTCTGAAGCACATTTTATAACCAGCTAAGAAAACTACACAAAGCTTTAATTTTCAGTTAAAGCCTCTGCAATGGGGAGTTTCTTTTCCATGGGGGAGTCTGAATTGCTCGCCATCCCATCTTTATTTGCCAGTGTCAATATTTCCTTCGGTTTAGAAACAACTGCAGCTCTAACAAATTCTGCAAATCTGCTGAACAACTCATGTGTGACTCCAAGGCTAGAGATAATTAAACATTTCCTTTTTCTAGAATAAAAAAACATTTATTAAAAAAGATAATTCTGATGTTTTAAACACACTGAGAGATTTTTCTGTATTTTTGGTAGATTCATGCTCAGGCACATTCTTGCAAAATATTACATCACTAGATGTGTCTTTGTACTTTGTAAGGGTCTGTACAAACTGATAAACCATAGAGACAAAGCTGAAACTTGAAAGACATGGAGTTATTTGCCTGTGGCTATAAACATCTTCCACAGTGAAAATTTTCCTGCTTAAGATGATCCAAAAGTTCATTAATCACAAAACTCACATGTGTACTTCTTTAAATGTTATTCTTTTAACTAGAGAATTAAGCAACATCACCTGCTCTTAGATAGATTTGTAAAATGAGGCAGGCAGAAACTGCTACATTTTCAATACAAAATAAGAGGATATTTCCAGGTTTTAAACTGTGTTCTTGGTTCCTGTTCTTTGCATTAATATCTTTGTTTCCTTAGTGTTATGTTTTACTGTAAATTATTATGTTATACTTAAATTTCTACTACAGCCAATTCGTTCTAGGAGATAAATAAAGTGCAACAAGAGAGTTCAAACAATTAATTGGCTTTATTAGCCTGTACATGATTCAGCACTTTGTAGTTTGGGTTGTTTTGCTTACAGGGAACACAGAGAGAATCTGTGTACCTGCTTCTGCATGGTCCTAAACTAACTGGGCAATGTCTCACAAATTGCATAATTGGCTAACATTCCTAGCCTTCAGATTTTTAATCAGGGACACATGGTGCATATCAATAGTCTACTTCATTATGCCTCAAGAAGATCCAGGCTACTGTCCATTTTCAATTAAATTGTATTTAAAAAGAACAGCAACTTGACCTTTTGGAATACCACATAATAGGTTTAAAAACTTAAGCAGCTTTGGTTTTTTTCCCCTGGCATAGCTAACTAACAAATAGAAATAAGCACTCCTTATTGCAGTATGTCACCAAGGATCAGCCTTTGACACAGCTTTGGATCCACTGGCTATGTCTTGTGATGATAATAACACCTGAAAAAAAATCAGTTGCAAAAGAGTACAGACTTGTGTGTCTCTATGGCCTGGGAGCTTCCCGTTAGCATTTGTTTACTAGCAGAACACAGAAGCCACAAAAGAAAAAGAGTGGGTGTGATCAAACAGCAGAACATTGAGAGGGCTCCCAAAAGGCTCGCCCTTTTACCTGACAACAGTATGCAAGAGGAAAATTATGAAAAGCCTTTCTAAAGGTAATGAGCAGATCACTGCCAGAGCTGGCAACAGAACATGCATCTTTTAAGTGGTCAATGCTATTTACTTCTCCTTAATTCAAACTCTGATTGAAGTATTATTTTAAGACTCTCATGACGTGCCTGACAAGCCATGAAACAGCGAAGAAGATTTTACCATCAGCATAATTTTCCTCTACTTTAGATTACAGGGATTATTTTTGTTTACCTTTGGTGACAGCAGTTGTCAGCCAGTATAGTTCTGTGCATGGTCCAAAAGGAGAACTGAATTAATAGCAAGCCATTAAATAGCAAAAGACAGTAGTGCTCAGGAACTTTTAGCTGCTATTTGAGATTTCATAAGACTGTATAGAAGACACGATAGGCTTTTACTGGAATACATCAGCAGTTCTGGGAAAGCTGAGAGAAAAAAAATCATGCCCCTCCAGCATGTGCTGGCCATGTTGTTGAAAACCTCTCTGGTCTCTTGAGTTGATGGGTTGTGTTGAACAGCTGGCTCACTAAAGAGCACTATTCTTTGTAACAATAAATATCAGTAATTCATGTGCCCCAATGTATAGGAATAATACTTTTCTCCAGGTTGAATGTCACTGTGGCCTTGTGTAAGTGAAAAGTGACAAAGCAGTACCATATTTCTAGAGCTCATAAACAATCCCACATGGAGTGTGCTCGTTCATCACCAAATGAGATGAAGCATAAAACAAAACAAAACATAACAACAAAACTCTGAAAATAAAATAAAATTATTCGGTAAGTATAGTAGCCTAAACAAATGGTACACAGCATCTCTGCACATTGAGGTCAGAGGTGATTTTAGTTTATGTAACTGATTATTAGATACTTTAAGTGTCCTTGACCTATATCAATAGAACTATTCCTTCATCTAAAAGCATAAACAGGCAACTACCACTCTCCAGCTAGGAATTCATCTGGCAGAGGCAAGAAAACTACCCTTATTTCAGGTATAAATAATTTTTTCTTTATTGACAGGTTCTTCAGTGAAAGTCAATCCACTCTTTTTGGAAATACACTTCCTTCAAGCAGTCCCCTACATGTAGACAAAAAGCTAAAAAGGAAAAGGACAAAAAGAAAAAGGAAAAGACAAAAAGAAAAAAGGAACAAAATTAAACCTCTTAGAAGAGTATATTGTGGACACTATGGAATATTTATAGAGGATTCTCCTGCGCCCTGGATAATCAGAAACCTGACTTCAAATATTCTAACTTATGTAATTGGAAATACAATTCTGTTTTGTTGCTGACAGTGGAACATTTGGACTCTTAGATAAAGTTAGCCTTTGTGAATGCTAATTCTCCTGTCCCACCTACCTTCAAAACATAGACCTTTAAAACCCTGGTGTGGATACTTTTCCGAGTTCAAAACAAAAATATTTTTGGATAGTTCAGCTGGACTGCCAGAGGCATCAGGGTCCAGGAGGAACAAGACAAGTTATTCTTTGTCATTCTTCTCAAGTATTCTCTCATGAGCAAAAAACCAGATGTATCTAGATGCCATAGCAGCCACCTGACACTAATTACATCCAGGATAGACAGAAGATGCAATTCATAAGTGAAGGTAATTAGGGATTTCGAAGACTTATGAGATAATATAGTGAGCTTTTGTCACTGGAAGCCTTGAAACAAAACGTAATGTCATTTTAAAAGCTGTGTTTCTTATCTCAATAAGAATCTATGCTGGAATTATGGAGTTCAGTTCCCTGGTCTGGCTTGTACAGGAGGTCAGATGAGACAATCCTAATGGTTTCTTCTAGCCCCTAAATCAGTGAATAAAAAAACAGCAAATACCTCCATGACTAGTCATAAAAATAGGCTGATCATAATAAAATGAAGGATCAAAAAATGCAAAAGTTGGATTTGCCTACTAACATTCAGAAGTGTGAAAAAAATAAGCATTTGAAGTAATAATCATTGTAAATTACCTTAAAAGGAAAAGAAAAATATAAACAACAATAACGCCAAAAACTTCTACCAACACTTGGCCATCTGCTTCAACCCCAGGAAGGGCATTGCTTTCTGTGTGTTGTATTGTTTTGTTTGATTTGTCCTAAAGGTCACAAAGCAAGTTTTTCTTCTCTTCTGCAAAGGGCTGTTGGACACCTTAATAGATTTCATTATAAGGGCCATTTCTCTGACATTTGGCTGTTCATAACCTCTCCTGAAGTGACAGAAAATATGCACAAATCTACCTGGCATACACGACGTGTTGTAGAGGGCAGGAAAAAAATTTCAGGTGGAAGCAACATCAGAATCATCTTTGACATGACCATTTTCATGCGTTTTGAGTGTTAGAAACCACAAAGACTGAAAGAAGTACTACTCTAACTCTTCTTCAATACTCAAGACAGTAAAGTCAATAATGGGATTTTTAATATAGTGGTTTGAGCAGAAAAAGTGACTGTGGACTAAAGTGAGAAAGGGATTTACCTAAATACATTCAAAAGTGCACAACAGACTTGAGTGACTGCCTCCACTTGTTTTATCTTCACTGCACATACAAATTAAGCGACAGGTAAAATGAAATAAAAGGAGTCTTACCTCAGTGTTTAATTGCAAAACATACACTTCCCCAGGAAAAAAAACTTATTGGAAAAACTTCATCACATCATGATTTGTACCATCATTTCCCACCCTTTCCCAAAGAAACATTGACTGTCACTCACCTGAAGGAATTCCTCTCCTTTTCAGAGCACTTGAGGATACTGGCTCCCAAAATCACTCAGTAGTTTGGAAGATGATAACTGCCAGTTTGGGCCACAAGCCCTGCAAAGGACTTGCCATTTTCCTTGGGTTCCTAGCCTCCTTACCAAGCCAATCACCTTGAAACTGTCAGATTTCCTTCAGTTCATCTTAGACAAATTTAAAAATAAAAGCCATAAAATTTATTTCTGCAAAGCAAAACATTATGTTCTCAATTATGATACTTAAAACACACTTTAAAATGCAAAGCATAAAATAAATAAATTGACATTTGAGACAAACCTGATGTAAATGTTCTTCCTTCCCTTAGACACATTCGGTGGAAGTTTAGCACCTTCTAAAGAAAAGCTAAAGGCAAGAGTTTCAGCATTCACAGATCCACCAGAAGCAGTGTGCAAACTACTAACTGAAAAATATCACTTGGAAGAATTGTCTTTTAGAAGGGGACCTCTTTGAGCCTTTATTCAGAAATAGAACCTAAAAGGGCAGCAGCTCAGTAGCATTCATTCTCTGCAACATTTTCATTTCCAGATGACCTAAAAGGTTAGCCTGGAAGCTAGAAATCTATCCTTCATAAATATGCCTTTTTAACTTTTAATATTACTTAAATTTTTCTTGAAGACATTCCTGTCATACTAATAACACTGATGACAGAGGCGGCCCTTAGAAAGCTCCCTGCTCTTCTCTATCGGTTTGGGGAGTACAGCTGTCTCCAAATTCAAGGGATATTCAAAATGCACAAATTACTTTCAAATTAATGTTTAAGTATTTGAAGAATGTTAAGTGATGTATTAAGTACTCAAATGTACTCACATGTCTGACTGCCAAACACCATTCTCAAACGAAACTCTTAGTCTTTGCAAACCAAGTATTCCTCTCCCTTTAAAACTTAAATCCACTAGTCTCAAAGCACTCCTAGCAGATTAATCTTCATAACGAACACAGTGGAGCTTTCATTTTCTCTCATGAGACTAAACAGTGCTAGCTCCTATTCTTCTAAGAGCCACAAAATGCACACTCGACTCAATCACCTCCTTTGGGGAATTAAAACCCACAACACTTGCTTCTCTGGAGAATCTTCCAGCTAATGAGATTTATCTGACCAGCAAGAGCAAGGGCATGAATCAACAAAGAGCAAGGGCATAAATCAATAACCTAATAAGTTAGGACTCCTGCTCCTGTGCCTGGATTCTAGTAAAGAAGAACACGCCCTCAGCCTCTGGGGAAAACACAAAAAAATTTCTGAAGGAAAAAAGGAAAATAAAATCCACCTTTCCCAGCTGAACTTTCCTACCAGTATTAGTAAGAGTCACACACCCTGAGATTCTCATCATCATCTGATGCCTTATCAGCTAAAATTCTCCTTATTTCTGTTTGAAACAGCTGAGAGACAAGGGACAAAGAACCTTCCACCAAAACCACGAGGGCTGCCATAGTCAGTTGTACTGCTTGTGCTACCTCCTGGTTCTGGCCTCCACCTGAGATGGAAGGGAGGTGGAAGGGAGGACAGCACAAACCAGTACCAATCCAAACCAGGGATGCAGAAGCAGTAGCTCCTTAGATGTCATCACAGCTCTCAGTTTCTGTGCTGCAACTTGCTGTTCTGGAAAGGAGGATTGGGAGAACCAACTGCTCAGCCCCTGCAAACATAGCTAAAGGCATAAATCCACTTCAATCAATACAACTTTGACGATCGTTAACTATGATCAATCCCATTCCCCCCTCAGGTACCTGTTGACAAACCAGACTTTCAGGGAATAAAGCTTGCCAAATTTATTACGGAACAGTATTGCCCTCCTGTGGCCAAAGACAATTCCAAAGAAACGAATCTTACGAGGGTTCCTCTGTATTTATTTGTTTGTTTGTTTCTCATGCACAGCCTCCTAACCACCTTTCTGAAGGGAACTAACAACTAGGAGACTCACCTGCATGCCCCTCCAAAACCTAGATCCAAAGCTGTTTTGGGCATAGCAGCTGAACAGAAAAGTAAGCAGTACACATGATCCCAGTCCGTCTGGCTCCTTACATTTCTCCTGACAATGCTCCTAACATCAGAAATTATTATTATCTGTATTCATTTTCAGTGGTGATGTTTGATAGTGACAGCATTTCTTCCTGTGCATCATCATTAATTAGTCCTCTTCTACCTTAGATTTACTGCCTTTTTAATAATCCAAAAGTAGAATGTGCCTGTTTTCGGCGTAAGAGACAATACTCTATTCCTCCACTGGGAGCAGGCATGGACCTTCCAGACCTTACCCAAACCCATGTAAGTAAATCGATTTTCTCTGATTTAAAAGTCTTTCGGATCAGGTCCTGAGTGACTTAGCAAACATGACGTAAGAGTTTGCAGACACACACAGCAATAACAGAGACTACACAGTTCCCCACGGCAAAACCCAAGTCCTCCAGCTACAGAATTGATGTACAAAGCAGAAGAGATCATCCCACCCTTGAATACATAAAGTTCTCTCCGAAATCCCCATAACTTAGCCAAACAGTATAGCTTAACCAACCAAATTACAACTTTTTCTTGCATGAAATACTTGGAGATAATAAAAACCTCTTAAATATTGATCAGTCACACACCTGAGAAAATACTGTTGCAATAAAGGTTTTACATAAATGACAGGACAAATGTAGCTTAAAGCAGTCGAAATTCTTCACCATTATGCCAAAGTGTTGTTGAAAACCAAGATACAGTTTCTGTGGAGATTAATTGCGCTTTACATATTTCGTGGAATGTGTTTGCCCCAATCTATTTTACCTGCCAAAAGTCAGTTAATATGACTCAGCTTTTCTGCCCACCTGTCAAAGGCTGAAGAAATAAGGATAAGCAGCTCCATCTTCCTTTTCTGATTGCCAGCTATGCAGTACAAGAATGATTTACCTCTCCTTCTCACAATATGTGTGTCTTTAATCAAGTCTGATTTCAATTTATACATATGTTCCGGTACTTTCTACACTGGATTTTGTGTTGCTCCATTCAAGTTAAAGAAACCAATTACAAATAATCCATATAGCCAGTGAGAGTTCAGGAATACATCTATGCTCAAAATATGCAAAAATACTCTAAGTCATTTCTGGAAAACATACAGCCCAACACAAGAGACAAATAGGAATCCTGGGCCACAACAAACTTCCTTGGACATAAGCCATAGTTTTTCAATGCACTGGAATGCAGCTAACAGTGCCCACTCCAAAACACAATTTTGTTCCTGTTAAAATAAAAAAAAAACCCTTCTGTTTCAGGTAAGTACTGACAGCAAATTTTACTTACTGCTTAATTTCTGAACAACTAATTTTAATGATCATCTGAAGAGAAATTGCATCTGCTTAGCATTAGGTTCCAGAAGGGTCTGTAGAATGTGATGAAAAATGAGGACTTCATACCCAGCTGAGTACATAGAGACAGCATAGAAGGCATAGAGTACATAGAGGGCAGGATAAGGAATCCTTCTCAACCTTTTGGAAGGATCTGAAAAGGTTTTTTACCTATGCTTCCCTTCCAAGAACATTTTTTACAGACCAAGCATACAGCACTGCAGTCTGGAAGGAAGAATATTTGAAAAGGTTTTATCCACAAGATGACAGTGAACACAGCTCACTTGCTCATGAATTCTGTGTAATCCATATTAAGAGTCACAGGCTTGCTAGCATTTGATTTAACTGGGCAGAGCACCCATGTCTTTTGGATGCAGGCACAAAAAACAACAGCATCTCTCCAGCTCAAGCTCCATTGCAGTGTTACAGCAAGGACATGTGCTGGCCACATCTTTCAGCAATGTGTCCTGTAGCATAGGTGAAGAAGGACATCAGATGTTTTCTGGGAACCCTGGAGACATCATCCATTTCCTTTCGCATACTTTCTTCCTAACACCATGGCAATGAACCTTTGGATGTTGCTACTCACTCCCAACTGCAGTAAATTTTTCATTGTTCATTTTAATTTTCCATCTTTTCTGATCAGTTTTTATTTTGGATGCTATCTAGGAAAAACAAATAAAAATTATTAAGTGGTTCATATTTAGATTTCCATTTGTTTGTATTTTTGGATGGTAAATTTGTCATCTGTAGTGCTCAATATTAGTTATGCCACATTTAACACTCTCCAGAATCATTCTTTTCATTTAACCACTTTTCCCCAGAAAACAATTTTCTTGACAATTACGCTGATTTCTTTTCTTATGGTAGCCCATCTTGCAGAAGCAACAGAATCCAGCTGAAAAAAGTGGGGATAACAGGATGCCACCAGCTAGTGCAGGCTTTGCTGCCTCTCTTCTTGCTTTTTGAGCCACACTATAGCAAAGGAAGTCAGTTCATCATCCCTCCCATAGCATACACTCACCATTTCTCTTCTATTTGTAAGCTCAGCACTTCTTGCTGTAAAACTCTACCTGCTCTCCTTTGCAGCACGTGTCTACCTGGATAGCGCATTCTTCAGGCAAGGGACAAGACTTTTCTTCTGGCTCGTAAGTCCTTTTTCAAGCTGTTGTACACTAGAACTTAAAAATCCATGAGAATTGCTCTCATTCCTGAGAATGGTGTGACCTCATCTCCCTCTACAATTATTGCCCTCTGGGTTCATTACTCTTGACCAGATGTTCAGCCACTGCTATTCAGCTTTTTACATCTGAATGCCTCATAGCCAATAAGGATAACAAAATACCCTGAAAATCAGTGCTTGGCTGGTGAAGTCCTTCTAACTCAACTGCAGTCTCTCCCTCCTTGAGGAATTCTCTGTGATGCTCACTAGGAAGCACTACGATCTCAGACACAACAAGGGATGTAGATTTTTTTCTAGCTCTGAAATCCTCCCTTTGAACCCTCTATAGGAAGAGTAGTTATTTCAGCTGGACTGGAAGAACCCATCTGCTTATCTGGCTCCATTTTCTACAGCTCCCATGACCCTTCTTCTGCCTAAATAGCTGAAAATTCAGGAACAGTAATGAGAATGAAATGCAATGAGAATGAAAACTACTCTTTTTACATTCTCAAGTGTTCATGCCAGAGCTTGTAATACTCTAAAATGCCAAGCCACTGCTGAAGGCTGCTCACCAAACATTAAATTCCCCATATAACAGTAACTTGAAAAATATTGCTGCTTCTCTTTAAGTGGTCTGATAACAAACACACCAGAAAATAGAGATGCTTCTGTATGTCTCAACAGATTAAAAAAAAGATACTGAGCTACATCTGAATAACACAAACTGTGACATACAGCTCTTCTTGCGCATCTAGGAAAAGAGAGCCAGGAGTTTTGAAAGGTGCAGCTGTTTGGTAAAGTTTGAAAGCTATATACACAGTGGAGAAGGAATGGGAGAAAAATAATGTACCTATTATGCATATAAACTTAGAAAGCTGTGATGTCAATGTTAAAGGGAAAAAATGAAGAGAGTTCATGAAGGTATGTAAACAACGAATAGCATGACACAAGTGAGATGGGAAGAGGAAGAAGAAAGTAAGCAAGGCAGAGATGCAAGAAGCAGAAATGATTCAAGGCAGCAGGACATACACGTACGCCTGCTGAAGACCTCCTACTGTCACAGCTCACCGTGACAATCAGCACTGCAGAAGCCACTGGCATTGCTGTAGGACATTTTTGAGGAGAAACAGGGATCAAGCTAAACGACAACCATACTTTGAAGGAGCCCTTAACTAAATTCCTGACAAAAAAGACACAGACAGAAAATTGATGTAAAGGAGCACATCTGACAGGTTTGTTTCTATACTGTGCTGTCAAATTCCAGAAAGGATGATTCAGGAGGAATGGAGTACAATCAATTCTCTATAATAGGATGATGAGAGAAAAATACAGCACTTAAGTATATGGTTTTCAAGGAGCTGGCACTTGGCATTCTTCAGAATACTTTTTGTTATTTCATGTTCTGTTCCACTGAACTGCTCTTGCATTTTTTATTGAATAGACCCAACCATGAGCTCCACTCATGTGTTTCATCTCAGAGAGAAGCAGCATTTCACAGGCTGGTGAGATACCCATTAGCAATTTGTTTATTTTTCATTCATAGTTTATTTTACACTAATAATCTATAGCCCAATTTCTATTCAAAAATTACCTATATACTTACTATTAAAAATTTAAGTAGTCTCACAACAGTAGAGTTCATGGATTATAAAACATTAGTACCAGAACTATAAATCAAAGATGGTTTCTGGGATTCTGAGTTCTTGAGAAACCACCTCTCATTTCAAATCTTGAACATATTCAGCACCTAAACTCCATCTCATTGAAACAAGTCAAGATTCCACCTACAAAATTCTTATTCCCTCCACACTTATGGAAAAAAAAAGGAGCCTTTAAAAGTATGTGTTGAGAATTGGATAGAAAGGAAAGATGGATTCAGCCCCACAACCAAAAGTCATCTAGAGCTGCAGTCAGGAGCACCAAAACCAAGAGCCAAGAATGCCAGTGAGTTCTTTGTTTCTTCTCAAAACAAGTCATGGTTCACTTTAATCAGCTGCAAAGATCATTTCTGAAAGGGTAGAATTGATAAGCTGGTTTTCATACACTGTTCTTCAGCATCAGCCCTAAACAATTTAGCTGAGGAAGTAATTTCAGGAGGAAAACATCAATAGTAAGCTGTTATCACTTCTGAAAATAAACTACTCTAGAGGAATGTTTTGTAATAATATTATACCAACAGGAGCTTTTTTCTTTCACTAAAATTAAGTGCATAGAGGAAATGATCCACTTTATGAGAATACATATTTTAAAATAAATTCCAAACTGGTTAGTTCTCTCTGACATTCCAGTAATTCACATTAAAGACATAGGTAAGAAGGGTATGTAATAACAAGCATTTTCCCAGTTCATCTTTTTGACATGTTATGCAATTCATTTTCTTCAGTCTGACATTGTTTAACTTTCTGCTTGAATGCACAGAATTAAATCCAAGGAAAATAAAGAAGCTATTTCAGAAAAAGAAAACAGTTACATAGATTAACGGAATTTAAATGCAAAAAAAAGGGGTCTCTTTCACACTACAACAGAGTAGTTTTCCTACGATTCAGACTTGGAACAAAGCAGACCTAAAACTCCTGGAAAAGGACACATTCTCTGCGTTTGCTTGGACAGGGAAGTGAGAGTGATCCATGCAGAGAATCATGGAGACAGGAGCTGTGATGCAGCCTGTTTCTGTGAGCTGAAAATGGAGTTTTCCCAGAGAAGGCAGGTTTATAGCAATGTCTCAGGTACAGCTGTCAGCCTCTGGGCCATTGAGGGATGAGCGTGTAAAGTGCTTTTAAGACAACTGTGACTTTCCATCGCAGTGAGCTATTGCAGATGCCTTAAGGGAATATCAGAGGAATCCAGGTCCTTTTAGCCCTGCTGAAGTAGTCAAAATTGATGTCTAAAAGCTGATTCTGACCTTGGTCTGAGATTTACAGAACAGCACACAATGAAAGAACAGGCTTAATCCCTTGACAAACAGGATTGTGTCTTTGATGAGAGAGCTCAGCTCAATTAGTCCAGATACGTATCTCTGACTGTCTTGTCCTGGAAAACTTAAAGCACATCTGAATAAATTCTCTTTAATTTAAGGTGAATTACAGTACAAGGAACTACATATCTCTCTAAAAAATCAATGCATAAGATCCACAAAGATGCTTTCTCTCCTGTTACTAAAAGACATAAAAAGAAGCAATAGGTTCATTCCCTGTTGACAAAACCATACTGAGAGATGGATGCCAGGCACAGAGAATGTCTTGTGTCACCAACCAAGTAAAGACAACCAGCCATCTCCAAAGCCATCTTGATCTGTAAAGTTCCTGTGCTATCAGTTCCTAACATTAACCCAGGAGAGTTTGTCAAAAATGAACCCGGATCTGTATAGGGCCAAAAAGCCTTCAAACTATTAATACCTAATCCCAAATATAAAAAACCCCTGAAGATGCAAGCAGAGCCAGTAGGATTACACACAGTGTTAAGGTATCTTTGTGGCTCTTCACAAGAGCAGGCTGTAGCTGGCTGCTGAGAGAGTTCAGTTTGTTCAGTCTGGAGAAGAAAAGGCTTTCAGGAGACTTTAGAGCAGTTTCCAGTGCCTAGAGAGGTCCTACAAGAGCGCTGGAGAGGGACCCTTAATCAGGGAGTGTAGTGATAGGTAAAATTGCTACTTCCTCCTTTTTTTCCCTCTTGCCAGCCTTGCCCTGATTTTCCTTGGGGCTCTTGTTTATGGAGCTGCATGTGCCAGCCTGGCTCTTGGCAGGTTTAGGCTCTGGCCAGTCCATACCAGGAACCAAATGGAATCTGAAAGTCACAACACTGTGGCTGGTGCTTCCCCTTCTGTGGTTTCCTTGCTTTCACCAGCTCAGCAAATCTGAGTGCTCCTGACAACATCCTTGTTATGATGCATTCATTTTCTTTCAATTTCCCTGTTATGATGCTCTTATTTTCTTACAATTTCCCCATCTCAGGCCCATCTACCTGATCCCAGCACTGCTCAGTCCTCCCAGAAGTCAGGTATGCTCTGCCTTCCCAGAAGACAGCCCCATCCCCATTGATGAGAGCCTCAAGCCCATGTGGAGAGCTGGAAGTGGGTGCTTCCAGAGCAGCACGTAGGATGCTCCTGTGCAATTCTCCCCCACCAAAATGAAGCATCAGGTCCCCAAGGAGGAAGGTGAGCACAGAACATCCCCCTGAGCACCTGCCAGAGTGGATTTTAGCCGGTGCCCAGCTATGCAAGCAGAGGCCCCTGAACTGTGGAAGGTGATCTGGCCTCTCCCTCATCCTGCTCCTGATGTTACCCCCACTGGCCCCCAGCACAAGCGGGGGTGATGCTGCTGCTGTCTCGTGGCACTGTCCAGGCTGTGCCAGTGAGCTGACAGCAAGGTCATTGTGCTAGCAGGACAGGCTCAGTGTCCACAAGAATGGATTGGTGAGACCCCAGAGCTGACAATCCATGTCCCCCAGCCACACACCTCCAACAGCCCCTGGCACACACCCTCTTTTCCCCTCTCACAATCCCAGGCCAGTAAGCTCAGCCAGACAGGGACTCATGAAGAAGGATTCTACAACTTTTCCCCAATAACCAGTAGGAGCTGATGCAGTTGGCATAGAAGATGAGCTTGGGGGTCTCCATGCCACCTGCCTGGGAGTGCACAGGCCAGCAATCCACCAGGGATGCTCTGGCAGCCAGCTGCAAATCACCCACCAGACCTTAATTTACCCAAAAAGGCTCATTTCTGCAGAAATTAGGTATTTAGAGAGGGTACATGATTTTATCAGTGATCTGGTGTCACCAGCGAGGCAGCCCAACAGCAGTGCTGGGCAAAGGGTAACCAGGCTCCCCGGGGGATTGTGGCACTGACACCGGCGGCCTCTGTGCCATCCCCTCAGGGGCTGCACCTGCCAGCTGGGGGGCACCTTGGACACACCACTGCAGCAAAATTCTTGCTTGACAAAGGTAAGATATAATCAATTCCTAAAGACCCCCCTTTTCTGAGTGCACACTCAGAAAGCAAGCTACAAAACTTGCTACTTCCTCCTTCTCTTCCTGTGTCTGCCCTTGTTCTGATTTTCCTCAGAGCTCTGCGTAGGGAACTTCATGCCCCAGCCTGGCTCTCAGGCAACAGGTCATTGCAGCAGCAGCAGCGTTCGTGTCACGGGGGCTTTGGGCTCTGGCCATTTCTTCCAGACACTCAAATGGAATCTGAAAGTTGCCGATCTGTGGCTGACACTTCCCTTTCTGTGGTTTCTTTGATCTCTCCAGGTCAGCAAAACTGGGAAATCCTGGCATAGTTTCCCTGTCATGATGCACTCATTTTCTCTTGAATCTCTGGGAGACTAGGAAGGCAGCATCAGCAGGGGCTGAGCATTAAACAGAGGAGATCCCTGCAGTCATCCCAGCTCCAGACCTGCTCATGTCCCCACCATGGTCCCCATGCCCCTCCTCTGGCACTGCATAGGCCAGTAAACTCACCAGGGATGTTCTGTCAGCCAGCTGCAAGTAACCCACCATATCTTCATTTATGAAAAAAAGCTCATTTCTGCAAAACTTCGGGGTATTTTGAGAAGGCATGTGGCTTTATCAGTGTTTCAGTCTCACCAGCCAGGCAGCTGACCTGGGCAAGGGCTAACTGGGCTCCTCGGGTGAGTGTGCCACTGACACCAGCTGCCTCTGTGCAGTCCCCACAGGGGCTGCATCTGCCAGCTGGGGACACCTCAGACACCTGCCAGGGCCAGCAAAGCCCCAAAACTTCCATTTCCCCTGTGACAGCAAGTAATGCTGCATCTCCCAGGGGAGTTCAAGTGACTACAGCCACCCTGCAGAGACAGGGCCAGGGTGGAGCAGGGCCAGGGCTGAGCTGTCACCTCTGTCCTGCAGGTCCTTCTGCTGGAAGCGCCAGCTGGTGCAGCAGTGCAGTGGGACCAGACCCATCACCTCATCTGCTAGGGTGCAGTGGTGGGGCAGCCCTGCTACGACACTCTGGTCTGTCCCACCGCTACCAGCAATTGGTTCCACCACCACTGCATCCAGGCAGGCAGGATTGCACCCAGCCCCTGACATCCCCCCTGTTCTCACTCCATTCCCCAATTCCAAGGCAATCATAGAATGAGTTGTTTGGAAGGGACCTTAAAGACCATTTCATGACAACCGCCCTGCCATGGGCAGGGACACATTCCATCAGACCAGGTTGCTCAGAGCCCCATCCAACGTGGCCTTGAGCATTTCCAGGGATGGGGCATCCACTTCTCTGGGAAACCTGTGCCAGTGTCTCACCACACTCACAATAAAAAATTTCCTAACATCTAATCTAGACCTACCCTCTTTCAGTTGAAAGCCATTTCCTCTTGTCTTAACACTCAATATCCTTGTCAAAAGTTCCTCTCCAGCTCTTTTGTGGGCCCACTTTAGGTACTGTAAGGTGATTGAAAGTCTCTCCGGAACCTTTTCTTCTGGAGACTGAACAAACACAATTCTCTTAGCCTGTCTCCACCCCAGAGGTGTTCCAGCCCTTGGATCATCTTTGCGACCTCCTCTGGACTCACTTCAACAGGTCTACACCTTTCCTGTGTTGGAGACCCCATAGACACAGTACTCCATACGGGAGCTTTCCAACCCTCTTTGGTCTGCAAAACAGCAAAGCGGTTCTGCAAGTGCTCCTCAGGGTTTGGGGGAAGTCTCTTCCTCCTGCAGGTCCTTGCCCTTGCAAGTTTCCATTCTTCCACACTGCGATGGTTTTGCCAAATTTAGGGAAAATGGCCAAAGGGAACGTCTCCTCAAAGAAAGGCAGGCTATAGCCACCCCTCCCCCACTAGGTTTGGGAAAAATTCCTCAGAGGAATGTGAAAGAGAAAATAAAAACTATTTATTTAACAAACAGACAGGTAAGGAGTACTAATGCTAAATAATAAAACCTCCCATTGTGGCGAGAAAACCTGAAAGATTTAAAAGTCCGTTTGTGGGGGTCGTCTCTCTCTCTCCCTTGGAGCTTACTCGGCGTGGGGGGAGGGTCTCCCCTCCCAGTCCCCCGGTAGAGTTTCTGAGGTTCTGATGCTATGAACAAGTCCAGGAGAGATGAAAAAAAAAGGGAAAGAAAAGAAAAAAAAAAATCCAAAATTCCAGGAAAACTAAGTCCAGAGAAGAATGAGCCAAAGAGAAAAAAAAACCCACCCAGGTTCCTCTTTTTTCCCGCTCCTCTCCTCAGCCGCCGAAGAATGCAGAGCGAGACCTTGAAAAACTCAGATTGCTTTGTTCAGTGTTTTCTTCTCTCAAGCACAATTTAAAGGTACAGAAGGCACAGGAGCCATGTCTAGGCAAAGAGCAGTGATATGGGATACAAACAGCACAAAGTCACCCCATGACACACACTGATCCCCCTCACTTCTATGTGTGTCATCAGGGGAGTTTCCAGCTCTTTGGATGCAGACTGTGGGTCCACTGCAGACGTCGCTTGGAACCAGGTTTCTAAGTCCGTCTCGGCCTCCAAGACAGTACTCAGCCTTCTCACCACCTCCTGCAGCTCAGCCACCTGCTGCAGGAGGTTCTCCACTGGGCACATCTTCACGCCTCCTGCAGGCAGGTCTGGCACTTGCTGCAGTCTGAGGTCTGCACTGCAGGCTCTCCCTCATCAGTTCTGTCTGGGTGAAGGCATCAACCAACCCCAGGGTAGATGGTGCAGGTCCCCAGTCAGAGCTGCAGCCTTTGCTCTCAAATGAACACCCACCATTCTACATTGGGGTTCAGGTAGGATGAGTGCCCTCAACCTGTGCAGAGGGTCACAGAACATGTCTGGTTTCTGGGTTATGTGGATTTCAAGTCTCTCTGTTCAGAGGAATGCCTCATCTTCAAAGAAGTGCCCTTCCACTCCCCAGGGCTGCCTTTTGTGGTGGTAGGGGTGGCTGCCATGACTCCTGGCCCACCTACACCTCAGCCACTCTTTGTGAGTCACCAGGTCCTTGTAGGCCACTGCACTTCCCTGCAGTTTCCCTGGCTCAGGACCCTCCCCAACTCCCTACTCTGCTGTGGGATGGGCCTTCTCCAAAGGTGTTTGCCTAGCAAAAATCATGACATTTTTGTTTATTTTCTTGTGAATACATGAATCAAAAGGGGTCCTGGCATGTAGATCTTGCTTCAGCTAGAGGCTGACTAGGCAGGTGTCTTTCTTGTGCTACTTTGATATCAATCCTGCAGCAGCAGGTGAGAAGCATTTCCCAGACTAATACTCTTGTTAATCCCTTGCATGCTGTATCCCAGATACCTCTCCTTCAGGTATCCAGTATGTGACTAGAGAAGCACTGGGTAAAACTGCTGTGCAAGCGGCACATAGGTGGTAGTTGGGTTAATTTCAAAAGACTGTTCTTTTATAACCACGAGACCTGCTTTGTCACTTGTGTTTTATTTTTCCTAATTGTAAGACTCCTTTCTCACATAATGGTCAGTTTCTGTGCCTAAAGGATAACAGACATAGACTCCATATGGTCAGCAGGTTACCTGAAACTACTTATTTTCCCCCACAGATCCAGCAGGAAAAAGCCAAATAAAGAGAGGATAATTACCAATTCCAGAAGGCAATTCAAAAACGTCCCCACCAGTGCACACTCAGAAAAGAAGTTACAAAACTTGCTACTTTCTCCTTTTTTCTCATTTTTCTGGTCTTGCCCTGATTTTCCTCCAGGCTCTGGTTAGGGACCTTTGTGCCCCAGCCTGTATCTTGGCCAGTGGGGTCACTGCAGCTGCAGGGTTGGTGTCACCAGGATTTGGACAATCCCTGTCAAGCACCCAAATGGAATCTGAAAGTCACAGCCCCATGGCCTGTACTTACCCTTCTGTCGTTTCCTTGGCTTCTCCAGCTCAGCAAAACTGTGAAATCCTGAAGGCATAATTTCCCCAGTATGATACACTCATTTTGTTTCCTTGAAACTCTGGGGGAATAGGAGGGAAGGAGCAGCAGGGCCTGAGCATTGTGCAGAGGAAAACTGTGCAGCCACCCCAGCTCCAGCCCTGCTTGTGTTTCCTCAGCCCCTGCAGCACCATGAACTTCACAGAATCAAATCGTAGGATCTATTTATGTTGGAAAAGACTTTTAAGATCATCAAGTCAAACCGTTAACCCAGCATGACAAAGTCCACCACTAAACCATGTCCCTAAGCACAACATCTACATATCTTTTAAATGTCTTTAGGGATGATGACTCCACCACTTCCCTAGGCAGCCTGTTCCTGAGCTTGACAACCCTTTCAGAGAAGAAAGTTTATATAACATGCCCTGGTTCAATGTGAAGCCATTTTGTCTCATCCTGTCACTTGTTACCTGAGAGAAGAGAGCAACCTCAACCTCACTACAGCTGCCTTTTGAGTATTGCAGAAAGCAATAAGGTCTCCCATGAGCCTCCTCCCATCAAACAAACCCAGCTTGTCAGCTGCTCCTCATAAGACTTGTCCTCTCTTGAATCTGAAAATCACAGCCCTGTGGTCAACACTTCCCCTTCTGCAGTTTCTTTGCCTTACATAATTTTCCTGGTAAGATACACTTATTTTCTTTCTTGAAACCCTGTGCCCACCCAGTGGCGGGGGTATAAAAGGAGGTCAGCAGCAGCAGGGGCTGCCATGCAGAGGAGAGCCCTACAGACATCCTAGCTCCAGCCTCACTCGTGGCTTCCTCAGCCCTCCCAGCATCATGAGGGTCCTTGCAGCCACCCTGGCTGTTCTGCTCCTTGTGGCCATCTGCTCCCTGGCTGAGGCTGATCTCAGAGTCTCCAGGCGTGCTGCACTGTCTCCGATACGAGGTAGGTTCTCCTTCCCTCGGAAAGAGCCCCATCCCCATTGATTAGGCCCTCACATCCATGGAGAAGGCTGGGAGCAGATGGTCATCACCAGTGCAGGGACTAAGTCTTAGAGATGGAGGTTTTCAGGGGGTGTCCCCAGAGGACATAGCACAGGTGATGGCAAATTCCCTGGGAGCCACAGGCAGAGCCTCTGCCGCAGTGTGGGGTCTCACTGGGCCCATCTCTCTGCCCTCACAGAAACTGACCCCGTCACCTGCTGCATCAGCTACATTTCACGGCCCCTTCCACGCAGCGTGATCCGCTCTGCCTACATCACCAGCAACAGCTGCTCAAAGCCAGCCGTGGTGTAAGTACCCAAATTGCCGGGCTCCAGAGTGCACCAGCCAGGGCAGCACCCCAAGGGTGTCCAAGATTGTCCAGGATGGGGAAGTGAATGGACAGGGACACCCAGGGTGCCACCAGCAGGACCTAGTGCAGGCACCCTGATGCCCTGGCTGATGCCTGCCTCAACACTGTCCTTTGCCCCAACAGCCTGGTCACCAGGAAGGGGAAACAGGTGTGCACAAACCCCGAGGCTCGCTGGGTGCAGAAATATCTGAAGCATTTGGAGCTGCTGGAGAACTGACTCTTCCCTGCTGCTGCCCCAGGGCAATGGGCTTGGCCCCCAGCACCAGACACACAGTTAGAGTGCTTGAACTGCATCCTCCTTCACCAGGAAAATTTATTACACTTGGCATAGGCTTGTTAAACTAAATTTTGCTTGTTTAAATGCCTGAATAAAGTGTTTGGCTTGTCAAACCCTTTGGGTCTCTCTGAAGTCCATGGTGGAGCCCCAGCATGACAGAAGGGACCCATGGGGAGCCTCCTGCCCTCCCCACTCCCTCGTTTCACTGCTACCCACTGTGCAGAGTGGCCCCATGACAGCTCCCACGGTACTTTCCTCTCCCCAGCCTGGACTCAGCTCCTGCTTCCCAGCATGACCCAGACATACGTGTGGGGTGACTAGCATCTCATCTGTTTCTCAGAGCCCTCCCCACACAGCATATGTGGAGCCCAGTAACAAACCCCCTGGGCCGGCAGCCCTGCTGGGCATCTGCCACCAGCTCATTGACATATTTTCCCCAAACACTAGAGGATCAGGACAGTTTTTGACTACCTGACATCCCCATTTCTAGCCCTCCCCTACACTACAGCCCCCTGCAGCGGTGGAGCTGAGGTCCTGGTGCTCCTGGGTGCTGCTGTCCCCACATACACACTCTGTGCCACAGTGCTGCCAGAGGAGCAGGCAGCAGCAGACAGCAGCAGGCAGCATTGTCCCCACCACTGACACCACCTCTGTCCTCACGCCATTTCCCAGCACCGGGGATGTGGGCAGGACATCTCTGCAGCTGACACCAGCTCTGCCCCGCACCACTTCTGTTGGGCCAGGACACACGGAACACTACCAACTTTGGACACTTGAAGTCACAGAGGTAAGGGCACTGGAGAATGACATCCAACAAGCCAACATAAGCAAACTAATGGTGCTGCAGCCCCTCTCTATTTCTAAAAAATTTCCAGTGTAGGTCAAAAACTCAGGTAAACAAATGCATAAAACTGTGCACAGGTACACTCAATACTAGAAGAAGAGTGGGAACCTGTTAGATCTTCTACGGCATAGAGGTTGAATTTATTTCCAGAGAGCCTGAAAACTCTATCAGTACTTCAAATAACAGACAAGATAAAACCACCTATTCCAAAATGACTCAGGAATACATATATACACTGTAATAATGAGACTAAAAGAAGCTCTAAATCCTAAAACTGATGTGTAGAGCTGCACAAGATTTGGGCAAGGCTGATGAGCTTCTTTTACATCATGCGTTTGCTCTACTTCAATGTGTACTTCAATGCTTGCTTCAACTACTCTTCAATGCAATGTATACTGCAAGGCTTTTGCCCACTTCTGCAATTCAGTCTTATAGCAACAGCTTCTAGGTTAATAACACTGAAAATCTCTGACTTAAGAAAATGTGAAAGAGAAAACACAAGACTCTTATATTGTTTACAAGGCAAAAATGAGAGTCCAGTAAAAATCCTCCCTGGGGCATTGTCTTCAGAAATCTCATTATAGTTTAGGCAATCTATTTGTTCCTATAGAGCTGCCTTATAATGTATGAAGGCTTGGTGTTGACAGTAGTAGAGAGCTACATTTTAATTTGCTGAAGGCCACACATGACATCTGAGGTGAATTTATGAATTTTTGCCTCCGCCAGTTAGGCCCAGGAAAGTAATCCCAGCACCACCTTGCTAAACAAACTCAACACAAAATTGTCCAACTATGCTGAAAAAACTGTACTACACAAGCTTTTAAGTGTGCAGAAGAGGATCCATCAAGACAAGTGAAGGAACCACTTTCTTCACTGATTTCCCTTCAGAATACCCACATGAAATGTGCTGTACATCTCCTGCACTTCTTTCATAGCAGCATTATATTTTAGCAAATTAAACTGGGGATGATAAATACCAATGCTGGAATAAATACTGTGCATTTTCATAGCATCATGGGTGTTTTTTTCATAATACAGCTTGACTTAAGGCTCAAAATTGCCTATTTACCACTGCACTTCTGGGCTGGCTCCTTGAGGAGGATGCACTGAGGTGAGAGGTTGGCGCTATCAGGACCGGCTCTCCTGCCCAAGAGCTGCACTCTGAGCACACACCACCGAGCCCAGAGCCATTCCCACACTTCGCCCCTCGAGAACAAGGCAACAGACGTGTCACTGCATTTCTCACAATCCTCCTTCTCCCCACACGACCATCCATCCCTCTGTGCTGTCCTGGCTAGAGGTGTTCTTCTAAGGTGAGCAAGCACTCAGGAGAATGGCATGAAGAGAAACAACTCAAATCTAATTCTTCTCACGCTCCCCAGACCTCAAACTATTCGCTGGATTTCCGGCCTTAGGCAAACTTGCCTCCGGTTTTCCAGCACCAACCTCGCCTTCCCGAGCGCCAGGCCGCGGGGCCCGCGCGGCATCTCGGGAGTTGTAGTTTCCCGCGCTGCACGACATGGCGGCTCTGCGGGCGCTGCCGGTCCTGGCCGCCGCTCTACTCCTGGCTGCCGCCGGCCAGGCCAGCAAGTACTCCCGGGAGGCCAACGAGGGGCTGGCGGCCGCCGGCAGCAAGCGGCGGGAGGCCGGGGAGTTCCGGGTGGTGAGGCTGAACCAGGTCTGGGAGAAGGCGCAGCGGGTGAGTGAGGCGGCGCGGGGCGATGGCGGTGCTCGGAGGGGACCCCGGGGTCGGGCCCGGCCGCTTCGGACACTCATTCCCCGTCTGGGAGATGGGGAGAAGCGGGAGCCTGTGTCTGAGGAGAGACCGAGGCTGTTCGGCTCCGGCTCGGCGCTGCGGTGGCTTTTGTTCGGTTCTCGGGCATGGCTGTTCCCGACCGTCACGCAGCGAGGGACCCGCTCAGCCCCGCGCTGTGCGGCTGTCCCGGCGGCAGGGAACAGCCTTCTCCCGCGAGAGGGGATGTGTATTGAGTCCTGGGAAGTGTTCACTTGCCCGTGGTTAAATACAGCAGCTAAACCACCTGTCCAGGAAGTGGGAGAGAGAGGGAAGCCCCTGTGGTGCCATGGAGGATCTGCGGCTGGCTCGCTGGTTGAATGCTTTAGTCCTGTTGTTCAGGACTGTGATGCTCTCATAGATCTGAAGGCGGTGGCCTCGGTTCCTGCTCTGCACAGGGCAGGAGTTCACAGCACAGGAGAAGAGGAAACCCTCCACCCTGGTGGTTGTGTCAGTGTCACCTTCATTCACATCAAGAGATGTAAACAAATGCAAGAGGACCAGCGAATGGGTATCACCATTCCCAGATGAGAGCCTTAATTTTGACAGTGATACTTGAGTTTCTCTTACACTGGACGACAAAAAATATTTAATTAAAGTGAAAATATAGTCAAATTATTTCATTACAGCAGAAATATGTACTTAGAACTAAACAGAACAGTTCCAACAGTAGAAAAGTGCACTGCACATATCCTCTGAATATTGTGGATTATGGGAATTAGGGTCATGACTGGCAAAAGTTCAGTTCCTTCAGGCAAAGAAATATAGTAAATATTAATTTGGGATTTTCTGTATCCTGAATAGCCTGAGCTATTGAATTGGAGGTAGGACATCCCATCAGCCAAAAACTAGAACCCTGCCATAGTGCTGCATTCCAGTGTGCTAAAAGGTTATCAAAACTACTCCTTTCCTTGATGGGAGAAGCATGGAATGGAGAATAGGACAGTGTGTGTTAATGAAACTTCAGCTGTGAACAGACAGCTGAAAAAGAAACAACACTGAGGCTAGAAATAATCTATAATGATAGTAATATCAGTTACCTCTCACCTTTCCAATTACAGTATTTTCTTATTTTCATACCTGGATCGTTTGGAATTAAAATTTGAGATGCTTTACATCATCTATGTTAAGATACTAAAGTATAAAATGGAGTTAATTCTGTCAGTAAAAAATTACGGTTTAGTAAATTCTGTATGCGTGAGCTAGATTTTAGAGATGCAAACTAAATTTGAACTAAATTTGCCACCACCTAAATTTCACTTTCGAGTACAACTGTCACCAGGCCTGTGTTTTATAAAGCAGTTTTTCAGTATGTCTGGGCAATATATGAAGTAAGAGGAAAACTATGCCTGTGTGTTACATCTGCTTTGAAACACTTCCATGTGTCAATGGTGAACTCTTCATTCCTTTATTTTGGTAGTGGCAGAGATAGTACTGAAAATGGGGAACTTGTTTGATTTGACGTAAAAGTCAGATACCGCAATTTAGCATTGCAACACACAGCTGGAGGAGCAGTCCTTTAAAAAGCCCCAAAATGTTACTTAGTGGGACCGGGAGCTGGAAAGCCAGATTTCCTTCTTGTTTCCCTGAGGTTGGGAGGGAGGGCTTGATCATTCTCCAGAATATCTTTTCACAGATAGTAAATTTATAGTAAAGAGCTCTTTCCTCTTGTAGGCAACAGTGTAGGTAAGGATGTTGCAGATAATGATTGCAGCAAGCCCAACAGCAAGTGACTAAATTGTTGTAATGTTTGACGAATTTCCAGCACTCATTCCCAGAACTGCCAGGTACCTATCTTGGATGTTAAGGTCCAGGCAGCATTAGGAATGAGGCATAAGGAATGAGTGTAAGGAACTTGTTGTTTGGTTATTTAATCATTAAACTTAGCTTTTCACCTCTGCTTCTAGTTAGTTATTCCAACATGTGAGTGATGTTAGTAAGTGATGAGGAGACCCACTGACATTTTTCACCTGGTGTACTCAGGGTCTTACATGAGATGACCTTACAGGAAGCAGTTCTTGAACTGAATACTTTTAATTAACTTATGTATTCACTCTGTGGTACATAAAAGGGACAGGCAAGGGGCTTCCAGAAGGTTTCAAAGGATTTATAATGCTTAGAAGGACAGTTACTTCAGTTTAATAGTAAATTATAATGACAATCAGAAGAATATTGCTCTAATTGGGAGAAATTTGAATAGGATCGTGTTTTCTCTTAAGGAACAATGGGCTTAATGTAGTTCCTTAGTTTTTATTAAGAGTTTGAAATGTTTGATTGATGATGTCTCCAAACTTTATGTTTAGAAGTACTGATACTCTTTTCTATAACTTTTAGAAAACAGAAAGCTGTATATGTTTATGAGATTGCAGTAACTGCAGAGAGGCTCTAACATGAACTGCGCTGTGTAACCTTTTATACAGTAGTGTGTCTCTGATGACAAGGTCACACATATAAGAGATTTTATTTTCCTATATTTAGGAGAATACTTAGGAGCTAAATTACTTCTTACCTAATTGTCGCTGGCTATTTTTTTTCCTGTATTTTCTCAGCCAAACTACATATGAAGTCCACACTACTTGAATGCTGACTAATATTAGAGTCCAGAACTACTGAGATGCTTGGCCATTCCCTTCACAATTTGTAGCAAACCTTTCACTCAGTCTTGAAGTTTCAGGGCTCAATTCTTGCTGAGGAAAACATTGATACTTGGTGCCACCTCCTTTCCTTGACTTAAGCTGTCCAGGTCATCCTACACCAGAAAAGGAAATAAGTACATGTTTAAGGTTTTTCTTTTACTTTAGCACATACTAAAAACCATAAATAAAGTGGTTCCTTCTAAGTGCCTAGCTTCTATCAAGCAGTTCCCCAAAAGTAGATGGTAAAGAAGACAACAGGGATGCTCCTTTGCTTTAGTGTTAGAGGGATCAGAAGTTTTAATGTGTTCTGTAAGTATTGTATTTACTTGTGATTTTAACTACTCTAAATGTTAGTAAATTATTTCAGTAAGCCAAGTGCAAAATGAAGGGACAAAAAACTAGTTTAAAAATCAAAATAATTACATGCAGTGGCACAAGATTAATTAATAGGACAACCTAAGCTGGAAGCAGAAACCATAATGTGGATAGTTTCCTGAATTCCTGTCAATAGGAAGTGTATTAGCTCAAAGTAATGACACTTCGTCTAGTTACTTTAAAATAACCTACTGACACACAAAGGAATGGCTGAATCTTTTTAGTTTCATTCTGATGTTTAAAAACAATACTGAGTTCTGAGTCTGTGTTTATTAAACATACTGCTTCCTCACTGAAAATGAGTTTTTTTATAATCTGTAATCTGGTTTTAATGATTAAAAAAACCTCCAGTAAATAAACTTGTCCTAGGACTGATGAGCCTAGGTGGTTTCAAGCTGGATCTGAGCTCCCAGGAGCTGGCTGCACAGTGGTTGGAGGGGCTTTATCACCTCTCCTCTCTGGGCTTGTCCTTACCTCACCTTCTGATTGTTGATATGCACTTAAACACAGACAAAAGTAGTTCTGAAGTATTAAGATGATCTGTTACATTTCTTTGTTTTAAACTGAATAACTAAGTGTCTAAAATCTGGAAGTTCAGGATCAACTCACAGCAGTGCTGCTTAGCCGACTGTCTTAGTCATTGTCTCTGTCCCTGTTTTCTCTGTAGTTCACAAAATTTCAAGATGACCTAGCATTCATTTGAACTCTAATTTTTTTTTTTTTTTTTCCTGTGTTCAGCCTCAGTGTCTTACCTTTTTTGTTCTGTTATGTCAGAGAGGAATACCTTTAGGTTTTGTATGTTTTAATGCACATAAACCATGTTATGAAATGATCTGAGAATTTTTTTTTTCATTTTGATCATAGTAAAATTTGCTAATTAAGTGACCCTTTGACCTGTAAGGCCATCCTCAGTGACCTAGTAGACTGAAGAACTGTACTAACCAATGAAGTTTTTCAACTCACTATAACTGTATGGTTGGAAGATGGTCCACAAGAAAGCACATGTGATGGCAATGGCATTGTTGTTTGAGAAGAATTGTTGCACCATACTGGTTCTTACGCTGGTTTCTGAGGTAACTCTGAAGCAAGAGGGGAGTCCACATAACTAAATACAAACCTTCCTCTGTTCTTGTTAGCTCCATCTC
Source organism: Platysteira castanea (assembly GCA_013397175.1). NCBI lineage: Eukaryota > Metazoa > Chordata > Aves > Passeriformes > Platysteira > Platysteira castanea. Next base: position 4,046,694 of record VYXC01011606.1, on the reverse strand, counting down.
TCTGCTGTCAAACTGGCAGAGTTGCACAGTGATTTAAAAATACAAGAAAAGGATGAGCTAAGCTGGAAAAAACTGAAGGCTGAAGGGCTGGATGAAGATGGAGAGAAGGAGGCCAAGCTTAGACGCAACTTACATGGTAAGGTTTATCTTGGAAAGAAAGAGTTTAAACTTTGCATCAGACACATGCATGGTTAGACACCTGTGTTTGTGTTTGAACCATTAACTAACAGGTCATCTTTCTGGACACCCAGCACACAGAAGTTCTTTGGAGGTGAATAGGGAGCTGCAGGAGCCTAGCAGATTCCTGTGCTCCCAGTAATTTCAGAAGAGGTCATTAAACTCAGACCTCTGTGTCTTGAAATGTTGGCTTTTCCTCCGTGAGCTGCAAAGTCCAGCTTTGCAAGTCACAGATGTAGCCCATCTCTCACCTTCCATACACCCATAGTTGGTTTTCATGTTCCTGTATCTTCTATTCCCTTGTAGTCATTATGACAAAATACGGAATGAATGGAAAGAAGGATTCTCAACTAGTTGATACCAACTATATTAAAGATGGCACAGAAAGTGACACACTAGATGATCCAAGACTGGAAAAATTGTGGAGCAAGGTGAGTAAGGTTTCCGGGAACTGGAGCATAGGAAATCAGTATTTCTTCATTGAACTCTTAGCTATGTCTTCTGAGAGCTCCCAGACTTGGAAATTGATAGCTTTACTACTCTTCTGTTAAGTACTGACCAAGCTGCCGTGCTCTATAGCTCACATCTTTGTGCCCTGAGGGTACCCCTCAGGTACCCAGATCATGCAGCTGTGGCAGGTTGTCTTTGCCAAATAAAACACCCATATCAGTGAGAAGGGTGGAGCCTGGGTCCACTGAGGTCAGAGTATTTCATCACATTTTCCTGAAGTCATGGCTTCCCTCAGTGTGACTGTCACACTGTGTGGTAGTGTATCTATTGTGTTTTTCTCAGTTTTCTTATTGTTGCTTATGGACCTTTTTAAAATGATGCATTTAAAATAGAACCATTTTGTAGACTGTCTAAAAGTGAAATGTATTGTGGGGAAGGGTTTTAAATAAGGACTTTCCCAACCTAGTATTCAAGTGAAAATTTCCAGGATTTGCATTCATGCATAAAAAGTGGAAAATGTACTGTCAGTTTGGGCAGTTAAAACTGGCAAAGTCATAATCCTCAGAAATTAAATAATTGAAGTTTTAAGAAGCGGCTAGTCAGGTAAATCTAAAGAATGCCCCTACGAGTCTAGTGCAGTGGTAGTAAAGCAGAAAAAAAGATTTGCTGGATTTTAAAATGTTAGTTTAACAAAATACAGATCTGGCAAGGAACATGATGTCCTGTGCTTTGGGAAACAGTAAAGTGCAACCCTAAGCAAAAAAAAGGGTTGGGTCTGAGCAGGTTATCAGAAACATTCACTTTTGATCAGGCATTGCAGCAAGTAAGCCACCAGATTTGTGGGTAGTGCCCCAGCTGTGTGAGTAGTGCTTCCTTAATTGTTACAGAACGAGTGCACAGCAGTGATAAAATCTTCACTTGCCAGCAGAGTAAGATGAAGTAAAGACTGTGTTTAATATCAGGCCGCATCCCTCATGCACATGGTTCCCTTACAGTTGCATATGGAGCTCCATGGCCCTTATTTCTGTATTAAATTGTTTCCCATGGAATAGAAATGCCACTTTTCACTGGGTAGTCCATAGCAAGTCCACCTTTATAAGTCTGAAACAAACTTCCTTTTGACATGATTAAAGGCATCTTATCCATCAACATCTAAATCCTGACTACATACAAATATTAAGAGAATTAAAACAAAAGATGTAAGGAAAAGCTGCACTTAATTTTCTAAATGTGGTGAGAAGTGGGAAGGCGTTTTGGCAGTTGAGAGCACTCCAAAGCACTTGGCCTGGAAAGCCTAATGAGCTCATGTTTCTTTCAGGCCAAGACCTCTGGGAAGTTCTCTGATGAGGAGTTGGATAAGCTTTGGCGAGAATTTAAGCATCACAAAGAAAAGATTCGTGAATATAATATTCTGCTGGAGACTGTGAGCAGAACAGAAGGTGCTTGAACGTTTCTCTGATGTTTCAAGATCAGTACAACTCTTTTCTCTGCCCATTGCTTCCATCGTTTCCAAATTTCTTTGAAACTCCTGACATTTCTGTCAGAACTGCTTGCAGATGCTGGCATTTTCAGATACTTCCTGAGTTTAGTTCTGCATTAGCTGCCAAAATTCTTGCCAGCTAATGAAAATGTTGGCATTTCAGTTCTCTGATTCTGCCTGCATTTCAAGCAGGGAAGATGCCATCAGATTAACAATGGTGGCCATTGTACTTTACAGGAAATTACACAGGAAGCGTAAATCCACTGCTGCAAAATGTGGTTCTCAAGTCTGCAGAGCATGCATGTTTTATCTCACCAGCTGGAAGCCCAGGAGGATATAATGAATATTGTAGGCACCAAGCCCCAGGTTTATTAAAGCATCAAGGATCTGAACCCAGTTTGCTGTACTAATCTGAGCTGAAATTGTTAGAGCTGAAGAATTCTAAAGCTGATAGTTTGATGTTTGCATTACATAGTCCAAGCTGGAAGCTGCTGAAAATCATTTCACCATCAGATGTCTTGGTTCATGAAATGTTCAGGGAAGAACTCATTAAACATCCTTATCCCATTTCCGTGGCATATTGCTAACCTGCGGAAATAATAACATTTCCTTACTGAAATCTGGTGGCCAATAGGAATTATAAGGCATTTCTGTAATATCAGCCTCCAGAGCACTGAGGGACATTGATCTGAATATTGACCTGCAAAAGGGATTGCTTCTTAAAGCATCTTGTGATGCTTTTATTTGCACTCAAATCCTAAGAATTTAGCATCTTTTATTCACCTCACGTTTGGGGGATTTCTGGAGTTTTTGACCTATCAAGATTTGGTGCACAGTCAATAATACTTACTGTTCTTCAGCAGATATCCACAAAAATGTTATCAATCCATCTGAGGAGAACCTGGTGAAAGAGGAAATCTTGCACAACAAACACAGAGAACTCAAGGAGAAGTTAAGAAGCATCAATCAGGGGTTTGAGCGTTTGCGTAAAGTCAGTCACCAGGGATATGACACAACCAATGGTATGATACAGTGGGGTTTGTGCTTATTTGGGATTAATTTTGTTTTAAAAAAATTAGTATCAGTGGGCAAGTATTAAGCTGTAGTCAGTATCACAGTGCATAGTGTACCACAGTGGGCTGAAGAAACACAGCCAGCCAGCTCTGTTTGGAACCAAACACCGGAAGCCTAAAGAAAGGATACAATCAGTGTGTTAACAGGATGGTTCTGTCTTCTATGCCCACATGAGAAGGGATTTTACACCTTCAGCCCCAGGAGGACAAGTAAATGAGGCAACATGCGGGGCAAGCAATGCCATTATCCAGTTCCTAGGGTTTGGCGGTTTTTTGCTTTTAAAAACCTACTTGTTTTATCTAGTAATAGTATCTAATTTTATCCAGTACTTGGATACTTATCCCTTTTTGTCTAAATAGATCTATTAGTAATGCAATGCTTGATATCTCTGTGCTTATATCTATATGTATGTGAGAAAGCATCTTCATCTTTTTCATTTCATTATATGTGTTTGTTTAGAATTTGAAGAACCAAGAGTGATTGATTTGTGGGACATGGCCAAATCAGCCAATTTCACTGAGAAGGAACTTGAGTCTTTTTGGGTAAGCAGAATTCCAGTGACTTCTCTTGCAGAAAGATACTTTGCCGCATAAAGAAACACTCAATGTTACTCTGATTGCAGCCACTTCTTTATTACCATCCAGACACCATAAAAAAGTCATGCTGCCTTTTTAATACTTCGGATATATAAACATGTGTGTAACTAGTCATATGCTGGTTCTGTTATAATCAGCAGAAGTAAAATTCTGAATCCTCTCAAAACAAGTGTTGCATATTTTAAATCTTTGAAACATCAGGCCATGCTTCTTTGTTTCCAATGCACCAGATTTACCCCTCTTACCCAATGTCTTAATTAAGGAAGATTGGGAAGCAGTATAATCTGTATACCCAGCAATTTCCCTCTCATGCCCATCTCTTGTACTATTAAACTTCCCATGTTGGAGCTGTGTTGAGCTGACCCAGAACTACTGTGATAAAGACTGCTTTTCAAAGAAACAATATAGAAATTCATTCCTGTGCAGTTCATACCACTTTTATTCAATTCAAGTTGTATAGAAAAACATTTGATTTTTTTCTATATGACTCTGCTTTAAAAGAGGCTTCTTTTAAAATTTGTCTCCCTCCCCTCAGTCCACTGTGTTTATGCCTAAATATTTACTTGGTGTTCACTGCTGTCATCTTGTAGCACCTCACAGCCACCCACAGTCTCCTTTTGAGGACTCCACAGTGGGTCATTTTCAGCACCTGCTTTCAAAATCAGGAGACTGGTGGTGATGGTAATGGATTGTCCAGACATTTTTAAGAAGCAAGGAACTGAAAAAGCTTTCTGTGCCTGACTTAGTAAAATATCATTAAGAGTGTCTTGGCAAGAGAAAGGAAGCCTTGGAAAGAAACTTCTGTGAAGCTGTGTGTATTTATTGTCTTAGGAGGAGCTGAAACATTTTGAAGCAAAAATTGAAAAGCACCATCATTACCAGAAACAATTAGAGATTTCACACCAGAAACTGAAACACGTAGAGGGAACTGGAGACAAGGATCATCTGAACAGAAATAAAGAGAAATATGCCATGCTGCAAGAAAAGACAAAAGAACTAGGATATAAGGTCTGTATAAATCCAGTGTTACATACATGTTGAAAGTTCAACTCAGTAGCAGAGGGGAAGTAGATTATCCAGTGCTGATGTTTCATTTAAGCTGAACGATTTCCAGGAGGGGTCTTCAAGGCACATCTGTTCTCCATGTTTAGTACAGCATACACATAATTGTTTTTTATAGACCTAATTCTGAAAGGCCTGAAATGTTCCTGCTCTCTGCTCTTTCTGTTGTCACAAATACTCGTAGCAAAATCTGAATATATTACTATATGGATAATTTACTGTCTTCCTGAAATTTGTTTCATGTGTTTTGTTTTCCTAATAGGTAAAGAAGCACTTGCAAGACTTATCCAGCAGAATCTCTCAAGGTCTTCAACACAATGAACTATAAAAATCTGTTCTCCTTCATGGGATCAAAAGCAATTTGAACACAAAGCAATTAATGTGTTTTTTTGAACAGGGCTTACCAAGGAGTTCATCTGAAATAGTAGGGATTGAACAGATGTGTTCTGTAAGAAATCTTTTTGTCTACTTAATTACCAATTTTGTATTTGCACTATAAAATTAAATGATTAGATTAAATATTTAGGTTGCACGTCTTGGGTCATATAAATCTTATATCTGAATCAAGTAGCAGCCTTTGAAATAGTCAGTCATGTCAAAAGGAAAAAATATGTGAACTCTCAAAGGATTCCTGCTAGTAAAAAAATACTAATCTTATAGTCAGGTAAGGTATTCTGATCAGTGAAAGCAAACACTAAGGTACAGGAAGTTTAAACAGAGGCCAGAAAAGTCTTTTTTTCAATGCTTGGCCTATTACATTTCCTACTCAAGGTAACAAAAATATTTTTACTGACTTTGATCAGTGGCTCAGAGCTGCACTGCTGCACTGTATATGAATCTTTCATGTGAAAAGGGGGAGGAAAAGTAAGGAGGGAACAAGTACTGAGGTCAATTTGCACAGTTTAGTTATTGACTAACACCTGTGTGTACAATTATCTTGTTCGTGGCTGCTTTGGTTTTGCTACACCTGGTCAATAAAAAATCAAAACAAGATTCTGGTGAGGCTTTTTTTTCACATTCCCTTTCATACAGTGAGAAGTAACCAGACCTGGTTTTTGAGCATGTTGCTAATTCCTGTAATGTTCTTTCACACAGTAGTTTTTAAGAGAGGAGGGGTAGTTTTGCATCATAAGAATGTGCTTCTATGTTCTGAGTAGGCAGAAAGCTTTCTAAAGCAGTTTCTCTCTGAGCACGTATTCCAGTGCAGTCTCCAGTAAAGATTATTAACACTTCCCCTTTCAGGACCAGATTTTTCTGGTCAGAACTTTGGCAAACATCAGACACCTGGGTTGAAATTGTCTATAATAACAATGCTGACCCTTTATTTCAAATGAAAGTTTGAAATGAAAGTGTTCCAGGAGCAAGGCCAAGACCAACGTCCAGTTGTGGGTGAATCATTACAGCTGCTTGGTTGAGGAGCTCTGTCCTTCACAGATGGCAGTGCTGAGGTGTGCTGGATAAGGAAGCTGTCCTCGAGCCTCGCTCTCCCTACCTGTTCCATGAGAAATACTGAAGAGACCCATTCAGTCAGAACAGGCCACTCGTCCTGGGTCATCATGGGTTAAAAGCAGCATGATTCTGTACTTAAAAACTGTATTTTCATGTGCAAGTGATCTGAACTAAAACTGTCATAGCAGTCTTAAATTTGAGATTCTCTTTGAAGCAGGAAGCTTTTTCTTCTTTTTAAATTTTTTTTAATTTAATGTAAGCTAAGAGTTACTTATATTCCAGAGAACCGTTGTCCGTCACGGTAACAGGCTACCATTAATATTAGCAATCTCCTTAGAGACAGTTCTGTTCATGTCGTTTATGGTATACCTTTGGTTGGCAAGCTAAAAAAAGTAAACCCAAAAATAGCTACAAGTCATTTATGAGAAAACTGGTTTGGGTTTTTTTCAAGTGCTACATGCTATTTCTTCCCCAGACTATGGCTTTAAGGGCTGTTCAGTTTCTGTATCAGAGCAGTAGCTGTATTATCTTAGGAGTTTATCTTCATCAGTTCCCTGTGAATGCAGAACTGAAATGTATTTTATATTGTTAGAAAGTGCAGACGTCACTATATCCTTCAGTTTTCCCTTTGGCAGGGTGAGAACCACATCTGTGTGCCACAGGTCAGTTTGGTGGCTGTAGCCTGGATGTGGAGGGTCCCACAGCACTGGCTCCTGGATGAAGAATTTGGACACATGTGCTAAATGCATCAGCAGAGGAGAGGAGCTACACAAAGCACTGAGCCGCTCCTGCTGAGCAGTCCTAGCTGGATTGTAGGGAGTGGAACGGCTTTCACGGAGCACGTTCAGATCCTGCTGCTGAGGGAGATGTGCTGCACACGGGAAAGCAACGTGAGTCTCTTGCCTGTGCTGAAGGCAGGCACAGCAGCCGTGTGCTCCACACAAGAGGGCACAGCACAAAGCCGGGTTTCATCTTCAGTGTGTACCTGAAGTACAATATGCTTATCCAAGAATTTCTGAAGAAATTTTGAACAGTTGAAGGTACTGGATTCATGGAATGAATAACAAAGGTCTGATTAGTTACTGAACAAGTGCAGAGATGCTTTAGCAGAGGCCTTAGAGGTGATGGCTGAACCAGGCAGTGGCTGTACTATGTTGTTGCGGTTTGTAGTTGTTTCTGCGTTGGCATGGCAAGCTGCAAACCTTCCCGGAGAGCGCTGCGGGGCTGCCTCGGGGAGAGTGGCTGTTCCACTTCCCGTAGCCCTTCCGAGCTGCCCCGCATGGTGCTCTGGCTGTCAGCTCCACAACACGGCAGCGATAAAGGAGGTGAGAAGGCTCCCTGCATGGGGACCTCAGAGGATCTTTGTCCACATGGTGACATGCTGGTTCCCAGAGGCAGAGAGAGAGCACATCCCATGGGCCTGGGGTTTTATATGGGGATAAGGGGGGCAGAGAGCACATGGCCTAACGGTCTCAGGGCGCAGGGGTGGTACATGGGTGGAGTTGGGGTACTGGGATCAATAGGGAAAATTTGAGGGAGTGGCCAGGACTAGGGGCGGGGAAGGGAAAACAGCGTGGGGAGGGCAGGCATTTAGTAAGAAAAGGAGTGGGGAAATACAGCACCACACTATGTCTGCCTACCACACCATGACAGTAGTTGGGCTCAAACCCAAGCTCAAGCAGGGAGAATGTTTGGCCAGTGCTGCGAAGTACAAGAGGCTGACAAAATACTTATATGTCACAGTAATTTAAAACTGGGAACAAGCCACAGCTCATCAGAGGCAAAGGTTGGAGACTGGGGTCAGCACAGTCACCCCACTTTAGTTACTCAGCAGAGCTGTTAATGAGTCGTCAGGCCCAAAGACTGGGCACACAAACCTAGAGAACAAAAATCAAAGGGCAGTTGCTGCCCTACATCCAGCTTCCCCCTGAAATAGTCTGTGGCTGAGTTAGAGTCTACAACAGCATAAGGGAAAACATGAGCAATAGTCTCTGGTCCTGTCAAGGCTCCTTGGAGCTTTCCCTGCTTTTTAAGATTTGGGGACAGGCTGTGGAGGTGCAAAGTCTGATTCCACTCTAGTTTCTGTGGTCTGCACCTCACACATATCAGTGTATGTACAACTGAGTTCATTGTTGCAGTTTTAATCCTCCAAAGACAATTCATATGGCTAAAATAAGAAGGGTGGGTAGTGTTTAAAATATTAAAGATTAAAAAATAACTTGAGTCACCACTCCTGTGTTTCTGTAAATAGCAACAAAAATTCAAAGCCAAGAAAAAAGGAATAAATTAGATATACCTACAGTCCTGTATCCTGTGAGAAGTGAATCATGGAATTCATAGGTGAGACTGCATGTAAGAGGTATCTAAAAAGGAAAGAACTAATGCTTTTAAACAGTCCTTGAACCTTCTCCAAGTATTTTTTCTGATGCTTTTGTAGTTTTTCAAATTAGCAGGTTTTTTAAACCACTCTGAGAAACAATTTCAAATAGAAAAGCAGGAGCAGAAAAAGGAGGAAAGAATTGCATTTCTTAGGAAAAAAAAATCAGAACATTTCATATTTTATAGTCAGTCAAATTCTGCCCTGAAAAGAACCTCAGTTTAAGTAAACAGGTCAGTGACTTCACGTAGGACAGATTTTATTTGTTAAAAAGGGGGGTGGAAAGGAGAGGGAAATAAATACATAAGGCATTAAACGCAACAAAAATAACCAAGTCTTTCTTAAAAAAAGCATATCCTACATGTTGGTACAGCAGCTAAGATGGCATCATTCTACCAAGACAGATAAGGAACAGCACTGTAGCAGATTTATTGCTGCAATAATTTCCCCTCTCCCCTCCCAAGGGATCCTGATGACTGATAGATCTGGCAATAGCAGGAGTATTTAAATTCACCAAGTAGAGATCATTTACATTGTGTCAGGTGAGGTGCCATCTGCCTTTTCAGATACCGTTCCTGCAGGTAGGGATCTCAGTGCTCAGGAGCTGGTGGGAGCAGGGTCCTTGGCTGGGTTTTCCTGCTTGCTGTGCATCCAGCTCTCCCTGTGGGGTTCCCTCAAGGCAGGGCTAATGCAGATAAAGGTAGAAGGCAAGAGACAGAGAAACCACCTTAGCTTCCAGAACATGCTGCCTCAACAGCTGATCTTGGCTGAGCATTTACCAGAAAGTAGTACACAGGAAGTTCTAAAATATATTTTAAATACATTTTTTTCATTCCATAGCATTTAAGGAGAATAGAAGACAAAGTAATTAAAGTCAATAAATGGAATAGATTGTTGCTTTCAATACAAACAGACCTACCTTTGTAACTGAGAGCTGGGTGCTGCATTTTCTGTATGCGTTATGTTATCTAACAAAGTGCTTCCAAATACCAAAATCAATTTTCAAAACAACATACAGCTAACATGTATTTCAGTCCACTCACCTAGCACCTACTGGGAAGCAGGATGTTAAATCTACAGAAAAAAAATACTGCATGGATTTCTTTTACTAGTATCTACAGGCATAAAATGGAAGTATTCATAAAATCTGTCCAGTAGAGCCAAAACAAATTCAGAAGCTTTCCTCCACAGTAAATATTTCAAGTTGAGCCATATTTGGTACAGCGAAAATTGCAACCCAAATGCTTTTATCAATAGCCCTTAAAGCACTTTCATACCCAAATTTTCAAGTATATTATCCCACCAGTCAACAAAAGAGCACTCTCAAAAATCAAAGAGAAAACAGTTAACAGATATTAATGCTTAACATGTGAACTTTGTTCCTTCACTGATTCATTAATTTATCACAAAAGCTGCACACGTCCATTTTAATAAAACCACCCATTTCAGTCTCAAAGGTTGCCTCTCCAAAACTGGTCTACTGTAACGTAAACCTGCCAATTTCTATAGGCAAAGTGAGCATTGAATCACTTTGTAATAAGCCTCCTACTAAAATAAAATGCTATTTAATGTTCTACAGTTGTAATTTTCCAGGCAATTTAAAGAGAGAAGGGAGCTACACTATTTTAAGAATAAACACACTGAGAACTGGAAACTTGTACATGAAAACCAAAAATTTGCAATCCCTGGCATTGGATCCTTTAGTCCAACCTCAAAATTCAAATTTGTTTCTAGTTCAAGAAGACATCTGAACCAAAACCATTAACTAAATGGTCCTTCAGTGGGGAAAGGGTCCATTTTCCAGCCATGTCAGATTCCAAGTTCTGGGCCTCACGTTTAAATCTGGGATGGATATGTCATAGACAATGTTTGCATTAGCCTCAGTTTGCTGGTGTCACTAAACCCTTGCCACCAATCTGTTGTTTCAGATCTTGCTCAAACTCACCCCCGTTCTTTGCAGAACTGCAAAACTAAGTTTTTATTCATGATTATTAATTCAAGATGAGAATACAATTTTCCAGAGATGATGTTAGGACTTGTTTTCCTTCTCATTTTAATGCCATATATACAAACAGCTGTACTAGAATTTTTGAAAGAACAAAACAGCCAGAGTAACCAAATAGGACAGCCAGAATTTGAAATCAAAGTACTGCCACAGTATGTGTCTGGGATTACAGAAGGAACAGGAATGACCGTGTTTAGCCACAAGCATACCATGAGAAAAACATGCATTCTCATCAGCTCCTTCAGACCACAGAACAGAGCAACTCACCCTGTTCAGCTTTGACCACTTACAGCAGAGACAGAGCAGGGTGCAGTGAGTTTGGCATCTTCCCACTGGCAGCGTTGCTTCTTGGCCACCAGGTTTTATGTTTTCCAGGTAGTTCTGTCTCTTCCTGCAGTGCTCAGGGCAAGCTGTGTGCTGATGGACAGAGGGACAGGGGTCACATCACAGTCCACGCTGCAGATGTGGCCAGCTGCAGGCTGTAACTTGCACCTTGACATTTCCCCAGCCAGAGCAACAGCAATGAGAGGGTCTAAGCTTGTTAAATGTTGCCACTGTAAAGGAGGGCTTGGCCTGAGGTAGACATGCTGAAGAGTATTTGCTGTCTGCAGAGCTCCAAAGCAGCACACCTGGGGCTGTCACTGCAGCCACCGCAGGAAAGGCATTCCCACAGCTATCACTTATGGTCACTACTATCTTGCATTCACCATAGAAAGCACAGGACAGCAAATCCAGGATCAGGTCCTGAGCTTTCAGCAGACCTGATCCATCTCTACCAAATACCCCAGCCCCTGTAAGTGGCACAGGTGCAGCTGAACACGGAATTAGGGGCACCCTCCTCTCAGGTTACCGTGCTCTCTGTTTCACAGCACTTTATGCTCTTTACAGACACACACTCTTCTGGTGCTGCCCTTCTGCCAGTGCTGGCAAAGGACAGCTGCTGCTTTCTGGCTCTCTGCTGACACCTACCTACTTCATCAAATTCCCAGGAAGATTTTTTCCTGTGCTTCCCAATGTGTGTCCAGTACTGCTGGCTGTTGGTAGTAAAAGGACAATGTGTTACAGAAGCCAAAGGCGGGCCATGGGGTATGCCCTCCAAATGTGGCAGAGACATGGGGATGATGAATCTGAGCAATTCTTTACATAATAAAACTCCAAAGACCAGGTTCCTTTCTGAACATGCAATCAGCTCTATTTTCTGTATATGGAGTATCCATAAATTGCCAGCTCAGCCCACACATGAGTAAAATTTAGCTTACACAATAACAGATGCTAGGGCTTTTTTATTTATTTATTTTTATTTCTACGAATTTCACAACCATATAATGTAATGTAGAGAAAAATTACTGTCATGCTAAATCTGCTTTCTGATCCCAGCCCCTCCACTGCATATTCCTCAAATAAGTTGACACGTATTATTTCAGTAAAATGGTGATGTTACATACGCCTCTGTGTACACAGTGGGATAATAAATTTGAATTATTTCTAGATGCTCTGATGCAGGCAAACGTTTGAAAGTATATAAGTTTTCAAGTTCACTCACCCTCAAGTTTTAACTAAATTCAAAGTTCACATATCAGCTGCATTTACCTAACCCTGCTCATTGTCTTACAAAGCTATTTCTTGTATACGAATCCAGGTCAAAATTGCATTTATTTTCCTGTCACTTATATTCCAGCCTTTCAGAGAAAATTGGTAACTGATTTATCAATAACCAACTGATATCACTATCCTAAGCCTCAGAGTGAGGCTGCTCTGAAGCCTGTCATCTTTGGGCTGGGCGGGAAGAGAGAGGGGAGGGGAGGGAANTATAATTATAATAGTCTTTGTTAAGACATTTGCAATTTTTAATACTTTGATATAACTTAATTGGTTACATTCACTGGATAATACGTGTACCTTAGGCTGGAGAGGAGTGGAGTGGAGAGGAGAGGAGAGGAGAGGAGACTATTTCAATTGGGAGGGAGCAATATCAACCAACTAGTCCCACTGCCTGACCAGTTCAGGGCTGGCCAAAAGTTAAAGCATGTTATTAAGGTCATTTTTCCAAATGCTTCTCAAGCACTGAGAGATCTGGGACATCAACCACTCTGGGAAGCCAGTTCCAGTGTTTGACCAGGCTCTTGGTAAAGAAATGCTTCTCAATGTCCAACCTAAACCTTCCCTGCTGCAGTTTTGAGCCATTCCTGCACATCCTATTGCTGGATACCAGGGAGGAGAGCTCAGCACATTCTTCTCTGCTTCGCCTCCTCAGGAAGCTGCAGAGAGCAATGAGGTCATCCTCAGCCTCTTTTGTCCAAACAACCTAAAGCCTGAGCCCACATCCTCCCCTCACAGCACTTCCAGTCCTTTCACCAGCTTTGTTCTTCTCTGGACACATTCAGAGACCTTCCCTTGCTTCTTAAATTGTGGGGCCAAGCACTGCACACAGCACTTGAGGTGAGGCTGCACCAAGGCTGACAACACATTCATCTCTTTTGCCCAGCTTTTCGTGCTGTGTTTGGTGCAGACCTACTCCTTACAAAACTTCCTTTTAGTTACTTCTAATGCTCCCAGCCTTATTCTGCTTTGCTTCTTTTTATTGCTGTGTGATGTTAAACTAATATTTCCTTTCAGCCTAGATTGTAGAACATTGTTTGTATGGCTGGTCAAATGAGAGCTGAGGATCTTCCCAAAGAAAAGGTGACATAAAAATATAAAAGCATTGTCATCTGAAAAAAACCACATAATTTTAACAGTAACTTACGCAGTACTGTGTCTTCCTGCTGTGGTTATTTTAGCAAATGTGTGTCTTATTCCAGAGAAACTAGAAGAGAAACTTACCAAAGGGTGCATGTTTCAGCATCTCACAAAAATGTAATCACTCATAATTCAAATTCAAATATAGTTTTCCAAGCTATGCTAATTAAAACTGTTTCGTTTACAGCAGAGAGGGAAAATTAGGTATTTTTCCAAGCCATTTGCTAAAAACAACTCTCAGAGCAAATTTTCACAAATATTTACATGCCTAAAGACACCTACTGGCATTTTCCACAATTAGGTGCCAGAGTGCTATTAAAACCCAGACAACTATTTGCATTGTTGGGAAATTAAATCCCTCCAAACTCCAGCCCTCCATTCTGCAGCACGTTACCTTGGAGAAAATTCCATCACCCAAATATTTGCATATAAAACTGTTCCATAGTAGCTTATGAACAGTGCCATAAACCCCGCTGAAGCAGCAGTTACGGTTGGCAGTAGGTCTGTCAGGAAGAAAGAGGTGCATACACAGCACACCAGTGCTTATTTCCAAACACTGCACTCGCTGACACTGTGTTTTCTCATCACCAAGAGCAATTCTGCCATATTAAAGTCCTTCAAGAACACCTTACAGAAGTAGCAGCCACATCACATTGTTTTGTTGTTCTAATTAATTAATAATTTGTGCTCCTGGTAAGAACAGGAGGAGATCTGACTCTGATAGAATGCTAAATTAAAAATTGAGCAAATCCTTATTTTTACCATCAGAAGTTAAAAGTCTCATTTACCTCCAAAAGTGTGGGAGTTTGGTTTTTTGGGTTTGGTTGTTTTTTTTTTTTTTTTTTGTTTTTTTGTTTTTTTTTTTTTTTTGAAAAGAGCTCTGAATCTGGAATCATCTCACATAAATCACAAACTGTATCACGCATGCACATATTTTATGGAAGGTGTGTGAACAATCCCCTAACTATTTGTACACCAACAGCAGTACTAGAGCTAACCCATGAAAGCTACACGGTGAGCACAAGCATGCTTGTAGGACTATGGTTTGATTTCCACTGCCCCCAGTTCACTAGTGGAAGTTGAAGGCACATGATTTTATTCATTTAGGGAAACCTTTAGAGGTTGACCATTTCTGTGAGCCCCTGTTGTTCAAATGAGAAAGCTCTAGTTTCTTCAACTGAAATGTCAAGCCTGTAACTTGACAGGGAGGTACCACCTGCAAGGTACTACCAAAACATCAACCAAGCAGTTTTTAACAGATGCAACAGTATGGTTTGGCCTCCTGCTTCAGCTCCTAATATAACTTAGTGCATGAGAATATAAAGTGAATTTTAAAATAAGTGAAGTCATCTATTTGTCCTATTCAAGTGAAATAAAAAAAAAAAGAAACAGAAATTACTATGACATACAAAAAAAACATGTGCACAGAGAACCATATGCATGCACAGATTCACAGCCCTGCTTAACCTGAAAAATATTTTTTTTAAATTGTGATTCCTCTGTGAGGCCAGCAGCAATCTGAGGACCCTTACTATTGTGTCAAATCCTTACCCATGCTAAAAGTCCCAGATTCAATCGAAGCAACATACAGAAAGGCAGCCTTTGTAGAGACTGGGTAATATATTTTCCTGGCAAACATATTTTTACAATAGAAATATTGTAGTTTCATTATATATTGTCATGGAAAACACTGCATTTCAATGCATGCAGGGAAGCTATGCTAATTTTTAATATTAAATAGTCCCATAACATGTGGATTTAACCTTACAAGTCCTCTGGTGGAGGATCCTTGATTGAAGAACAGTTCAGTCAGATAAACCTGGCCCCAGGAAGCCCAGGCCATTCCAGTTGTACTGAACATGTGTTTACAAAGCAGATCACCACTGTTCACTTGTCAAAGAAAAATCTTTTAAACTTAGAATCTCATAAGAAATATCGCTTTTCCCTTCAGAAATATGCAAGGTGGGTCAACAGAAAAATACATCTGAACACAGGACAGATAAGAATTGCAATTTTCAACTCTCAAACACATTATTTTTTTATTTGAGCGATTTTTGATATTTTTCCTTACTATTGAGGCTACATTCAAATAAATTTATAGATTAAATTCTGCCTCAAAACCAAAACCCCACCTCCCATTCTAAGCCACTTAGTGAAACCCTCACTGGCACAAAACTTCCACTCACCAATATAAATTATAATGCATACATAGAAAACAGAATTTGGCTGTGATATTGGATCTTAAGAGGACACAATCAAAAAAATCACAACACCCAAGATGTCACTCCTGGCAACTTCTGGAAGCCAAAGCTGATATGTTATCAGGAAAAATTTTGTTTTCTTCAGAAGTACATTTCCTTGTTAGTTTAGTGTCACTGTTATAATATTTTATATCACATTTTATTTAAATAACATTTTATATGAGGGCAAATGAAAAAATCAGAAG
The DNA here is from genome assembly GCA_013397175.1 of Platysteira castanea. Lineage (NCBI taxonomy): Eukaryota > Metazoa > Chordata > Aves > Passeriformes > Platysteira > Platysteira castanea. Next base: position 4,030,839 of record VYXC01011606.1, on the reverse strand, counting down.
AATTACACAGACAACACAACATGGGAAACTAAGTTTTGAATCATAAAATCTCACTGTACAAAAGCAAGAGGTTGCAGACTCATAGTTAAACCTGTTTTACAAGATAACATCCTGCTGTGCATCAATCCCGCAGCAACTCTGGAGACACCATCCTCTTACACAGAACTGGTCTTATGATACTTAAGGACAGCAGAGAATTATTCAACAAAGTTTTAGATTTAAGGATGCTGGTTTTACATTAGAAATAGGGTTTTTTGATATAAAAGACTCTATTTTCAAAAGCAAATGTTTCTTTTGAATACTTTGGTTTTAAAATATGCTGTGTGAGAAACCTGAGACCTGATTTTCAAAGCGATACGTATATTCAACTACAGAAAAATTGCTAAAAACTACAGGTACCCTGCAACTACAAAATCAAACTCATGGTTTGACCAAGGCTTTTTAAGAACAGAAGTATCTAAATGCCCCTTCACATTACTGTGGTTTACAGACATAATTAAATAATTTGTTTGTGTGCTCTTGGCTGTTTGCATACTTATGTGCATCCCTGACACTAGAACTTTTAAATCTGAGCAACTTTAGCCAAAGCTGCAGGACTCAGTGAGGTATAAAACTGAATTATCCATAGGTATAGTTGAGCATGTCCATAAATAAGCATATAAATTGAACAAAACTGTACCTGCGAAAAAAGCAGGCACTGAATTTTCTTGCTTTTGTAAGAGTCCATTAATATATTAATAGAAGTTTTACATAATTTATACACTCAGATATATACATATATTTTATCAGTAATGTGTGCTTACATACAGACATATGCAAACATATATGTACACTTACCACACACGCAATCACATTCCCTTATCTACACACATTCAAGTTCTTTATTTTCAAAGAAAATGCCACCATTTAATAAACACTGAAATTGGTTCCAGGTTCTCCATGATTTTAGAATTATAGAAAAAGGTAACTTACATCTGTCATTGCATATGACAAAAAATCTGGACTTTGCAACCAAATTAAAATAAAAGGAAAGACCAAACACACCCCACGTGCTACCAGCTTTCCAATCAGGAATCAAGATATCGGAATGAATCTGGTATAACTGCAAGAAGCAATGGCAGCTTTTGTGTGAGTGTTTTTTATAATAAATGTTAATCTTTTGGAAGGTGAATTAGTATCAGTTTGTGGTGAGCACAAAGTTCTTTCCCAGGCAGGTCACTGCTGAGCTCCTTTCCTCTTCTGCTCCAGCTCCTGCAGGCGTTCCTCGCGGCACTGCGCGTGCTGCGTCCCCACTTTGTGGGCCGTCTCGGTGGCTGCAATGTCAATCTGGGCATATCGGGATGACCCACTCCCTGAAACATCAAATGGAATCCTGTAAAAGACTACAAGCCTCGTAGTCCCAAATAAAAAAGCTGTTGTGAAACTTCTTCCACAGATTTCCTGGATGATCTTGGTCTGGTCTTAGAGCAAGCCATATAAAGGGAGTAAGATGATAACCACAACTACAACAAAACACCTCAAAAGCTTTGTTGTCTACATGTTTTAGTTGTCTGGTTTTCTTCAAATAAGCAAGTGAACCACTTGCACCTCTGCCTCAGGTTTGAATCTCCACCCCTCTTACTCCCAGTCAATGACAAAACTGAACTTGGCTCTCCCACTTTTGGGAGGCTTCTTCAGCAGGCTATGGATCAGGAAATCAACATCTGGTATTTGAACTGAAAACGCTTGTGGCAGCTGGCAGTGTTCTTCTTTGTCTGGATTAGGCACCCTGTGACTGTTTACCAGAGCAAACACCCTCAGCATCACACAGAATGACACTTTAGCTCATTTTTATTGGCAACAGGGGAGACAAAAGCTGCTCAGTCTGTTCAGGAGCAAAATACTTCTATAAGGCTAGAGGCTGGGAAAATTTTAACATAAAAAAAAAGCATTCATGATCCTTAAAGGCACCTTTAAAGTTCCACAGTTTGAGATTGGGAGGGTAGTCGACATTTAGGAAAATTTATAGCATTTAACTCTTCAATTTAATGCCTTGGTTCATTGTCTTTAAAATTAAGAGAAAATATTGCTTTTACATTTCAACAGGATGTTGTAGAGAGAACTACATTAAGGTCTGGGAGAAGCTTAGAATTAATGTAAACTATAAAAACATTTTAAAAAGCCAATGGGAAAAGTGCTAGCATTTCAAAGTTAATAAAATTGCTGAAATTAGAAGTATAAACATTAAAATTTTTATAGCTGAGAACTATAGATGGAAAACCCATCAATATCAGATGCAAGCAATTAAATGCCAGATTCTGATGAGGGGCTTTCTGTAGCAAGGGCTGCATCTCTAAATGACAACACATAGCAGATTTACTGCATGTTTATGTGCTAATTGCCCAAGTTAAGCATTAGAAGTAAAATATCTGATCCAAACAAAAGAATTTTAAAAAATAAAAAAAATGAAATAATTGGGCTGGCATTCTCTCTGTAGCACTTTCACACGCCCTCATGGAGAGCAGATAGGAGAACACTGTGTTCTGCTCTGAATCATTTGCTGCATTGCTCCAGAGCCAGTGTCTCCAGGAGCAAGCCCTGTACAACTACACCCACAGCCCTGTTTCTGAAGCCAAGAAAGAAAAATGAGGTAAGTCCTAACACGCAATGAAAATCTTGAGAACACAAGCAAATTACTGTCTTTTAAACGCCAGAGTTTGAAATGTTCACTGTAGAAGAAGCGCACATACTATCACCTGTCAAAGGGATGCAACATCTTATAGAACTTCATTACTCGAAAATCTTTTCCAAGAAGAGATGCCAATTCAAAGAACGGCCTCACAAACACACCAGGGTTCAACTCCTCTGTTAGCAAAAGCCTGTGGGTAGATCACTGAATCATTAAGCCTGGAAAAGACCTCCTAGATCACTGAGTCCAAATTTTGACCAAACACTACCATCAACTAAACCAAAACACTAAGTGCCATGTCCAGTCGTTTCTTGAACAGTTCCAGGAATGATGGCTCCATCACTTCCCTGGGCAGCCTGTTCCAATGCCTGACCACCCTTTCAGTGAAGAAATTCTTCCTGATGTCCAACCTGAACCTCCCCTAGGGCAGCTTGAGGCCATGTCCTCTCCTGTCACTGTTGCCTGGGAGAAGAGGCTAACTCCCACTTGACTACAACCTCCTTTCAGGTGATTGTAAGAGCAATAAGGCCCCTCCTGAGCCTCCTTTTCTCCAGGCTGAACATCCCCAGCTCCCTCATCTGCTCCTTATGTGAAATTATGACTCCCCATACCCCACGTATTCTGCATAGCCTTTGCTGTTTAAAAAGTATCATAGACTTTCCTTACCTCTTATGCTTGTGCTAGATTCTTGAAGTTCCAGTTCCATGTAGTGAAGCTGTTTTTTGGAAGTAGGGCTGACAGGAATATTAACATAGGTGGCTGTCTCACTGTGGGGTCGCTCTGGTGTAGGTACATCAGCTGAATAACCTACTGCCCCTTCTGAAAAAAGTAATGTTATATGACAGGTGCTGTTTGCAATGACCAGTGATCCAGTTCATACACACACACTGAAAGCAAACATGGAGCAGCAATAACTCTGCTTGAGAAACAGGACATTCCTCAGTGGTAGATGGGACATGACAAGACTACAGTTTCTACTTAAAATACCCTGAGACACTGATAAGTCAAGGTCTATGCAGAAGACCATAGACCACAGACAGGGATCATGCTGCATTGTGGCAGAAAGCAAACACTGCAGACATTTCCAACAGCAGCACTGCCTCACAAGGCTTCCAGCTCTACCTCAGGTTAGTAAAGCTTTATATGAAGTAATTTGTTCTAGGAAGATGTGGACTATTGTAACATCTGCAAGACAGAAAGCAGAATCAGCAGGGGTTCCTAAAGCATGTCCTGAAAATAGGGACTGAAGAACTGTTCCAAGCAAAGGGAAGGCAAACTTGAGGAGAAAATGTTGTCAGCTTCCCTGTGCAGAGTTAAAAGAGATAGGAATGACGCCAAGTGAGAACAACAAAGTATTAAAGGACTTTCATTGCAGGTAAAAAAAAATAGTGGGAAAACCCTTCTAAATAGTAAAGATCACAAGAACACTAGAGGAAATCCCACAGAGTTTTCTAGAAATTTCTTTTTTAAAAGACAAAGAAGAACACTGACTTGGAAACAGTTCCTATGAAATTATTTTGACTTAAAAACAACTTTTTTTTGTCTACTGGTTTAATTCTCAAGACCTCATTTAGCCCTACTTTCAATTATTCTAATCTTGTCTGCCTGTTCAGTCCTGCTGGAGTCCTTATCCCTAAAGACTTTCTGCTCTTAACTCAGTTTGAAACAGAAGAGTGCAGAGGGAAAATGGTATCACTTTGAGGTTCTCCTTTTTCATTAAGTTCTCCTATTAAGCCCTTCCTTGTTCCCACGAAGAACTCATACCAAATCTTGTTCTGTCCAAACTGCTGCTTTTACTTTTTGACCATTTAGACAATATTGAGATGTGAACATAGAGGCAGTAAGGTATCAAGGCCTTTTAGAGCATAGGGAAGGATGACTTCTTATATACAGACGACAGCAGCAGTGATTAACAACTGAGGAAAACTTTTTCATCTTCTTGGAAGAATTATGAATAGCAGAGATAACTTATACAATGTTAGGTAACAGTAACGGCATGTTCCAGGGTAATGGAATCTCCTCAGGCTTAAGCTGTTTAAATCAAAGGAGTCTACTATACAGTTCAAAAGTTGAAAAGACTGGAAATTTGGCCAATTTTGTCACAGATTTTCATAAAGAAAACATCGGAACATCCACAAAGTATACAAATATTTCTCTGACAGTCAGACTTCAAGTTGTTCTCAGAAATTATTTTCAATTATTGCGTCCAAAGTATTTCAAAGGAATTTGGCCAGACTGAGCAAGAAGGGACTCAGCAAAATCATAGTACTGAAAATCTGTATCACAGAAAGTTAGAAGTTGCAGGCAAGTGACAATCTTATGTACAGAGTCACCAACAGTAATGAAGGAAAAGATAATTTTTGAAGTCATTCTGTTTGCTGTTAAAGTGATGTAACAGAAGTGTAAGTGAAGCATCCTCAAAGTCAGCTAGCCTGAAAACTAGTAAACTTCCTTATAGAACTAAACAGTGGACAGGTTTCAGGAAGCTGAACGCCATACCTGATGCAAACAAGCCAAGTGATTTTCCTGAGAACTAAAAAACTCCACATGGAGAATTGGTAGGGCTTTGTGCAAGAAAAGCAAAAGAAACACACAGAAAAAAACCCCAAAACCTGGGAACACTCAAGTATTCCTATCAAAGAGGGAAGTAGAGGGGAAGAAAAAAAAAAAACAAAAACCAAGAACAAAAAAGTTGGGCAAGCTGGAATGGAAGGAAAGGAAAAGTCTTCTTCTGTTCAGTTAGTGCTGTCTTAAAAAGCACAAAACAGTCAAAAATTCCTCCTAATGAAAACATGGTGCACAGAGAGAGCCATGGACAGTGCTTTCAGCAGTCCCTTCTGGGTGGACAGGGGCAGGAGATGCTTCCAAGAGGGGTCAGAGGGCCAGTATTTGAGAACAATCTGAAGGGAGGATTTGAGAGGAAAATAGACAACAATGCATGGTTACAACATTCTGAAAGAATTGGTAGAATATCATGACTGCTTGAAGAGAAAGGGAGAAAATGTAGGAATTTTAAAAGATAGTTAAGTAAGTAACAGCAGAAGAGTAAAAGTGAAAATTCAGTGGCCCTCAATTGAGGGGACAAAGAAAGGAAAAGACTATTATTGGAGAGAGAAGGAGAAAGTTATATTTGAAATGAGTGTTGCAGCCTTTCTTTCAGAAAATGTTAGTTATTCATATTTTCTACCCAATATAGGCACCATTCTCAGAAATGAACAATAAATAACACAGAAAGAAAATCAGCACTATAAATAAAAGATAAGTGTGTGTGTGTAAGCATGCATGTAAAGCTGACGTTCAAAGGGCAATACTTCAAAAATGACATTTAGAGGAGAGCTCAGATTTAAAAAAAAAAAAAAGGAAAATTAAAAAGAAACGAGGTGTTAGTGACCTCTGATGCAAAAATCTGTACTCACCAGGTTCCTCAGTGCTAGTTGGAGTTCCAGGTTCTGAAGGAAGTGTTAGCATCTCATACCCACCTTTAGGACCTAGAATACAGGAACACTGTTAATGGCTTTGGATTTATAAATTTGTACAATATAATCAAAGCATATGCTTTTCTAGTTTTGACTTGTAACCTTTTAAACCGAACAATCATACAAAATAATTTCAGAAAGCATAAACAGTGGCTAGTGCTGACTTTTCTGTAATGGTGATGTCAGCATTTCCTCATGAGTGTAACACCAAGGCAATAAACTTTAGGACACTTTTACAATTATTCACACGGAAGGCCACTGAAGTCAACAGTGCATTTTGCTGTACATGAATGTGGGAGCAGAGCTATCTTTAATGCATGAATCAGGGAGCAATGCGTGGGTGATCTTGGGAGCATCTAGAAGACTCTTGTTAAAATTCCACCTCCAGCATGATGGATAACTTCTTGATTTCTGAAAAACCATAGAAAATGCTTAAGCTAGCCCTTGCAAAGGCAACTCTGCTTTCCAAGTGCAAATCACCATCTTTGTAAGAAGCCAGGCTGCACAACATCATTGGTCTTTCCCGAGCACGAAGCTGAAAAAAGATGCCCACGTTTCTTCATGATCTCAGGCTCCACCCCAGTTCAAATCAGGCAAGCAAAAATGCTGTATCCACAGAATGAACATATTACAATTAATTTTTAATTACAAACACACATAATTCTATCTGCTGGCAGTGTTTTTTTCCTCCATTATCATGAAGAAGTATATTTAAATGTGGTGGGAGTTTTTTCCCAGCATATCACTATTAGGGTACAGGATTTCTCATGGCCTGAGGTGAATTTTTTTGGTGGGTGCCCTTTGTTAAAGTGATGGCACCATTTTACTGCTGTGAATAATATTACTGCTTATACTCTGTCACTTATCTCATCTGTCAGTGCCTCTTCTAAACTTATCCCATCTGTCAATGCCTTTCTGACAAAAACTCCTCAAAGCAAAAAAACCCAAAGAAATACGTAAGCCTTACAATAGGGAAGCAAATCATGCATTACCTTTAATATTTTCTGAAGTTTAAAATCATTTAAGTTTAAATTAGTTTCAATTTACATGCACAAAATACCTCATAATCCCTTTTGCTTACCAGCTTGGAGACTATGCCCTCTATGCACTTTCAAAGACCCAGAAGCTGCCATGACAGAAGCACCACCTGTTTTCAAAGACAGAGATTCACATTAAATCTAAATACCTGCTGCATTTTTAGTAGATGTTTCTGAAACCTCTAGGAAAAAACATTGAGAATTACAAGTAATTGTTCTTCATTTAGGCTTTTTTTCCCCCAATTTTTGCTAAATTCTTTATCCTGAGTTTGTGACATTAAAATCAAATTTTGTTGTTTTCTTTCTTCAGAAAGAAAGGATGCCTTCTATAAAATCTAAGGATGCTCTCCCTCCCTGTTTGTGGCGAGTACTACCTTCGTCGCAGGGAAAGCTGTCTTGAGCTAAGAAGTAAAATGGCAATGAGAACTGAGTGAGGAATTGCCTTTGTGGTCCATAGCTTTAGCAACAACAAAGTTTAATGTGTGCATTAAAATCTGATCAGACTGGATCCAAAACCCGTCTAAGTGAATGAGAAAGCTGTGCCATGCTTCAGCAGTCCACCATCCGTGTTTAGACATGGATACACCGGGCCAGGGGCAGGGGAACATGAGGGACCTGGCTTCCATGGGGATTGAATCCAGGTGACAGCACGTTCTTGTGACACACCCTCCCAGTGTTCCTGCCAGAAAAGCTTCACCACGGACATGGGACAAGCCAGATGGCACAGCCGGTCTCCCTTCCCCAGCTTGACTCGGGCTAGCAGGAAGCTGTATTTGGGAAATCTGAAGAAACACGAGCTATAAATTCAGGAACCTGCAGGGTGGCACCCATGCAGTGTGGCACCCATGCAGTGTGGCTTATCTGCACGCACACATTCCCTCTTTAACCAGCAAACTCATCAGCATCATCCCCATCTGTTGGGTGCTGGGTTACATCACCCCATCCAGCCCTGAATCTCTTTTCTCTCATATTGTCACTGTGGGCACCTCAATCGAGTTGAGAGCATTTATTTCCTCTCATGAATAATTGCGAGGGAACTTCTTGTGCAGTGGATGGAACTGAGCAGGAATCAGGTGGGAGGCTGAGCGTGTGAGTAACCCTGCCCCTGGTGACAGGGCGGCTCTGTCATGTGCTGCAGGCTGCTGGGGTTCGCATGTAAAATTAACACTCTTCTAAACTGATGAATAGTCTCTGAGCAGGTGAGACACTGCTCTGCAAATTGTTTTTAAAATAGCGTCCAAAAATTACCATAGCTCTTAGGCAACATGAAGAAATTCTGTAAGATAAATATTCTGAAATATCTAAGAAAACTGCATGGCCTGGGAATCTAAAAAAAATAGCAATTTCTTTTTTTTTTTTTTTTTCTACTGTATAAAGTATACATAAAATTTTATTTCTAAATCTAATAGTTTCCAAGCTTGTAAAATTAATCCTACAGTTTATAAAATAAATCTAAAAAACCATTAATTATTTCACTTATGAGGACAATGGTTTAAAAAAGTAATAAAGAACTATTTGAGAAGGGCACAACTGAACTAAAACCTTTAATTTGTTGTCTTTATGTACATGAAAGCATATATAGGGTAATCCAAAGCTAAAAAATTCAGTTTTAAAGTATGCCATACTGAGAATCTGATTTTGTATTTTAACAAATGAGATCAGATTGTAGAACCTTTACATACTCTGGTGAGGACTTAAAAACTAAAAATGTTATTTAAAATTTTGGTTTTAACAAGACTGCAGATGAAAATAAATGCAAAAATAGGACAGCCCCAGGCTAGCTGATTTACTTTTATTTCCACCATAACTGATCTTCCTTTTTCTCACATCAGTGCATCCTGTCTCTGCATTAAGAACATCAGAATATGTTTTATGAAACCAAAAGTCTCACCTTACTTTGAAGAAAGATTATAGCCTTATGCTAATTCCAGCTTCATCACAAAACTAGTGTGGGGTTGGGTTTTTTATTCCCACAAAAACTTATTGCAATTTATCAGAAATTACTCCAGAGGAAATGTGGATTTTTAAGCAACATTTTCAGGATTTGTGAAAAACATCCAGGACAGGAAAGGAGATTTTAAAAAATAAGACATTCCAATCCATTTATGGTCAAGTTTAAGTTTTCCCATTCAGGGCTTATTTGAAAGAACTATGCTAATGTTTCAGGATTTGACCTGTTGCATTTTCCTCATTTTCAAATCTGGCAACTAACAAATATTTACACAGTCAAATCTCTCAGGGAATTTTTTTTAATCTTTGAACTGCATCGTATAAACACATGTCAACAGAGATCAACCTAGATATTTTCTTCCTTCTACTTTTCAGCTACTGTATAAACTGGTTTGTTTCTTATTTATGAATTCTAGGATAACACTTGCAGGAATGGAAAAAGCAAATTAGCAAGATAAATTTGTGAGCAAATAAAGTACCCAGCAAGAGACAGACTCTCCCTTCCATCATTCTTTTCATTGTACAAGGGACTGTTGAGAGCCTTTTTCAGTTTCCCTTACTATCCAGTTCTGTGTGGCTAAATCACTCAAGTCTTTGTCAGAACTGAGTATCTCACCAAAAGAGTTATTTCTCTTCTACTTTCCTCAATGTGTAAGAAGAAGAATGTATTCAAAATGTGACAAAATTAAAATAATCTGCAGGATATTTTGCATTCCTACATATGATTAGACTCAAAAGTTTAATGTAGCTCAGTGAAGGCAATGCCTATTTGAAATATTTTTCTAAGTTTATAGTCATTGCTTTATGCCCACCCTTCAAAAAGAAGAACAGTTTACAGCACATATTCTACAAGAAAGAGCCATGAAAAAGAAATAAGAAAACAGAGGGAAGATGGAATATAAACTATAAACTGAGCCCAGACAGTTTACATTTTCAAATCTTGTGACTTATTATTACATGACCAGTGAGGAGACACACACAACACTGCACTGCATTTACCAAGTGACCACTTCTCACTGCCCAGCCTCTACTCTGCCTTCAAGGGGTAGGTCACAAACTCTTCAGGTCTGGGCTATTAAATTTCCTCACAAGGAGTCAGGACAGAAGAAAACACCGCATTCTGTGATAAATTCCTGCTTCTTGTTGAATTAAAACTATCTTTATTATGAACGCTGACCCACTCAGCCAAGCAGCATTCCTACCTCCTCCTTTGAAAATAAATACCTTGCCTAAAAGAGCATCCAAAGGCTAAAGCGACTGATTGACAGGAGAAGTACAAGTACACCAGGAGGTTGTTTCATCCAAATTTAATAGGACACTTCCTGGTGCTGTATATTTGCCCTACAAAACTTCCCTGTTTGTTCTTTTCAATTTTCAAAGTAATTTCATATATTTTCAACTATACAAATGGCATTATCCGCAGGACATAAAAGCTGAAGGGGATACTTAAAAATGCTTACTTGCTCTACAGATTTCACCATATTCAGAAATGCCTCTTGTCTCTTTAACAGACAACTTTAAAAGTGGTAGAATCAGTCAAAATTAGAAATGCATTCAAGCTCACTGTTCAAATATTGCTCCTCAAAGATATCTATTTAGTCTGTGCAAAAATAACAGAGGATCTAACTAACTCCAGCTATTATTCATCTTCCCATGCTGTGGGCCATTCCAGCCCAGCCTCCTATCCTTAAAAATGCAAAAGTGTTAAACCAGAATTATTACCATTTTCTTGTGCCAGGAAATTCAGTGTCTGGGGTTTTTTTGAAAAATACATCCTCAAAGATGCTTTACATACATTTACTTCAAAAATCTGGACACATCTAAAGCTCAGGATCTACACTGGCTAGGTATGAAGGTCACACAGAAAATTGAAATTAAAAAAAACCCTTGAAATAATCAATATATGTGCAAATAAGTTCTTCATGTTCTAGAAGGCTGGGATATGTAATTTCCCCAGATTTCAGCGTCAGAGAAGCAAAACAGGAATACAGAAAAGACAGGACTAGAAGGTCACTGTAGCATGGACTCACCACGTTCTGCCACCCCCAATACAGAGAACAGGAACCTGCTGGATCTGCTCAGCCCGGGGGATGAAGCAGCAGCATTGGGATCATTCACTTACACGGCTTCCCACAGTGACTGTTTTCTTTCCCCCCTGGGAAAAGGCCCCTCGTACTTCAGACAGTCACCAAGGCCAATATTTAGCTTGTAAATATAGTATGTATTTTAATCAGCTTACTTTTTCCAAGCTTCCCCTACAGAATTATTTTGAGTGGACTTGCAGAATAAAGTGCAACCAAGAAAGAGCATGCCACATTATGGCAGGGTTTCATCAATCAATTTCTCATTATAATGATGCTCTTCTATTACAGTGTTTAGCCCTACAAGGTATGACATGACATATCTGTGGTGGACACTGTTCAACACACAGTCCTTTACTGGCTCAACAAAAGTATCAGAGTGCACTTGGTCTTCCTATAGCTGAAGAGATGACAATGCATATCCTGAAAAAATGTGAGAATTGTAAATTGTTTTTAATCTAAGCAACAGTAACCTCAACAGCATGGTCCAGATTCTTCTTTCTCATTGCTTTCAATTAATTCCTTGAAAGATGGCTCCTAAGCTTGGAATAAAAGTATCAGGCTGCATAGGTATGCAATAAAATTTTTTCAAAATGCACCAAAAAGCGCAAATTTTTCCATCATAAAAGCTGAGCTGTCAGACAACTGACTTCGTTTTCAACACTTGTTGTATACTTAACTTTATTCTTTCTTTTTTGCCTGCCTGCCTTGAGTCCCTATCTACCTAAGAAAAATTCAGTAGAGATACAGTCTTCATAATCAGCATTCAGGTGATATTTTAGCCAAATTGCAATCCACAGCATTGTTTTATGCTTATTCCTTAATATACCCCCTCAGAACATTTCCCATCAAGCACTGTGTAGGTTTGGTATTGTAAGCAAAGAGGCTGTCAGAGAGCAAGAGTGTCTGTTGCAATGCTGATGAATTTACTCCTATGGAATAAGGAGAAGAATGGAAAAGAAGAGGGATAATTTATGAGTCAAAAAGCAATATCAAAGTGCACTGCTTCCCTGGGAGCATATTTGTTACTTGCCCATTCAACTATTGTCTTTTGCAAAGCCAGAGTCTGTGGCATGGAGGTAGAGGGAGATCAGACCTCCCACTAGGGACGTTTAATTTGAGTGTTGAAAGACTCAGGGTTGAGCCAGGCTCCTGGGAATGCCCAGGCAACCAGGTCCCCTGTGGGAACTGAGAAAGGATGAAAGTTTCTGAAATATGGTGTATAGAGATGGCATGAAATGCCTTCTCCAGGGACTGCAGTGTCCTTAAGAACTTCTGCAACCTATTCCAGCTCCCAGCCTCCCTTCTTTAAATAGGAGTCTTGGGATTCAGACTGCTCAGCTCATTTGGAAGGAGTTGGCAGTTAAGGACAGAAATAGTGGCACTTCCCTAAGGACAAAAATAGTGGCATTTCCCCTCCACACAAAACAGCCTCATGGTTTAAACATCATTCATAAAGCAGGATTGCTGTGACAGAGTTCTACTCAACCAAGAAAATACAAATATTTTGAAGGAAATCATGCGCCCTTATGAGTGAGAGCTGGAGGTTCCTTAGCTAAGCTGTTGCAATGGAATAGAAAGGAGAAAAAGATTTAAATAAGAGGCCTAAAGTACAATGGAAAACAGGACAACTTCTAGGAAATACATCCTAAATGTAAGAATAGCAAAGGACTTTGGATGATTCAAGGTGGATTAAGGATTCTCACTGCAGAACATGTTAAATAAACATCTGTCAGACATACACAGAAGTACATCCAAACCTCGGGGCAGAGGCTCTCACTAGACAACTGCTTCAGCCCTGTTTTTCCAACAGTACTTTGGTTTATAGTACCAGAAAGATAATGAAGATAATGACAAGCCCTTCAGTTCACCATTCTGTGAAGTAATGTTCAGTCTATTGTTTCACCTCTCAACACTGAATGTGCATCTTATTCATGATCCCTTAACTCAAAGCCCATAAGCAGTTCCTGAGTAAAAGGGCTACGTACTCATCTCTGAAACTGCAACCACTAGAGCAAGCTACAGGATTTCTTAAGCAGTCATGAGAATCTCTGTACAGGTCCCATGAGAACTTCTTACACAAAATGTATTAAACTGAGGTGTCTCCAGAAACCAGCAGTCTCAGAAATCTGAAATCTGAATCATATTTTTGAACCTCTATCCTGTCATGGTATTTTGAGGTCCATCATAACTGTAAATGCAGTCTATTATACTTAAGAGCACACATTCCCACATCATACAATTCCAAAGAATCCCTTACCTTTATCTGTAGTACAAAGCTATGACAACAATGGGAACATTTTCCTCCTACAAACTCAAGTAATCTGATTCAGTCTCTCTTTCTAATCAATATTTACAAAGTTATTTATAACAAAGGCAACCAAATTATTTAAAACAGAATTAAATTATTCACCCCAACTTGGTTTTTTCCATCTAGTAATACAACTTAGAATTGTTGCCATATTTAGAACACTTTTCTGTTTGCCATTAGAATGAAACACATTTCTCTAAAGTTGCTGAGTCTGTTGCTCAGCATATCTAACTAAAAGCAGAAAGAGAATACCCACACTCACTACCAATAAACTGAAAAATACGCAAACAATTGATCCCTGACTGTTTAACTCCGTATCTTGCTACAGAACTGAGACATTCAAGAGCAAAAATATTGGATAGAACATTTGCACACCTGTAGCCCAGGAAGGAGTGGGTTTGCATTCTACAGTGTATTTGAATGAAAATGAGGTAAAAATGTGTTTCTGAGTAAGTGAACTGCTACACTAGGAAATTTCCTAACTGGGTATTGGTCATTGTACAATCATCCACGCTAGAAGGGGTATCTTGCCAGGTATATGCACAATACAGGTTTTGAAAGTAGTTACCTCAAATTAGTGTGCCTTTATGTTACTCTTAACTATGGATTATAATCTCTCATAACAGAGAAATACAGTCAAGTTCTAATTCAGTTCCTTTAGTCCAACAGAATAGTGTGAATAACTGCTCAGCACCCTGGGACCTTCAGTTAATAACTTAGATTAAAGATTCAAATGCTACAGAATTATTTTGAAAGCTTTGCAATGCCAAGTTCAATTATACTTGAAACTTTCACACATATGAAAGACAAAACTTTAAAATGAAACATCTAAGGACAATAAAAATGCAGTGAGACACAGAAAATTTCAGCTTCTTTCGCATTCTGAAAAATAATGTAGTATTGAAGAATGAAGTTGTACCAGTATATGAGGACTTTTGAGAGATGAAACCCCATAAAGAAGACTTCAGTCACTGGCTTTAGATGCTGCATTTTCCTTAAGCATTTATACTTATTCCTACAAGAGGTCTTTTCTTAAACTATATTTTCCCAGTGTACCAGACAATAAAACCCTCCTGCTCAAACTTCTTCAGTCTTGTATTGTTGTCCTGTTTTTTGCTAAGCCTTCTGTTTTAACCTTGGAGTCAAAGAATTTTCACACAGTTTTATGTAAACAATAGCTGATGTTTATTTAACTGTATTTTCTGTTTTTCATTCCTTTTGTGATAAGAGAAAGTTTGATGAGCATCTTTTTTCTCCATTGGGATTGAGGAGAAAGTGACATGTTCTCCAATCCCTTGTGGAGTTGAGAATCTTATAAAACATGTCAAATGTAAATAAAGTCTCTCTTTTCCCTCCTTGCTGCTAAACCTAGCAGGTGTGAGCGTGTCCTTTATTGTGCTTTCACCGGCACATTGTATCTTCTCTTTCTGTTGATATAAAAATCTATCCTGTATTTCTGCATTTCCGATTTGCTTCATGATAGGTTTTATCAAAACAGCTAACTCCCTCATATGCATGAATAGTCTGAGATTAATTTTTTTGTCACATATCGTTTGCATTCACAATTAGCTTGACACTGAAATTAGCACGGAAATAATGTTCTGCCCACCACATGCAGCTCTAGACCCACGTTTCCCTGTATTTACACACACTTTAATCACAAGTGTTCTGCTTTCCTTGGTTTGAGTGAAGGACTAGAAACTTGAGTACCAGAGGGAAGGACAAAATCAATGATCCAATTTGGGCTTCTACTTATATCTCTATAAATCAAGAGTAATTCCACTGACTTGAGTGGAATAACTAGCAACAAGATCTGCTAAATGCTTCCGGATTTTCTCCTGCTAAGACAGACAAATGAATAAAGTTACTTTTAACCTTCTCCAGAGACACCTCCTGATCCTGAGTGTCTTACTGGATTTGTTCACACAAGTATCCATCAGCTACACTACTTTACATATTTGCCAAGGGTTTTTTTAAATAATAAAGAATCCCAAGCACAAAGAGCTGTTCTATGTCTATTGGAGGTGGGCAATCTATGAAATTTAATGGATCTGGTGAATTATCAGGTAAACTATTTAAGGAATACAAAGGCATTTAAGATACTAACCAAATTTTTTGCACAGATCTCTCCAAGGTCTAAGATGGAGTACACAAAAACAAATGCTTATGAAATGTTTTCTTTGAAGTAAAATGATAATTCAAAGGTGCCAGACCCGTTTGGCTGCATTAGACAAGGAACTCAGGTGACCAACACATTCTACTGATAGGAAGGTTTATAATGCAAAGAGGCCTTTGCCTAAGTAATCTTTCCATGCCAGATACTCAGTGTCCTCTAATCAGTGATTTTGTTAGTCTTATTTGTTAGTCTTTGTTAGTCAATAGTTTCACTGACATGAGAGAAGCATCTCCAAGTTGCTTCTGGTAAAGATTCATTCCTGAGGGTTTGTGTTATTTAGGAAACCAGCCGTGCACACTGAACATATAAATCAAGCTTGCCTTTGGTGCTAATACAGACTAAAAAGAACAATTTCTAGTTTTCTTCAAATATGTAAGTAGAAAAAGCACTAAACAGCTTCATATAGAGTCTGACAACTTTGAACCTCTTCAGATTAACAACAGGGAGAAACAAATATATTAATCTTTGCAACCAAAGTTTCTATAGATTACAATGTATTTTATAATTGCCAATCATGAATTGCAGCAGCAAAACCAACCACAAACAGGACACCTCTCAATATAGTATTTAGTTCTGCTTCCATAAATCTTCTATTTCTCTCATCACAATTTGGGACTTAAACATCATCCTTAAATAAAGCAGATAACTAAATGGCTCCTACCTGATATAGCTGGTAAGACTCCAGACTGTAATACTGCTGTTCCCTAAAGAAAACAGAAAATTTCAGAATGAAAAATCTTTACAAGAAGTAGAAACTTAACAAAATATAAGAAGTATATAAAAGTAGAAGAGAGGGGAAGAAATCAGAAACACGGCCAAGATTTCATTTTTCAAAGAGAAAAAACATCCCACGGCATTTCAGAAAATATTCGATTATACTTGACAAAGATGCAAAAATGCAAACAGAAGTTTGATGTGTGAAATTACATCAGATGTAGAACACTGTATCATTGAAATTATAGGAAAGACAACAAATAACTACAAGAATCAGCTTTGATTAGATAAAGAAATGAGCCTAAGATAAAAACAAAAAGAAAATCAGTCTTTTGTTATTAAGTGATTTTTTCAGTCTTTGAGATTGTCTTAATTTCCATTTCAGTACATCATATTCTATTATTTCTGCAAATCTGAGGCCTCCTGCTGCAATCATCTATAAGGCAGAGACTTCACTAACAGTGGCAACTGCAAAGGCAACTGAACAGAAAGCACAGTAGAGAACAGTCTTAAAAGCTACCTTTTCTAATTCTACAAAACACAGCAAAACATGTTTTTGCCTGTAGGAGAACCTTTAAAATTATTATGGCACAATATACAAATGTAAGTGCATGGTTTTCAAAAGCAGAGCATAATCCATATCTCAACCTACCCTGTGATTACATCAAAGGAGAAAAGGGGTAAGTGACCTCACACAAATCATATGCTTTTGTTATGCCTGCTATGATACTCAGACAAAAACCAACAACGTGATTATCTAAGGCCTGCATGTCTCATAATATTACTTATAAATGTAAGTTAAATATCCTTCTAACATATAATCTTTTATCTGTGGCCCAGGAGCTGAGTGCTGGGGTCTGTGATGCACATGGTTCCAACCACCCCACCACTACAACCCCCACAGTAAGAGGATATGCACCACTCGTGTATCACACATCATGAGCTGCATGGCCAGGGCTATTTTAGCTCTGGCAGTGACCTGACAGCAGCCAGATGACATTCATTTTTTATGTTCTGCTTCCAAATACCTTGGGTAGAGTTCAATGATAGATGTTAGGAGAACCCACCGGTTTGATATGCTGGGTCATTACTCATAGATTAGCTCGGTTGCCTTAAAGAGCTAAATAAAACCTAAGCCTGGCATTCATTTCTGTGTGTACAAATAACCACCATGGCACATAATCCTTTTCACAATCAAAATGGGATTTTCTTTTCCCTCTTCTGTGTATATTTGGAATATCTTCACCTTTCTCTCACCTTTTCTTTTAAAGATTCATTTTATTTTATTCAAACTTTCATTCACTTTATATTTCATGAAATACATGATTGATCACACCAGTTCTCATTAGAAAAACAAAAATCAGCAGTTAAAAATACTGCCCCATACAACAAGCAACTGGCCCACCTGTCTCTACATAACTTTCCAGTGATTACACACCTCATCCTGTTCTGGTGCTGCTTATGGGAGTTTTAGTCTTTGGGCCCAAGATCAGCCCAAAAAGTCCAGATCATGTACTATAAGCTCCACAGCAAGGAGCAAAGATAATTGTACTGCACAGTTTCCTGGCTACAGAAGTTTTGCCAGATCCATAGTGACAAAAAGCACCAGAACAGCTTTGCAAGCTCACCTCCTTGGCATAAAAAGGTGCCAGAAGCTTGCAAGTTAGTGGATGGGGGGGAAAAAAGGAAAATATTGTCTTAAAACTAATTCTTTCTGTTACTGGCTATGATGGATAGCTGTTCAGTATAAACCAAGCGTTTTCACAGAGCCAAAATATTTTTGTTTCCTATTTTGCTTCCTAAAGAGGATGGAACTACACTTCCAAGAAAAAGCAGACTAGTTTCTGTAGGTTTTAAGGCTGAGCAGGGCTCCATCATCACTGTCAAGAGAAATGAAATGCCAGTCACCTGATAACTGTGCCAACATTTCAGACACACCTCATCAGCCACAGCTTATGTAATTCCCTTTGTGTATCTTTAGAAATAAAGCTTTTCTTTCAGCTCATCTAAGTTTGGCAGCTTTTTATAGCTCCATTATTCTGCGCCTACTGAGAGTTAGAGTTCTCAGCACAGCAAAGATGAACCTCTTGGAGGAGGTCCAAAGGATGGACACAAAATGACGGGAGGGCTGGAGCACCTCTCCTTTGAGGAAAAGTTGAGAGACTTGGGGTTGTTCAGCTCGGAAAAGAGAAGGCTCCAGGGAGACCTTAGAGCAGCCCTTCAATAATTAAAGGGCATTATAAGAAAGACGAGGACAGACATTTTAGCAGACCCTGTTGTGATAGGACAAAAGGTAATGGTTTTAAAATAAAAGAGGGTAGATTTAGACTGGATATAAGGAATAAATTTTGTGCTATGAGGGCACAGGTACCCCAGAGAAGTTGTGGATGCCTCATTCCTGAAAACATTCAAGACTGGTCTGTATGGGCCTCTGAGCAACCTGACCCAGTGGAAAGTGTCCCTACTCACTGCAGAAGGGTTAAACTGGGTGACCTTTAGAGGTCCCTTTCAGCACAGAATATCCTATGCTTTTTAGGACTCTTTTGCTTCAGTCTAAGCACATATATGATGTTTTGCCCGAGTCTGAGTCCTCAGACTGGAAGAAGAAAGGTTTAATATAAATGAGAGGCTCCCATATTCTTCTTGTTATGAAACAGGACTTTGTACTTGACAGTAATAGAAGCAAATATTTGCATTGTGAGGTTTTTATTCTGCACATACCAAAAATGCATTCATAAACAGAGGCTTGATTGCAACACTGGTCAAATGCTGAATTTTTGCAGAGGAGATGATCTAGATTGTTTTTCCTCCTCTCCCTTCCTTTATTTTATAGCTATTATGCAGTAACAAGGCTACGCAAAATATCCAGTTTTTCAAGAGGAAACTTTGAAAATCATGACTTAAAATCCCTGCGTCTCTGAAAAGCAGAAACTGTGAAGCAGACTTCTCCAACAATGAACAAACACTCTCCTGCCTGCTGTGAGTAACTGGTGGCATGTCATCACAGCCCTCTGACTGCATCACATAGTTTGTGTAGTTTGTGTGTGGAGGGAGGCAACCGATTACTCACATAATATAGTTTATGTCAATAAACTTGAACTGTCGGAAACTTCACAAAGGAGCAAAGGACTCAGTGAGAGATACTGAATGAAGATTTTGAAATCAGCGTCACAAAGAAAAGTTTAAATTGCTTTTTAAAAATGGAAGAGAAAAGGTATTGATCGTGTCCAAAGTTCTGCAAAGCTCACATATTTCAGGAAAAAGGAACCAGTCCCTAATGAAACTGACAGTTAAAGTACTTTCCTTGTAAGGATTAAAGACTATGGCTTATTCTATTATTCTAAATTACAGTAAAGTTTCAAGCCTGAATGCTTAGGCTTCCACAAGAAAAACAAAGTTCCCAGGAAAGGTCAATAAATACAGGCACATGCAGCAACCTTTAAAGGTCATCTGCCTTGATGGGCTGTTTTACCTTGCCCAGCAGTTGATCAGGTTCAGAACAAAAGATACAAAATTATTAAACTCTATGATCCTTCTCAACAACTCCAAATGAAACAAACTCCTGTCCATAGCATGCTTCAGGTGCAGGGCTCCAATTTCCCGATTACTCAGCTTCATCTGTCACAAGCCAACTGCCGCCCTACAGAAAGATTCCTGCAGTCAGTTCAGAAACGCCAAGCCCAAACATCAGCTATTTTATGAGGCATGAAGCTGGCAGTTTCAGTGGCACTGGCAAGCCACGGGCTGTGCCACATTAAAATACACCCCTTAAAACCTGTGGGATAATCAAGCTCCACTCATCTACAAGTTACAGGCCTTGTTTAAAAAACAAGATGTGAGGAACAACCAAAAATACTGTTTAATTCTAGTCCAGATTTTGTCTCCATCTCTCTCAAGTGTTTTACAGAGGCCTCTGCAGTTGCCATTCTTATAGGCTTCTGTTGAGAGGTGTCTCCTGGTTCTTGCTTTGGGCTTCTGCCTGCCCTGCAGGCAGCTGGGACCCACTTTTCAAACAACCCAGCATACAACCATTGGCATCAGAATGTGACCATTACCTCCAAAAACGACACAACTTGCCTTTAGCATATTCTGAAGCTATCAACTTAAGAGAGAGAAAGAAAAGCTGGGCTGAGTTCCCTACCACAAAAGCCAGTACCTGGATCCATCTGCCAGACAGCAGAAATTCAGATGGTGGAATCTCAGCTTCAATACTGAAGGGTCAAATTTCAAGCTCTGCTACTGATAATATATGAGCCCACGGGGAAGCTGACACAGCAACAAGGGACATGCTTTGCTCTTGTCTTTTGCTTTTCAAAACCAGACCTAGAATTACCACACACTGGACAGTCACACTAGGAGTGTGCTGAACAACTGGACTGTAATGCAATTACATGGTCGCATACCAACTTTTCCATGGGACATCTGTCTCATTCACTGCACAGGAAGGACACATGTGTGGGTACAATCAAGATGGCATGAGCAACTGTAAATCTGTCAATTCCTTAACAGTGAGGAGCTTAACTTTTCAACCTAAACAACGTCCTTTTAACATCACACACATATCTCATTATGCACAGAAGTATTCAGACAGGATTCTAGAGGAAGCAGCTATGCAATACCACCCAAGGCATATAAAATACCTGGTGTAAACACATCAGTGATGTTTGTGTCTGTCTCCAGGCATTGCTACAAGCCAAGCTTGCATACTTGCTAGACAAAAATATAAGTCAGAAGAATGTACAGCTGGCCCAAAGCCATATCCAAGCTGATAGCAAAGTCTGAAGGCACACAACACCAAACCCTCCTAAACTGTCATAACACCAATATCAGCTAGACAGCTTGTGATTACAGAGACATGCCCACAACTACAAGTTATAATACATAAATAAAATAAAGACACTCTTCCACCTCCATCAAACTAGGGTTTTGGGTTTGTCTTACCATTTCTTACTAATTTCATAAGATTTGAGTTTCTTAAGGTTCCTTAAAGATTGGTATGATGGCTCCAGATCAAACAAAATTATTGAATACTTCTGTGAATTTGAGGGTCTCTCCTACTTAACCACGGGTAAAATTCAGAAGCACTGGTTTCCCTACAGGTAGAAGCACTTCATTATTTCAGAGATTTTGTAGGGATAAATGTAGTGACAGTCTGCAGAGAGAGAGACTGCAGTAGCAAACCCTCTAGGCAGAGCTGTATAAGAAACTCAAATGGAAAGATGGACACTAAGGATTATGAATATTGCTGAAGAGATGAGCTCATCTAAGCTTCTGAACAGACCTCAGAGGATAAAGACACTGAAGTACTGAGAACACTTCACTCCTGGTTCATGATACAGGAGGACTTTTCCCAGCAGGAACCAGGACTAGGTTGAAGAATTCCACCAGCCAGAGGAAATGGCTAAGCCAGACATAGCAAACCACCAGAATGGTGGAGGAGTTAGAAGACAGGAACTAAAAACAATTCTTCATGAAAAATAAAAACACCGTATGCAAATGTCACAGGATATATTCCTCAAACTTAACAATGCAGAACCCTGAACAAATACACCTGTGAACTGATGCTATGTACATAATACAATGTATTAACATCAGCCTTCGCTGCCTCATCTTTCACCAAGTATCCCATAACAATCATTCCACCATTCAGGACATTAAAGACTCCTTACATAATTGCCATTAAACTAAACCACCCAGCTCAGAAATGATAAATGCTTTCTCTCCAACTGTGAGATCTAAGAATGAAGGCAAATACCATGATATAATCTAAAGTTCAGCATGTCATATATTCTTAGGGCCAAAATAAAGACAACTAATTCTTCCAGGTAATTAGAATTATCTACTGGAGTTGTTCCCCCCAACTCCTCAGCTGAGCTGTCCTGATTTACAGTAGCAGATGATGTTCTGCAGTTTTATGAAGAGGAACAATTTTTAATTTAAGCATTAAGACACGCAGCAGATTTTCCGATTCAAAACAGTGTTGTCAACTTTTTAGAGATGTTTTCATAGAAACATTACATTCCCTTTTCCCCTTCCCAGAGCCTTGTTCAGCTCAGCTCCTGTTAAGCCACCTCTCCAAAGGTACAGACAGAAACTCCTGCTGCAATACTCATGCACAAGCGCTCAAACACACATTTTTCCAGACTGTTGAGGGTCCAGCAGTGCACCCAAAAGCACTGCTTTAGCCAATCCCATTTCCACAGGTGAACACGAGTGCTCCTCCTCAGCTTGCAGCTGAATCACAGTGAACACAGTAGCTTCAGCCATGCAAAGACAAAGGCTGCATTTCTCTTCTAGACATTGCAAGACCTTTATAGAGAGATGTTTATGAACAATAAAAATAAATATTAATAGGTTATAAATTTGTATTCTTACAGAAAGACAGTAAAATGACAGGCCTTTGTGCCTGCAGCTGTATTTTAACATGAAAGATTATTTTAAATTTAATTCCGTGCCGATAACTGGAGAGAAAAAACCTTTCCTCTTTCTGTAAAAAAAAATTTGTTTTTAGAGAGACTGGAACTTCTGAAGACAGGTCAAGTGCAATGGAAACACAGTAATGTACACAAAGTCAAAGAGGCTTCAATTCCATATATTCTGGTTTATATTTCATATATCCCAAATTCCAACAGGGGGTAGCATTACACTTCCGCAAGAACATTTGGTATTTAGAATACACTCAGTTTCCCCACATTTGATCATCTGAGCTTCCTTGTACAATAGATCTGTTAATTTCCACTCATTCTGCACCCCATGAAAATTGCACAAGGCAGAGACTCCAGCTGAAAGTGAGGCTCAGATGGGCCCAAACAGGTATGAAAACCAGCAGATTTTGCACCTTTTTTGTGCAAATAAGCAGCGTGTAGTTCTCAGCTCATTCTCCTTGCTCAGCACATAACACCAACAGGAGAGGCAAGGTGCTCACGGGTGGGAAGCAACACCTCACATGATCCACTTCCTTTGCATTTTAAAGTTCACAGGACACTGTGCCCCACTGAGCATCTCAGTACTGCAGAAATATCTGTGAAAACTTGACCAGTGGGAAGCACTGTGGTACATCTCAGAACAGCACAGCGCAATAGAAACCAGAGATTTCTGAGTCAGAACATTAACCCATTTCAAGACTGGCAAAGTCAATACAACAGGAATATGGAGCAGGAAGCTTGGAGAGACTGAAAAGAAACAAGAAGGACCATCATTAACATATGGACACATATACTCACAAAGGAATTCAGGTGGCCTTGCCCTCCTGGTTAGCAAAGTAGCAATTTATGGAAAATTTACACACAAAACTGCATGAAATATCCCTTTTACTCAAGTTTTCTGCTTGCAACAAGACATAAAATCCAAATCAGCTATTCATGAAGAAAAGAGATCCCTTTTTGCAAATAAGGAGTTCAACTACAACCCTACAGCTTAAGTGACAGACAGTAAACAGAGAAGGCCGCAAATGAAAACACTTCAAAGCTGGCAAAACGAAATACCAGATCTTAGAGACAAATTAAACTTGCTTCTGTGGGTTCTTTGAGATGGAGAAAGTTTATGTTAAGCTTTAATTACCATTTTGAAACATTCACCTGGGGACTGCCCTAAGGAAAGTCTTTTCCTTCCTCCACTTCCCCCAAAGACTGTTGTTCCGCAGTGTGAGCTTAGCTTCTGCTGGCACTAAAAATACACTTGTGCCTGTTTTGTAGCTGATGGAGCTATGCCAATTTACATTAGACTAGTTATTTGATTCCTTCCTTCCAGCCCATTCCACATAAAGACACAGAGAAAAGAATCCTTGTTATAACCTGTGCATCCTGTTCCACAGAGAGAGAACTAGAGTGGGCTTAATTATGGGTCTATGAAGGCCCATAAAAATGAAAAATGAAAGCCTTGCAATATGATCTTCATATTCATTTTCCTCCTTTTTCAACCTCACATTTAGAGCTATAGTTAGTCAACTTCTTCCAGAAAAAAAAAATTATTAACAAGATAATGAGTGATCATCCGTAGAAAGAAATGGATGGAAGTAGAAGGACAAATAAGGGAGAAAAAGCTTAAAATAGTAAAATTAAGACAAGTGTTTTTCTTTATCCCCAACCCATCACTGAAATTATGGTTTGTCAAAAGTAATGAAACTATAATTAAGCTGCAGAGCTTCAAAGGATACAGATACTTAACTATGCATGGGGGCTGCTCCCTGGCTTCCTCTATATCAGAGAGCAGTGCTATAAATTATTAGGCACAATTATATCTGTAGTTTTTTTCCAAAGCCTCCTATAGTAGTTATCTCTATAGCACGTGTGTTCTGCTTGACTTTGTGTCTCAAGGAATGAGATGAATAGGCAAACTTCATCTGGAAATGTCTTCCTTGTGCTACAGGGGATTCAAGTATACAGTTACTAGCCCTGATATAGCCCACTTAGCACTGCTCTGCCCTTCTAATAAACCAGATCTGGAAAAGGTTTACATTTCCTTAATATTTTCCAGGCTCAAATTTCTAGTACATTCAAAATTGCTTCCAATCAGCATTGAATTAGCAGAGGATTCCACAGAATCCAGACTACTGCAGAGGATGTGGCTAGGGGAGAGGGCACACAGCCAGAGTTCATGTCCCCTGATTCCCAGCTGTTGAAACAGTCATTTTAGTTGACTGACAGCTGGCTGCTGCACTTTATCCTGCGAATAGCCCAATATCCTCATGTGACAAGACTTAGGAGCACAAAGTCAACTTTAAAGCCCCTTTTCCATCTACACTTTGGACTCATATGGGATTGAACTGCTGCAGAGAAAGTCCCGAGGTCTGCTTTCTTTCATTTACCCTGCTTTCAGAAAAAAACATGGAAAGACATAAAAGATAACTCCAAGGAAGACATACAAGCAGAGCTGGCATGCAGTAAAGGCATTTTACTGCAGTCTAGAAGCCCTATATCAGACTGGTATTCACTCACCCCCTCCTGGCTTTCATTTATCATATGAATCACACTTATTTTGACCTTAACATCCTCATCCCACCCGAGGAAGCTCAGTCTAACTTCTAGACACGCACACAAATTTTGTGTTATTATATTGATGCATCAAATGTCCCTGGAGCTGAACCAGAGGGGATGGAAAAACAACAGTAGCTTCACATTTCTCCCTACACTTCTGTCCTACACTCACAGGCTGAATTACTGGCTGAAGCAAGATAGTTTTTCAAGGCACAAAATGTTGTTACAGTAGCACGGATGGCCAGAATGCAAGGGAGTCCTTCCCTCTGCAATGCCATTTAGGAATGGAACAGAAAAGTTTGTGTACAACTGGTGAAAAGAGCTTTTTTCACACTTTGAAAAGGATTTACTCAGTTGGTCAGGTGCAGCAATTTTGAGGTTTCACTGTGTCACCTTGGTTCTTAGCCAGAGTTCCTACATTTCAAAGCTGTTAGCCAGAACCAAGGGAACTCAACTGGGTCAACTGGCTACCTAAAACACTGCTCCAGAAGTTCCCTGCAGTCATCTGCTCTCACACCTCTTACTGGGGAAGAGTTCAGTTTTACCTAACCTGTCTGAGCGAAATGGCTTTTGATCTAATAGAGAAATTGGGGGAGGAAAAAGAAAAGTCATTGTATCCAAAAAAACTTGCAAAAATAGATTTTATGCAATATGCCTCTCCATGAGGATTTTAGAAAAGAATACATTAAGAAAACATAATACTGTTAGGGGTTTTTTCCTCCCTCTGTTGTTACAGCTTGGCTGGAGGTTCAGGCATATCCGCAAGCATGTTCTTGATATCTAGCTCCTTTCTAAATGCTAAAAAATTGCTCAGCCCTCAGGCTAATCCCATTCTTAGAAAGAACTGATCTTCAACTGCCATGTCCTCAGTCACAGACCTTCTGAATCAACTGAGTATAAGGGCCCCTGCATTCTTAACTTCTGTCCGGTAACTGCAGCTCTTGAAAGACACCATTGTTCAAGCTGAATTTCATTAAATAGAAAGCAACTTTCAACTATTTGTTGAAGGTATAAAAATTAGTGAGAGACTTGCCACCATTTTAAAACAGAAGTTGTGGAGCAGCTGCTCCATCCTGGCAGGTTGATTTTCTCCTTTAGTAACTCTCATTAATGACTTTCTTTCTGTCCACAGTTTTCTGAAAAGGCAAACAAACTTTCTCTCTCACTGCCATGTGGACAACATTTCATTTAATATAATCTTTAGCACTTAGACAGAATTTTCAAAATCCAAAGTCCTGTAGAAACACCATCCCATCAGTCCTGACAACAGCCTTGGGATACAGATATCACAAAGTGAGGTAAGCTGGTCAGAGCCACAATAAAACCCTGACAGAAAATTTCTGCATCAGTCCAAATCTCAAGCTTCTTACCTCTCTTTATAAAAAGTGAGACAGTGCCCAAAACACCACTTTGCCATCACAAACTCCTGCCAGGAGTCTGTCTGCTGTAGACAACCAGCTTTAGAGCACAGCGGGCAGGTTTGTCAAATGCATTCAACACTAAGAACATCGGGTTTCAGCATGGATTCTTTCTGTATTCCCTGAGGTCCAGAGCAGTTGATCCCACTCTTCTACTACGGGACAGAGTTTGAAATCTGCCTGTTTAAGATATCAAAAATCCATCTTATTTATTTTAACTTACATGCAACTCAAATCTCTAATGAAGTGAACAAACACTTCAGCTACACTGATTTCAGCGGCCTTGCCTCTAGAAGTGTCAGAGGAAAGAAGCTGAAGTCTGCACAAGGCCTCTGCTGAACTCAGTGGGACATTTTGGTCAGAACTGTACAATTGCATGACAGGTATATTTGACAGTCTTATCTTCTTTATGGACTTTTAAAGAATTCCCTGTCCTTTCTCCTCTAGACAAGTTCCCTGGCATTTCAGCAGAAGCATTCAGAGCTCTGCATAATAAAGCAATACATAAAATCTCAAGGAACTTTAAAAACAGTCCATCCTGAAAACTGGTAGGCATTTTTGTATCAGAATGGCTTATGCACATTTACTACCTTCTTTGCCTATGGGAAGCATTCATTCAGTTCTGAACATATATTTATATTTCAGTGATTCATTCCTCAAATTGGTTTCAGTACAATGAAACCATGGAGTAGGTTCAATGGAACAGGTAATAAACCATTTTCTATTCATTAGATTTGTTGCCACATATTTTCATGCTAACAAATGCCAAAATTGCATTATCCACATGAAGATGTTGTTACCATATTATTAAATTTCACAAATGTAATAGCTGGAAAAATTATTTGCTCTTTATGACTAAAGCAATGCAACCTGGAATAGGGTTGAATATGACAAGCAGTAAGGATTTGCCTACACCATAACAAAACTCATACCTTCAGACTTAATCTGATTACAAGTAATTACAAGTCACTGTAATTCTGCTGACATATTATCAGCCAGACTGAAAGGATTTCCATGGATATCTTTACGTAATAAGTATATTGGGAATCTTGAATCACCAAAACCAATTCCACTCCTGTATCTTTTCCTGAGTTGTGGGTAAGTTTAAGCATAATTTTGCTAGAACACATTTCAGCCTTCTAATTTGCATACTTCCAGTTTTAAGTGGCTCTGTCAAAAAAGGTTGGTTGGAAAGGTCACACCCCTACTGAGCATCTATTTTCAGTTCTCTCATCCACTCACAGTGAGCTGCTGTCAGCCCTCCAGACATCCCATCCAAATGATTGCTATCCTACTGACACTCGCCAATTCCTTCTGAGCCATGCAATTACTTCGATATCACTGACTGTTAATCAAAACAAAATATTTCCTGCATAGCCTTTTTAATGCACAATCTTAAAAATAGAATGTTGGCAGACATTACAAACATTTTTCAGAAATGCAAGTCAAGGAATTGAGGTTTTTTGAAAGTAACTTTGTTTATGATCTTCCAGGAGATAAACCACATGGGAATCAAACTTGGGAATCTTAATCCAGGAATTCTGCTGGAGTTACTCGCTTTCCCTGAGTTCAGCTCCATGTAATCTATGCTTTCCTTGTATCTTTTTGTGTTTTCTTCCTCTGCAGGTGAATGTTACTTTCTCCCTTTTCGAAAATGAAGATAGAAAGTGCCTGCTTACACTTTGTAGGATTCTGTTGAATTTTTCCAGAAAGAAATGGATTTCTATTTAAGGAAGGGGGGGAAGACAGAAAGAGAAAAAAACCCTTCCATTTTCTCATTTTGGCCACATTCCAAGCAATCTGAAGAGTCTCCTTTACAGCTGGATCAAAACCAGAAACCCCACAAACCCTACATTCCAAAGGGAATAATTTTTTCCAGCTTTTATTGTCAGACGACTCCTCCTTCAAACATTTTCTTCTCTCTCTTCAGAAAAGCTGCTGCTCCTAACAGAGGAAGAAGTAGCCATTGGTATTAGTAATAATAAAAGCTATTAGCCAGCTTGATTGTATTTAGGGGAGGAAGCCAATTTTCCCATTTGTTCATTGTGATGGGGATAGGTCAATATCGTGGTTTATCAGTATCTCCATGGCTCTCTGACAGAAAAGCAATCCAGCAACACCTGTGTTTGGTACAGAAGAATGAATTCTGCTGAGTTACATTGTCTGCATTCCCTCATGTAAGGAAAGATGCTCTCTTCTCTTGACATTGTTATCATTTCACTTACCAGTGCTTCTGTGGCAGGCACTTCTTTTCCCATTACAGACCACAGGCTGTCTGTTCCCCTTAGTGCCAGATCCCAAGAAGTGCCAACTCTTGCTATTCTGAATTCAGATCAAGACCTTTATTTTTTGCACAAAAGTTTGACGATTCTTTCATGATAGATGGAGAGTACCTTGAATACAGTTTTTTAGATACAAGATAAGGTAGCCTCCTACAGGGCTGAAAGCAAGTCAGATCTGCACTGCTCTGGTGCAGCTGGCATGTCTCACGTGTTACTGTGACCTCTCAAATACAGATTCTTACCCGTTAAGTGACTCTCTCCATGCAAACCTTTGGAAGACCCAGGTCACTTATATGAGCCCTTACCAGCAACAGCAATGTAAAAGGAAGCTGGGTTTCTTCTTGATCACTTGGGAGTGCAGCCTGTTGCCAAGAAGCATTGTAATACTGTACAAATTAACTGGTGAACTGGAAAGAGAAAAAAGCTTTCCTTCCCTGCAAGCTGATGATAAGCAGTATCTCTACACAGTGCATAAGGAGACCTGGATGGGAGATGAGATCAAGAAGATGGAGATCATCTCTACAGTAGACTTGGGGCCCTGGCCAAAACTACAAAGAGGAAAACAAAACAAATCTAGCTCCAAAGCCTGATACTACATCCACCTATTTTATGCCACTTTTCTCTGTCAGCTTCAACTGGAGAAAATCTTTGATCTGCACAGCACTGGGTGCTTTTGTCAGCATAGCCAGCTCCAGAAATGACTGCATTTCACTGTAAAGAGCAGCAATGATCATGGGTTTCTTCTGTTTCAGAAAGATGCTGTGGGAAAACTGGTGGGCTTTAAGATGCTTTTGAATCTCTGAAAAGCCTGAAGAATAACACTACTTTATGGTAAAAATTTCAGAGCCTTCAGAGCCTTTTACAGCAATGGCAATGTAAGTAAAATGCCAGATGGCCAAATCAATGTCCAGTGGAGACACCTCATTTATTGATGACACATGTGATGGAAGATGCACGTCACTGCTGGTTCCTCTATCACAGTCAGGACTCATAGAAAAACAACTGGAATTAAATCTTGAAAGAAAAGAGCACAAAAGCAAGTTTTCCAATTCATGCAAAAAGTCAGGAAGACCCAGATACAGGAACCTCACAAACACATCATTCAGGTCAATAATGACAACTGACTTCCAGGTTCCTCTGAGCTGCAAGCTGTTCCTGTTATAGTTCTGACAGTGTGTTGCCCAACTGCCCAGAGTTCTGAGATTAGAGCACAAATACAAGCAGCAACAATGCTGTAGAAGATGACAAATGCATCCTTCTCAGAATAGAATTTAGACAGCTTGTTTCTTTTTTAAAGGTGGGAGGAAGCATAAAATGTTACAGCACCACACATCAATACTGTAAAAAAAATCCTTGAAAAGAGATGTAAAAGATGTGCAATTACAAATAATCATGTTCCTACACTCTCAGAGAAAGCATGGAAATAAACACAGTACAAGATAAACACATAAGGTTTTCAGTCTCCTGGGGAAAGAGGTAATGACTCCCAACAGAAAAAAATAAGCTAAATTAAGGTTGTAGATAACAGTACATTGCAATTTCTTTAGTATCTGTTTTAGTACTACATTAGAAAAGTACTTGATTAAAAGCCAAAAAAAATGAAAACAGAAATTCTCAGTTACACAGATATGGCCATGTAGTCATGCAGCTGCCGTTTCTCGTATTTCACCGCACAACTTAACACGTTACAGGCCTTCTCTTTCACCACTTTCAAAAGCAGCATCTACAATGAAAGGAGAAACACCAGCTAACTCCGGGGTTAAGCGTTTTGTACAGGATTTGGAAGACCAAGACTATATTCCCAACCCAGCTACAGGCTGCTCATGACCCTGGTAAAATTAGTCCAGTTAAGACAGCAAAGAGACCCCAGTGCAGGATGTTCTTTAAAGTTCAAGCCCCTTCTCTGCCTGAAGACACATCAGCTGTGCTTCTCCCCAGGCTTAGTCTCTCCCTGGTCTGCAATGCACAAGGGACACACAGATACTCACAGGTTCTCTAGAACACAGACACTGCACTCACCCAAGGCTGCAGGTGATTAACCAGCTCTGAAAGGGGGACGTGGTGCTGCACAATTAAACACAGTAGTAAAGAGCCTGCTCAAGGATCACAGTACAGGCATGTACATGCCTTCCTGCGGAGTTGTAATGCAAAATAAAGCAGTTTCAACAGGACAGAATAGGAGAGTTAAATATCCTATAACCTAGCCAAACCAACTCCCCACTTAAACTGAGATCCACATGCCCTTCAACGCAGGTGCAGCTCTCCCTGTATTGTGCAGGGAAGGGTTCTCAGCCCCTCAGTGCTCTGGATCCCACTGCCTGACAAGACCCCTAAAGTCTTTTATCCATCATAATCACAATATTTCTGTATTTCAACTTACTAAAGATATGCTGGGAGATTCAAAGTTTGAGGCATAGAGTCACTGTGGTAGCAGGAGCTATACAAGTACCTCACAGAGGGTTTGGGTAGACCAGCTCCTAATTTGGGACCATATCGTCCCCAAGGAGGCTTTGGTATTTTAAAATCATCAACTTAAGTAGGTGGCTGAATACCAATAGAGATTGATGACAACAGCCACACACAAACTGACAACTTCTTTTCCCCTCTATCATGGCAAATTAACTACTAAAGCAGTACTCATGACTATATTTCTACATAAATAAGAACTCCCACTGACATAAATATGAGTTTACCGTGAGCTAGACATACATAAATGTAATTCCTACTAATAGGCACATTTGGAGCTGTCAACAGTGATTTCAGTACAACACTAAGTAGCACAAAGAGACAGCCATAAACATTCCATATTAATTCAACTTGCAAGAAGGTCAGGGGACAAAAAAGCAAACCAAAACCAAACTCAGTACTTGTCAGATGGAAAAGGACAAAACCAGTTGGAAAATAATTTTATTTTTCAGACTTCTAAGGAAATTTACAAACAACGGTGGTGTAAAAAAAAAAAAAAAAGGAACATCCTATAAAAAAAGTTGACATTTGTCAAACTATAGCATCAAAGGAAGTTACAGAGCAACAAGCATACAATGAAATTCTATTCATCAAATTAGTATTAGTTAAGTAGTTAAAAACGTAATAAGTAAAGTCTAATAATAAATCTCTACAGCTTACTCAGAAATTGTAACAATCAACTCTGAGCTTAAATTATACTTACAATAGACAATGAATTCATCTCTGCAATCACCTACAGCACTGAGATCAACTAGGTCAAATTACATAGCAAAGGCACATCTTGGGAAGTTGGTAAGGACACCTTGAGCACAGCACAATTATGTACAACAGAAAGCAAATCACCCTGCATGCTTACTTCTTAGTCCCCAGTGTCCAATATGAAATACAATATACAAATAACAGAAGCAATATTTAGTAACTCTTTTCATGCTGGTTCTATTCTTCATGCAGAGTGACAGAAAGGCTTCCTTGCCCTATTTTCTGTTTGAGCCTTGGCACTTTCACAGGTTCTGTTCTCCCTGTTTTCATCATCATCCTTGTCTTTGTGGAGTAGGTGGTTCTTACCAAGTCAGTCCCAGTCAGGACCCCCACCATGCCCTCCACAGGTCTTCATCCTGCAACCTCTCTCCAACTCTTCACATGCTGAACTCCAACATGCACACGCAACATGCCCAAACCTAAGCTCCATTTGCCAAAGTTTACATACAGGGCAGAAAACAAATAAATGCTTATAGCCTTAATTACTGCTGCAGACCCTCCTCTACCCAGGTCACTTTAAATAGTAGGCATTTAAAAGCCATTAACACAATTTAATTAACAGCTTAACTCAAAATTGCAAAGGAACTCCAAACACCGGCACACTAAGGCCTTTTGAACAGAATTTGAATAAACATGAAAATCTGGTGTTTTCTTCATCAACCCATAAATCAACTCCTCCTGGCCCTAACTTAAATAAATCCTGTTCAAAGTACAAGAAGTAATAATCATTTTTTAGTTACAGCCTATGGATTTGTGCTTTCATTGTACTTATCAGGAGAAACGCCCAAGACAGTGTCCATTAAATACTGCTAAAATAACTCATTTTGACAGTTCGAGAGAGTGCATCAAAGGGTTATTTTTTCTTTCAAAGGTAAAAACAAACCCATGAATCATTCCATTTAATGAGACTTCTTTTGGGACTGCTTATAAATGCGTTTTTTAAAAAGAAATAGCAGATGTGCATATCTGATGCTAAAACAAAAGTTAGTAAGAAGGTTGCACCAGTGTTTATCACTAAATTTGTTTAATTATAGACAATATCTGAAATTCTTTCCAACTTATATTATTAGGGCAGCTAGAAACACCGTGGAACCTGACAGCACTTTGCAATAAAAGATGCAGGTATTTATTCATTGGGGTCAACAGGCAGTTGTAACGATATAATGTAGCTTTTAATAGTTTTGAAGATATCCAATGGAATACTTGCTTTCACCTTCCCATCTTCCAGATATCCAGAATAAGACCTGATAAAATCTAAACCAACAATTCGGATGACCCAGAAACATTTAGACCATGTGAGCTGATTGTACCTGAGTTGCTCCTTTCCTCCCTGCCTGTAAAAAAGACACCTTTGAGCTTTCTAATCCCAAAGCAGAGCCCTCCCAGGCACCAGTCTTGCTCATTTTTTCCCAAATTCTCCCTAACTACAGGGAGCAGCCACAGGAAGCCAACAGCAGATTCACTGCTGTGCACCCCACTGCCTGCACTGCCTCCAGCCCCGCTTTCAGAACTGGGCTAGAGGGCTGCCGGGGGCCTGTGGTGCAGGTGCCTGGCAAGGACGGCCTTGGAAGATCACTGATCCCACCGACCAGTGCAGACACAACCTTAGAAAGCCTGTCCCACAAGTGCCTCCTTACCTGCCAAGTGCTGCAGGAACCTGACAAAGTAACACCCACGGTGCTGTGACGGGGCTGTGCCAGGGGCCCAGGCAGACGGAGCTTTCTAGTTTGCAAACATGTGAAGGCACTCGATGCAAACGCATGAAACGCCTCATGAGAAGAAAACAATCCCTCAAACTTATAACCTTTTAATTTTTCTTTCATCACCTACTAGGCATTCAAACCCTTTTCATAGCAGTGGTTTATGTAATCTCACGTTTAATTAAATGCACACACTTCAATGGCAGTGTTTAATTCCTCATGCAGAAGTCTCTCTTGCTGAATCCTTGCTTCACACATTCCCTGAATTAAGCACTCCCTCTAACCTTCCCAGCCTTTCAACAGGTCACTAATACAAGCAGCTTTACCTTTTTCTAGTTTAGCAAACACATTCACAAAAAAAATTCTTCTCCAGCATAGAGAAAAACAGATACATTTTCATGCAATGTATAATTAATGTATAAAGCTTACTGCCATAAAAAGACAAGAATGTAGCAGGTCCAAAAAGAATTTATGAGAATATCAAAGTCTTAGTTAACAGATACTGGCAAATGTGTTTGGAAAGGCAAGTGAAGCTTCACAGTTTAGGTATTAAGTCTTTATGTGACTGGTGATCAAAAACAAATTTCCCTGCAAAAACACTGTCCTGCTTGTAGACTGCCAATGAGTTTTTGTGTACCTGCTCTAAAGTACCTGTCATTGGCAAGTCACATTACTGGATTGCCATGCTGACTTGACTATCTTGTATTTCCCCAGTGAGATACTGGTCTAACCTGGCTTCTTGTGCAAGGTATGCTCAAACTACGGTGATAAAGAAAAGAAAAACACCAATCAAATGAAAATACACACTCTGATCATCTGAAGAGCAGCACATACTATTTGACCTCCCTTCTTTCTTTGTAAATACCAGCAGCAAGACAGCTCAGTGTCTTCCATGCTTGCTTGCCATTATAGGACAAATCCAGCGCCTGCAAAACCTCTTTCACTTACATGTACCCAAAGCCATAATTGGCCAATTTAAAAGTAGTGATTGTGGTCTATATTGTTCAGTGTTTCCTTGACTAGGCACAGATTTTCAGGAAACCATGTGCTAACCCTCTCTATTTGAGCATAAACAACCCAAGAAGTTATTACCTGTTCAAACTATAAAGGAAATAATATTACTTATGACCTACAACTTAAGTAACTTTAAATATATCATGCTATATTAATTAAGGTTCATTAGCATCTGCTCAGTGTTAGGTATTTACCTTTAGTCCACCACAGATTGGACAAGATGAAAAAAGAGCTCTTGTCATCCCAAGGTGGGGTCTACATGTGTCACAGGGGTCAGCTGAGGCCCCACCAGGTGGTGACAGCTCACTACTTTTGGAGTCTGACACCTGTCCTTGTGGTTTTGTGTCTGACCACCTTGAAACAAAATCCACATATGTCTCATTACTTGAGTCCTTGCTGCTTTCCGTGAGTAAGAATGAAGGCCTCCCTCTGTGCTGGCTGTGCTCAGGTCCCCTCTCTGCTTCCAAGTGTGGTAGTAGCAGTTTTGGGTCACTGGCACCTTGAGCTGGCAGGACCTGGTCCTTGGGTAGCATGGAATCTCCACTCTTCAGTTGCACTTCTTTAGAAGCTGCCTGTAACACACTCCTGGGTATATCATAAACGTGTCTGAGAGAGCTGGGAACCTGATACTCTGATCCCACACCTCTCTGGGACTCACTGTGAGGACAAGTACATAGACTCTGATCTGAAGGAAAGTTCAATGGCAAGCTTAGCAATGATCCAAACTCATCACCATGGCAAATGTCCAAGCTCCCAGCATAGGAAGAGAAGCTCCCAGAGTAAGAAGAGTGACTGCCAGTCGCTATTCCACTGTCAGAAGAACTCTGCCGGCCTATTTCCTGCAGCTGTCTGGATCGGAGGGGCTTCGGAGGGGGTTTAGTGGTGCCACGTGCCCCTTCTGGAAGGGTCTTCTCTTCTCCCAGATGAATGCCCTTTGCAGCTGCCAGTCCATGGCTCTCCTGAGAGGTGCTGGCTGAAGATTGTTCAGGCCACACTGTCAGCCTGCTCCCAACACTGACATCCGAGTGGCTGGTATCTGAAGACGAGCTTGAAAGACTCCTATCATCTCCTAGAAAAGAAGAAAACACATCAACATATGTTTCAAACACAATGAACAGACTGAAGCATGGCAAGTGTGCACAAACAGGAAGGGCCTAAGATTCTACATGCTTTTTATAAGTGGAATGCCATCAGAAAGCCAGAATTCCTGCAAAAACTCCTAGCCACACAGGAAAAATAAAATGCACTGGTACGTTACCGTGACATAAGCCTACCACATTGTGGAACATAATGCATTCAAGGCTAAATTTTTTAAGTTTATGCACCAAGTTCTCCCCTTTTCAAACATAATTTACAGTCATACAGTTAATTTGGTCCAAAATACAGCCATACCTCACTGTACAAATAAAAATAATACTGTTATAAAAACATTTTCATATCTATGTGTAAGATTTTCTGTGATTTGTTTATGCATATATTACAAGATTTTTTTCCTCAATGATACTTGCAAAAAAGGCATTTTAACAGGTAATTACTGCCATCAAAGACAGAATATGGAAGAAAAAAAAAATAAACACTGGCATGAAAGGGCACAAGGACGAAATACAAACATCACACAAACAAAAGAATATGAAACCAAACAAACACAAAAACACCTTCTTGTAGCACACATCGAGTCCACAATGTTAGTTTCTTTTTTCTTAATAAACCCTGTGTGAAAACAAAGGCAGAAACTGCATAAGAAGTTGGGCCATGATTTCTGACCAGAGGGAGGGAATTAAAAAAAAAAATAACAGGCATGCTTATCTATCAAGTGTCATTTGTTTTCAATCAATTCGGTCAAGTCTAGCAGTTACATGCTGATTAAGAAAAACCTCAGGAAGTCTCACTGGAATTCAGTCACAAACCACATTCCCAGCAGTGTTTAGGCCAAAGCAGCCATGAACATGTGTATAAGCACATAATTAAGCTCCTGAGGATCTTCACAGAGACATTATTAGGTGTGTAGGCTTTAGAGTCAAGAGCAAAGCAGATGTTTTGATGATCCAACTTCAGCTACTAAACAGTTCAAATGGCAGTTCAGGGCACAGGCCCTTTTACAAATCCAGTGCTGGACACCAATTCCACTTTGATACATTAACAACTCCAGAAAAGGCATGTAGAGATAGCAGAGGAAAGCACAGGAGTCCTATATTTTACTGCAAAAATCTGCTGTAAGCCTGATGTGTGAACCATACAAGTGAGACCATCTCACAGGCTGGACTGACTCAAGTACTAAAGCAGACACCAGACTTCATGCAGACAGTTCCTTTTAAGTTTTACATGCACAGATTCAGTAGGACTCAGCATACTAAATGGTTTTCCTGAGTTAACAGTGTTTGATCTAAAACTCAGTCAGCAGAGTTGAAAACCTCCAATCAACATCAAAGGACTTCAGACAATGCTGTTAAAGAACTGCCTCACAAGCAACATAACAAATCAAATGTCTTGACCATTTCTCTGTAATTTTTCTTGTAAGCTCCACGTCTTGTAACACAGGCCATGTAACTTTTAAAGCCTGGGCAGGAAGGAACATAATGTATTTTTATTTGATTAAAGATATTTCTTACCTGCAGTACCTTGGCGACTTGTATGGGACAGCAAGCTCAAGCGCTTTTCTAATTGCAAAGCTTCATGAGCCAATCTTTCTTCTGAATAGGCTGGATTAGTACTTGGATCTTTAAAAAGAAACAGAAAATAAATAAATAAATAAAGGAGGAAACACGGAAAATAAAGAAAAAGGAAAGAAAAAAATACATTCTTATGGTAAATTTCTAGGATTGAAATGCTAATTGGAAAAATGTATGGGACAATCTGATTTCACGCACATCATGGACATGTGCTACCTAGTAAGTTAAAATTACAAGTGTCAAAGATGGTCAGAGATTATACCCAATGTCTGTAATAGTTACCACCAAGAACAAAACACTGAAGAGCACGGCACCAAAGTCAGTAGCTACAGAAATAATTAGAATCCAGCAAGTCTAGAGGACTTGAAAACTGATTTGACCCATGTAAAATGTGTCCTGAATTCATTGGATTCATTGGGAATTTTAACATTAAGAAAGATCAAATTTTTTATCCTAGAAATTTACATCATAAAGTCAGAGTCATAGTGATTAAACTGACATCTTCCAATCCAGATCATCTAAGTACAAAGACTTTGCTTTCAAGTTTGATGTTCAGGTAATTAAGTTCAGACATCACAGATAAAATAAGCAACCTGGTGGCTCTCTGTCTTCATGTTTAATACAAGGCAACTTAGAATGATATAAACCACTCCTACAATGTATTTTCATGGATTTTCCCCATACATTTTAGTGAGTTTGCCATTCCAGCTGAAATTATTTCACTGAAGAAGGCTCATTTTATTCCAACAAAAGCAGAAAGACCAAAAGTTAAATAGAACGTGGAAGAAGTTTCATCTGTAAAACAGGCCAGTTTCCTCTAAATCATTTTGTTTCCAGCACGCACAACAAAAAAACCAGATGTTGGAAGTAATCATAACGATTATCCCAAGAGAAACCTTATGGATTTCTTCAAATAGCACTGATGAGTGTGCCATGTTCAGCGGTTGCAGAGGATACGGTCTGCTAACTTGTTCATCATCAGAAATGTCAGTAGTTCTTATTAATACATAGGGAAAGTTATTAGTAACAGAGAAAACAGATTAGCTTCCTCACAACTGCTGCTCTTGTATATCTGGTCAACTGGGGAGTAGAAGCACACCACAAAAACACTGAGTCATTTAACAAGAGGGGGAAAAAGGATGAAAAAGGCTATGTATTGCTGTGGTTGTTAGTAAGACAAAAACCAGTTGTAAAGATGAAAAAAGAAGTTTCATTTTCATCCCAGGTCTTTTCGTTTTAAAAGGCTTGGTTTTGATATTGTCAACACAGCAGTCAAAGCAAGCTCACAATGAGGGGAAGGAGCACTGCCAGGTCAGCTTAGGTTCCATGGGAGCTCCCTACATTATTAATTACCCCAAGAAACAAACTGCCACAGCTCTCCTCCCTAACCATATTCACTTTCTGACCAGCCCTACATAGGAATAGAAGTCACAGTACTGAACTTTCTAACTTTCTTTCCCGTGTAGAGGTTTCCATCTTTGGCAGTCTGCAGTCTGGGTGAGATGAGCAGAAAAAAAAAGATACAAGCAGTCCAGCTATAAAAACATACACCAGAACCCAGAGGTGTTCTAACAGGGACAAGGCAACAATGCCCATGACAAACAGGGTCTGTGATCTCTGTGTCTCTCAGCTCAAACAGTGCTTGACACACTTCAAACTTAAGAACAGAAAATAGGACTATTTGATGTCGATTATTTGGTTAGGTCTCCATTCCCATTTACACTGCAAGACAGCTTGTATTAGGCATTGACTAGTTCAAACCTGTGCAGCTGCTGACTCAGACGAAACCCCCAGTGACTCCATACGGACCTCTGCCAAAGGAAAGCACAACATTTGGCCACCAGCACCTATGGTGCAACCCAGACAGGTCCATGCAAGGATCTGCTCAGTAGCATACAGCATCACAAGCTGCTGCCTATTTGTTAATGTCCTCTGCTCCAGTTACTCTGTTCTTTGTAGCTAAATGCCCTATGTCCAAAAAAGGTTCAAGAAGTATGTTCTATGAGCACTTTGAATATAAAGTTGTCTTAACAGATCAGCAAATTGCTCAAACCAAGACGCAAACAGACACTAACCTTTCCCCCACCAAAGAACTGTCAGGAGGAAAGGTCCTTTTACTTTCCCCAGAATATGATTACTTGACAATTGTAGATTTTCAGAACATTACTAGGGCACCTACACAACAACTAGTTTTTTAAGTAACTGATATCCCTCTTACAGACAGCAAAAGATACAATTAAAAAAAAAAAAAAAACTGGTCAAAACACTGATCTTGCAAAAGTGGCTTATAATAAAATACATGTTCATATGTTCAATTGCTTCCAGAAGCCAAATTCCCTATCAGCTGCACAGCTACAGAACACACCAGGTTTCACCCAACAACATGAAACCTCTAGGAACACTGTCTGTCCAATAGAACTCATAAATTTTTGGCTAAATTTCCCTTTAAGGATTGCCTGTGTATAAAAGGTGTGTATAAAATCGGGTTCATAGTTACATGCTGCAACCTCTCATTGCTGTTTTGTGGAAGATTGAGCAGAAGAACCTTCCTCAGCGAGTTCTCAGAAATACCTACAGAAATAGCTTCAAAACCTCACAAACATGTACCAAGTCTAAGTTTTTGGTAGATATTAAAAATAATTATCTATCAGTCTCACCCAAGTTTTTGTTCTGCCTTTAATCTTCTCTGCTAATAAACCAGACTTCTACAGAAAACACACCCAATACTACTCCCCAGAAGTAACAGATTCTTATACCAGTATTTTTGGTTACAGACTACCAAGCTCTAATCAGGTCTGCAGGATCAGACTATGTACTGAAGTCACTTTTTAGGGACCAGTCCTTACTAGAGTACATAATCTATGACCTCCCATAAGTGCTGTTGAAATAACCCTTTCTTTAAATAAGTGTTTAGGTCATAATTCTACAAAGTTGGATTTGTTGGCATCATCCTCTACCTTTTGCATGCCCAAAACAAAACCTCTAAATAACTGTGTGGCAATTTACCACATCAGTAACTCAGGGGGACAGAAGCAGCATGACCGGTACGGAGACAGCTGCCCAAGGAAGTTCCGACGGCTTCTGCCCACACAACATCCGAGAGCAGCTCCAACAACAATCAGCACCTTCATTTCCCAAACTCTTCACAAACGTATCCTGTCATGTGATTCACTCAGGTCCTTCAATTAATAAAATGTTTTATCATTTCCCAATCAAAAATGGATCCTTTGCTAGGAGGAAAAAAAATCTTTTCTGTGAGGCAGTAATTGAAATCTTCTAAAACACTGCTTTGGGGCAAAGGGGAAGGATTACATCAAATTTAGCTGGACTAAAAATGCCTCTGCTGGAGATTTTATTTTTACATTACGTTGGTGGGTATTCATTAAAGCCACATCAGCTGCTCATCGTGGGAGATTTTGAATACTTGGGTAACATACGAATAAAGTGTCACAGTAATTCAAAGCTCTAGGGCTGTTCAATAAGCACCTGTCAGGAAAAAATGTCTTGTATCCAGTTCAGTCAGCAGCCACCTATTTGATTATATGCATCTTTAAAATGCAACATTGGTTAATTACTTCATTAAACAAAATTAGATAAGTTAAGCTGAAAATCTCTCTTTTCTTTCTTCCTGTGTAACTGTAGGCACATTTGCAAATCAGGCCTGGACCCTCACCTTCTTGCTAACATCTCCACATCTTTTAAGATGTCTGGAGGAATGAAAAGATGTCCTGAAAGTTTGAGGAGGACCCACTTGGTACAGATACTGCAGAAGGCAGCCACAGAGCTGTCTTGCAATGGCCAAAGGTGTATCAAGCTTCAACAAAAAGAAAGAGCATCAGATAGATCCTCAGCAAGCAGCACTGTACACTCTCCACTCAGTCACAAAGCAGCCTATAAAAGCTTCCAAAATTAAAAGAGAGCATCCAGATGATCAACATTACACCTGGGGTCTTTCCAGACTGCAGGACTAGACTGTCACATAACCAGATATAGAGAGTACTGCTCTGCCCACGGATCAAAGATATGACTGATGGGCTGTTGGGCCTTTGTTGGGTTCAGGTCTGGCATTCAACATGAATCTTGCTAGTGAAAAAAAGGAGCTCAACACACATCTGATAAACAAACATTTCTCCAATAAGAAGCATGCAAATTTTGTACAGACTGCAAACCATGCAATCAGTGATTCATTACTAAGTCCGTATCTAGACTTCTGTCAAGACAGAATGTAAAATTCTCTGGACTGTTTTCTAAATACCTCTTCAAGGGAAAAAAAAGAGACCATGCTAGCAGCCAATTACAGGAGCTCTCTTCCAACTAGTGGCTGGGGAAAACAAGCCATCCAAAGACATTACATCACTCATTTGAGTCCTTTATTTAAAATACTACACTTGCTAAAAACATCTAGATACCTATACCTACATGACCTTCACATTCCCATCTTCCATGTCTTCAGGGGGTTTTTATGAGACCTGATCATGCAGCTTTTAACAAATCAAGACCTTCAATCTGCTAATGAAGGTATCACTAAGACTATTTTGGTACAATTCTGAAGGATTAATGGACTCCTAAAATAAGTACAAATAATAAATCATAAAACATCTAATACTCCTCTCATTATCCATGTTATTTTGGGTCATACACATAGAAGAATTATTTTTTATCATGAGAATAGTCATTTGATTTATATCCAAAACATCACAGAATAATTCAGGTTGGAGATCTCAGAGTTCTCTAGTCTGACCTGCTGCTCAAAGATGGTCCACTGAGAGATTAGACCAGATAGTGACACCTTGCAATAGTCAATCAAGTTTATGAGTTCCAGGGCACTGGATTTTCATTGCATATTTTATAAATGACATCATAAAATACATACAGTAATCACATATCCATGTGATAAGAACATCATGCTTTTAGAAATAAGGTATAGTTTTTCAAACCACAATCCTGAAAAGAAGATGTGAATATTGTCCTTGAGCAAACACAACTTGCACACCCAGTTTACAAATTCCATTTGGATACTGGGTATTTTACATTTGTTTAAGAATCGCTACGGCAAGTAAGAAAACTGGTCATTTTTCAGCCCTCTTCAAACCATTCTCTACCATCTCCTATTAATTTCATGCTAACACATAAATATTTCAGCACCCCTTTTAACCATATGGTTGAGCTGTTTGTACATGAAGCAACTGGCGTCATTCATTCATCTTTTTTTACAAACACAGACTACACATACGTTGATTGCACAACATCTGTGGATTATATTTGTGCTGTGGGCATTGGTGTCTTACACTGTCACTATCACTTTTTTTACCATATTACATTCTTTCTCTGTACATCTGCCCTTTGTGTGTTTTCCTTGCTTGAAAACACCACAGTGCTGCAAGCATATTTAATGTTTAAGTTGGAAAGGTCCAGGCAAAGGCAAGATGCCAAATTCAAGTAGCAAACTGTGAAGAGAAGGTTTCTCTAAAAGCTTTTAAACTGCACAAAAGCAGAACATTGCATACCTAAAGTACAGTTGAGGCTGTGTAGCATTCTGCACTGCAATAAACGTGAATTACATAGACAAGAGGTTTCTTGGTAGAATCCCCAATATGGAAGTTTTGATCTAGTTACCTGAAGTGTACAGATAATCAATCTGTTTACAAGTGGATGCTTTCAAAAGGTTGAGTGAATTTCAATACTTGACAGACATGGTGTGCAGCTGGTAGACTTCACCTTTTCAAGCTAACAACACTTACTTGGTAAGGAAAATTGGTTTATGGAGGAATCATCAGAACTGTACATGTGTGTGTGCCTTAAACAGATCTGTACAAGCTTCTGCATGGGATAATAAATGAAGGAGAACCTAAAAAATATTTTTTTTTTTATGAAGGAACATGTACATAGGGAGAGACAAAAAAATGGAAGAGACAAGGGTAAAACATACAGGAATGAAAGTTAGAGGGCTCAAGGTAGCTTGGATAAATAAAGGCAGAAGAGTTTGCAAGAACATGAGCACAGTTCTCTACGAAACACTTCTCCTGTCCAGGGAAACATGATGAAATCAAGTGGAAAAGATTTTAATGGCAAGTCCATCAAGCACAGAACAGAAATGAAAAGACCTCAGAAAAGAAGTCTTCTCTTACAAAAACCACCAAATACTCCCCAGGATGTCCCACATCCACTTTATGCACCTTGGTGAGGTCAGAGCTCCTGATGGAGGGAAGGATTTGTGGTATGTGGCACAGCAACCCACTAACACAAGAAGTGGTAACTAAGATGTGAATGCAGATTTACTCCTACACGCTACTAAAAAACAAATCTTCGACGGCTGTGCCATCTAAAATTAAAATTTAAAATAATAATATAAAAAAAGACAAGAGAACAGTTGTTTATAGGCCTAATTTTTCTGGACATAAATTTTTGTTACATGAAAGATTCAGGAGTTATATATATGTGTGCGTATATATATATACACATATATATATACACACATAGTTTTAGATACACAGAAAAACGTGTTCAATAGCAAAGCTTTAAGTATCAATACCGTTTCTGTTGTTGGGTTTTTTCTGTTTGCTTCTTTTTTTTAACGCTCCAGTTAACTGAAGGCAAACATGTATCATCACACAAGAATGACTCTTTTTGTCCACTATTCTGCTTGA
The DNA here is from genome assembly GCA_013397175.1 of Platysteira castanea. NCBI lineage: Eukaryota > Metazoa > Chordata > Aves > Passeriformes > Platysteira > Platysteira castanea. Next base: position 3,986,496 of record VYXC01011606.1, on the reverse strand, counting down.
TTATTTCATTTACTTCTGCCTTACAACCATGAGAAAGATGATATGAACTGAACCTTGTGTTTACTGCATTTACTAACTTTTAACTAATAACTAGTTTTTCATAATTTATTTTTACAAGCTTCACATACAGATCTAATCTTTCCCATCACATTTCCTTCCTGCAATTATCTTAATCTTATAACAGCAATAAAACCCTGTCAAATACTTATTAGCTGCCTAACACACAGAAACTCTTAAGTATTTCCAGAAATCCCAGCTCATCCTTCACCATCCTTGCAGCCTATTCCCACAGTATTCCACCACCAAATCACAGGTAATTTCCTGCAATCTCATTTCTACACTTTTGTCCTGTTTGACAGAGTCATTCTGACTCAATACTGAATTCTGAATCTGCTGAATCAAAAGGCAATAGAGCTTATTATAATGCCATCCAAATTCCACTTGGAACATTGCAGTGCATGCTGCATTTACCATGAAACAAGAAAAGGGATTTAATCTCCACATATCAGGAAAAAGCTCAAGTTGAAAAGCTTAAATGTGGTGTGGAGGTTGACAAAGTTTTCTGAGGCTGACAAGACTTAAACCTTGTGTTTTGGATAAACTCAAAATGCTCCAGAAGTTAGTTTTCCAATAAACTCTCAAAATAGCAATGCAGACATGTTCCAATGCAGGATCCAAGTTAAAAATGCGTAAGTTTAAAACTAAAATTTAGGTTTCCCTTCAATTCAAATTTCCATCTTTTAGTACTGTTAAATAAGAGAGGGCTGGAGTTAGCAATACCACCAGAAATATGAATGAGCTGGAGCAGCAGGGGGAAACTGGGTACATCCAGCTTATAAATCTGTACAGTGACATTTCAGAATGGAAATCACTTTGCACTCTGCACACCCTCGGTGTCTGCAAGCTGTTCTTACACCAGCAGCAGTGGGTGCGAGACATGACAAGTTCCTACTTCACTTGGTTATTCTATACTTCCTATATTAACCTGGGAGCACTGGACGCAAACCAAAAGGGCCTTTGGTCAGGGAGATGCCGCGGACGATGCAGTCGAACAGGAAGCTGATCTGCTCCCCTTCAGCGCAAGAGAGGAAAAAAACACCAGCCCCTGCAAGAAAGCAAAACATAAATATGTGTGGTTTTCACCTGGAAACACTAGAAATATATTTAGCTAAAGCTATTTATAACATAGCAATCAATAGAGTTCTAAGTGCAAGCCATGAAAAGAAGTCAACAAGATATTCTCCTGGGAAAAGAAATAAAAAATTCAGATCAGCACACGCACACTACAACACAAACATATATATAAATTCAATAGCTGTCTGATAATTTATGTTAATTTTATGACATTCAGGCATTAAAAGTAATGTCCTAGAATCATAGAATGGCTTGGGTTGGAAGGGCCCTTAAAGATCATCAAGTTCCAATCCCCTCTGAATGTCAAAACAGATACCTTATTCTCAATAGCTGTCCAGGTCTTTTATTCTTATTTACCCCTAAAATTTTGTAGGTTAAACTTAAGTAGGCAGGAACTGTCAGGGACACTTAAAAGTGTCTCCAAAAGAATGAACCAAGTTAATTTTACTTTTAACCGCTTTGAAGCAAGAGGAGTTTTTTATATACCAACAAATTAGAATTTGGTTATATTGCTGCATTATGGTATAAATTTTCCTAGACTAAGTCCTATGTGTCTATTATTAACAGAACGTAACACAACTCCACAGGTTGTCATCAGATCTTTACCCTTTGCTCTATTCTGATATTTGCTTTCCATTCATTAAGAATAGCCCTAAGCAAAATTAGAATGAGAACCACTAAATAAACAAACAAGTTATGAGCTCCATGATACATGGCTACATGAACAACACAAAAGACTAGAAGGGTTCCACAGAACATTTTATAAATTCTTAGTCCAAATATAAATCTTATCAGGAAAAAAAAATTATTATCTTAAAACATCAGGCAAAAACCACCCTAGTAACCAGCAATTTCAGGGAAATAATACTTATATCCCAGAAAAAAAAAAAAATTAAATTAGTATACAGACCTTGAAAAAGTGCTGCCACTTCACCAGAGCCATGCATATTAGAAAACTCCAATACCAAATCTTAGACCTCTAGTAAGGCTACGCACACTACTTTCCTTGTGACCCAGGCCCCTAATCTGGACCTATGTTTGACTTCTGCATATCTCTAGCCAATTCTGAGTTGCATACATATTTTTTTCCCATTTTACTCAAAGCAGCAGAGCTGATCTCAACCAGAATGACTGCATCCCCATCACTTTCCAAACATTTACCCCATCATATCCAACAGGATACTCACATTTCACTTAAGCAATGAGTACACTTTCAACAGCTTGACAAATGGCTGTGGGATTCAAAGAAAAGGGACAATAGAGAGTGGACCACAAGCCACAATAACTATTTTAGTAAATTAGGTATAACCAGCAAGATGTAAATTGACCTCTCTAGGAAAAACATATTCTGGTCCACACTCTTTTGTCATTCTCAATTTACATCGCATCTGAGTCTCTTCCAGTTCTGCTCAAATCTATTCAAGACAACATTCTTAGAGGCATCTTCATAACTTCATTTGTTGCTCCACCACATTTGCATTTCTTTAGATGTTACCTATCAAGAATTCTTCAGCCAAAGAAACATGAACACACCCTGGCTTCAGGATCAGAGACCATCTAGGAGACTACAACACTAATCACACAGTCTGGCAGGTATGAAGGTTTCTGCTGGTGATTCACTTGCAGTCTTACCCCATTTCCCCTCCCCGAGAGATGCCAAAGTCAGATAACATTTTATTAGGATAAAAAAAACTGAGTGCAATGTATTCAGGAGTGATTTGAAATTCAGCTTTTTCTTTGAGCTGACTTCTCCTCCCCGCACAGAATAGAGGGAGTCTACAGAAAAATGACCTTTGCATTCCAAGCACCATAAGCAAGCAGGATATAGAGACAGCATAGCAGAGGACATCCCTGTCTCAAGCACAACGATATACAATCTGGCTTGATAATTCAGCAGAATCCTACACCTCTCTGTTGCCACTCAGGGCAAAAAAAAAGATTCCTCAAACATTTCTGTACATGAAGAGTACATCTGGACCACTTTGTTCTTTTATCACTTTTGTCTAGAATTACTTAAACTCCTAAAAGGCTCTACAAGCCTTTGACTTTAATGGAAACAAAGAAAGTAAATGTGTGCATGTCAGCTGGCTGCTTAACTCAAAGGATTTTTTCCGCAAATAACTATCAGTCATTTGGAAATCCCAAAACCAAACGTGATGACCTTTATATAACCGGTGTGAACACTGTATGTCCATGTGCAGCTGGATACAAATCCAACATAAACATACAATAATTTCTTTGTAGATTCTGTTATTCATGTGAGCACCTTAATTGCTGACTGACTCACAGGAAGCATTTTCTTTCTTGTTTTGGTAGGTAGAACAAGGTTGCAAGGGAAGGAAGCAGTCTGAGGGTCCTTGACAAAACATCAAGTGAGATGAATGAGTAGGTAGGGCTTAACTAAGTAATGTTTTAAAAGCACACATAAAAGCAAGTAATTACATTTCTTTTACGCTTTCTGGAGAAAACTGAGTAATTCACAACTAGAAATTACATATCTCAGTCATGTGTTGGAACAGGTTTGGTGCACAGGCATTTAGAAGCTGAGGACTATGTGGTATGCATCACTGTAATACCATGCAGCTGTTCACCAGACTGAAGGGCTCCTCAACTCTCTCCATGGGGTAAGAGACTTGGTGAAAAGCAGCCTCCAACCACTTGCACAAGACTGAAACACTCAGCCAGTCCTCTGCAGCAGTCAGCAGTGAAGTATTGTACAGTCCCTCAAACATTCAAGACGAGTTGCCAATTTCATAAAACTTGCAAGTACTACTTGATTTTGACAATGTTGATTTTAATGTATCATATTAAAAAAGCAAACCCATGGGCAAACACACTTTCAAAATGGACAACAGCCAAAAATTACTTCAATTTCTGTAGTGTGTGTGAAAGCAGGGAGGAAGACTCAGTCCCTTCCCTTTAATTACTAATCTTAACAGGTGCCAGACAAAACTAGAGCCTGAAGTCTTTTAGCTGCAGGACAGGTAGGACCCATGGCAATCAGCGTGTCGTCCAACCAGGACATCCCAACCCTGGCCTTAAGCACCCCCCTTCAGAGGGTATCTCACACTGCTCTTCTCTCTGGGGAAGACGACAAAGGGTATTCCTGTTATTGCCAATTAAGATAAGGGCATGACTACTAAAAATAGATAAATAGAGATAACAATGTTGGCTATCTGCATTAGGCCTAAGTAGGACACAGCACAGACTATCCACATATAAATAAACAGAAGTCTTAATCTATGCAACCTAGGATTTTTCAAAAAATTCCTGATCTTGTCCCAGTTTAACCACCCCTACTACTTCCAAATTTCAAATAAATGCAAAAGTGGAAACAAGAAAGGAAAGAAGGAAAGAAGTACCAAATTTTATCAAAACACCAAAACAAGCACTCCTGCTTATCCTGCAATTAGCATTTTTTCTTTCAAAGGGCACTAAAGGTCCTACAAGTTCCTTTCTTCAAGGAGATGCTGTCAGAAAATATGAGGCAGCTTTAAACCAGGCTCTGGAAGCTAATCCTGAAGCATTTGGAGAGCCTGAATTCTCACACGGTTAACGTGCCCTCTTATTACCCTACTTGAATTTTTTCACACTGACCTCCAAGTGAAGATTCTCCTGGCAACTGGTCATTTTAATTGGTGCACACCAATTGAGCTGGGAACTTGGGAAACTGAGGCTCCTTTTTTTCAGCCTGTTCCTCTATGTAAACCTCTCAACTGACTGCTAGGCCAAGACACCTGCTTTTTTTTGCAAATGGTTATGTGTGACTACGCTTCAGCTACAGAGAGAACAATATTTTGGCCCAGAGAATAACTTATCTGCATCTTTCAGAAGCAGGAATTTTTTTTTTAATCTCTAGCAGTACAATTGTGATGTTAAGAGCAAGAGGAGTTCAGAATGCAAATGCTCTTCTTCCTATTTATGAATAAACTTGTGTAAACCATCTTGAAAATGCACCTAGATTTAATGTTTGAAATCTCAGATGGTTTCCCTCTACCTGGATTGAGTACCAAAGCCTTTGGAGTTGAACTAAACCTGTACTAAGCAACAGAACATAATGAAGTATTTTATATTTATGAGAACTTCTGTGGGGAAGCAAGAAACAGAAAGCTAAAACAAATTCATTTTCTTTTAGATCTCAGTTCTACCACAGACATACCCAAAAAAGCTCTGCTTCAGTTTGGGGCTTCATGTGTTTTATTATGGAAAGGAGAGGCAATTAAACGACAAGATTATTGGTTCCTTTGTATTAGGTATTTATTACAGTGATATTTAAACCTTAAATTCACTAATTTTCTGCATTCAGAGCTCCACAGGATGAATGTGAGCAAAGATATGGTTTAACCTGTAGGAAAGTAGCATTAATAATAGAGTCTGCATAATATTATATTACACTGACATGACGGGGTAATGGAGAGAGCTTTTGTTTAGGAATTAAAACAACTTCTGTAATAACATATCAATTTTTTTCCTGAACACTACTTGTTTGCCTCAAGAATTCCAGAGGACTGAGGTAAAAGAGTCAGATACATGAAGAAAGATGGTCTTTCTCTTTAGCAAGACACTTCTGTCAAGAATAACCAGAGTTATATTTTTCTTTAGGTTCTATTTTGAAAAAGCATTTTCTTGTAGTGGCAATATCAAACCAAGTGTTTAGACTAAACACATATTTAAATGTTGTTATGCCTGTGGATATGTTTGGCTGCTTCATTAAGGGCAACAACTCCTTTAACAAGATCAGCTTGAACTTGTAAAGAGTTTCCAACTGTGGCAGGCTATTTTGTACCAAATTGACTGTGCTGTTCTTCTCTTTGAATGTACACATGCGGGGGAAAGGCAAAAATACCCTTTTGTGGCAACTGAAGGGTCTCAGCTATCAACACACACATTTCTTAAGGGTGATCCACAAGGAAGTGGGACCCTTTCCAAAGCACTTTTCTAATTCTGTTCACTTGTAACCTTAAAAAAACCCAATTATATTTTTAAAAGCACATACACAGGAGAGCTACTGATGACTTCCTGTTTCTTACCAGAAACTAGTGTAAGTTTAAGGGAGGGAAAAAAAAGAAAGACCACCACAGATAATTCAGGTTCCAACACCTACAGTTCCTCATTTCACATAATTAATTAGGCTGGAAAAGACCCCTGACATAATCGAGTCCAATCTTTGACTGGACACCACCATGTCAACTAAATGCCATGTCCAGTCATTTCTTAAACATGTCCAGGGATGCTGACTTCACCACCTCCCTGGGCAGCCCATTTCAATGCTTGACAACCCTTTCTGTGTAGAAATTCCTCTCAAAGTCCATCCTAAACCTCCCCTAGCACATCTTGAGGCCATTTCCTCTCCTCCTGACCTTTGCTACCTGGGAGAAGAGATCCATCTCCACCTGGCCACACCCTCCTGTCACGTCAGAAACAGGTCAGGAACTTGGGTTTCCCACTCCATAAAAGTATGGCAACCAGAATTAACATGCAGAGCAACAGTATGCAAGTCCCAGGAAGAATATATTTGGATTTGGATCAACTCTGAAATCTTCTAATTTTTCAGTTTGTTAATTGAATAAAGTATGCAAGTTAAACAACTTCACATCCAAATTCACAATCTGCATAGCCACTTATACTCACAGATCATCAATTCAGCATGGCTTCAAACTCTGCTTATGAAATTAAAACATTATGAATATAAACCTAATGATATATGTTATTATACTTGTGCATTAATTAACTTTCCTTTTCAGATCTTGCATACAAACTTTACATTTTATCTGAAGTGAGAATTTGAGAAGTACTAAATTGGCCATTGGAACAAGAGACTACTCTCCATCTAAGGGTGTATCTTAGCTACTAGGATATAGAAACTAGCTTCAGCTTGCTTGCTTCCATTTTCACCCCATAAATCACGCAGCCCCACCCCATAAAATTACAAAGCTACTAACAAAGAAGGGACCAGAGAGTTGTTTCTAACTTTTAGAAGCAAAAAGTCCTCTACGGGATTAGAAATTAGCATTTACACAATGAGAATGTTGATGCTGCCTGTAACCTCAAAGCTCCATATCACTTTCCCCTCTGCAAACAACAAAATAATTAATCATAATTTAATAATCTGAACATTAAACCATTTTAATTTATCTCTTGCATGACACAAGCCATAAACTTTCATTACCTTACTTTTGCTCTGTATTCAATAGCAACTTTTCACTAAATAACTTCTGGAGAGCCACAGGGCATTTTTAGCCAGGACTCCACACAGCCACATTTCTACTGAACATCAAGGTTGAATCCTGCAGAAATCTACACAGAACAGACTCTCTGGTAAGAGGCTGCCTGTAAGACAAAGTAGCACCGCTGGTTCTGCAGTCTCCACTTGGAATGAGAGTGCATTTACACTTCCACAAAAGGCATCAAACAACATTTAGTAGACAGGTTCCATTTGTACTTACAGAAGCCGCACCTGGTACCCCCTTCAAAGATGAATCCGTTCGGGACAGCTCCATACCGACGCAGATCTGAGAGCTTCCACTGCCCCATGACACTGGGAGGAAGGTCTTTCACAAGGACAAGGATGTCATTGCAGAAGTGCAGGGTAGCAGGTCCACTCTCTAGTTTTGTGCCAGGGGCTACAAAGACTTGAAATCTATGAACTACCAAATAAGAAAAAAAAATTACTACAGAATATGCAAGTGTTACGTAAGTCATTCTGTTCAGCTGTGGTACTTGGACCAAGCCCTGCCCACACTGTAAAGAGTCTGCCATGAAGATCTACATGGAGGCCACAGCCACACGTAAGTTGTTTTAAGACCATTACTCCCTATTATGCCAGTTTAGGATTGGAAAAAATCCACCATATATTGGCTTAATGCTACAAATTATTAAAGTTGCAATCCTACATTAGTTTCTCCTAAGTCTTCCACGGTACTCCCTGTCTCAGATTAGTCAGTTATCCAGCCCAAACTTCACTTACCTCTTCCATCCTTCCATCACTACATGGGTTGCTCCTCCTCTAACCTGTGTCTCTCCTTTCCTACATCCATGCACACAAGTACCATGGTGCTCAAGGAACCCAAAAGCCAAGGCTCAAAGAACTAAGCAAGTTCTAACCAGGCCTCTATCACTGACTCATTTGCAACCTTTAATAAACTGCTTCACTTCCTTCCTAGCAGTAAAATGAGGAAAATTACATTTTTCCACCTTTGTGATTTTTGCAGCAGTTGGTGGTAGTAGATGACCAGACATTTAAAATTACTAGGAAACTATGTGATTTATAGGTAATAAACACTTTTAGATGTCAGTTAATTTTTTATATTTCACATCCTGAATTTTAAAACAGTGGAGAATGAAAAAGGAACACCTATCTCATTCAAGCTTACAAAATCCAGGTTCAAACCCTAACTCCAGTATGACCTATAATGCAGTACCCTTACGTAAAGTAGCAGTTGTTCTAGGCTGGTCTCCCATTTTCTCTTCCAGGGCTACTGCATTCTGAATAGTAAGTTATTGGGACCACTTCAAGGGCTCAAATCTCAGTGTTTCAAAGGGAACAATTTAAGTGAGCAAGCTTATAATTCTCAAACAATTTTTTGACCTCCACTACTGCTCTGGTTTCTTTCATATTGTGATCAGATACAAAAAAAACCCTAACAAAACAAAATAAAAACAAAAAGCACACAATAAATTTAAAAAAGAAAACAAAAAAAACAACACTTGTCTTGGTAGAGAGAAGCATCAAGACTATTATATTTCCAGAAGGAAGTTTTTGGTGGCGTTTATCAAGAGGCACATAGATTTGGCTTTTAGTTAGGCAAAGATCACATAAATAGCTCCCTGCCTATGAAATCTACAGGATAACTTCCAGGTACTCTCAGTTCTTACACCCACTCTTCCCTGTTTATTGTCCATGCTTCTTCAAGCATCACAAATTTCATCTGGGTCTGAGTCTTGCTTCTCATCTAACTACTTGCTATATTCTTAGTCACGATCCGAGCTGTAAGCCAACTCCTCATCTATGACATGCATTTGGTAAGTTCCCTAAGGCTCCAGCAGAATTAGCCGCAAAGTCATTCCAGTGAAATGTGCAAGGAGACAGAGATAGATCTAACTAACCACAGCTCTACTTACAGCTCTGCCAGTAGCACTGCTAGGGAGCAAATCAATAGTCACACGATGTCCCCTTTTGGGCACGCAGTTGTTACGCAACCTGCTTAAACGTAAGCTATGAAAAAGACAGCAAAACCATTGTGACCAATAATGCTCAGAAAGGAATCTTTAATGTCATTTGGACTCCTCTGCTCAGTTAACTCTGCCCAGTATTTTGCTGGCAGTTAAACCATGGGAGAAGCAGCATCAGGATTCTTTCTGCTTCATAAATGAGGAATGGAGCCCAGTCTTCACATGGTCAGTTGCAACCTACAACAGCTGCTGAAAACAGAGGTCCAGCTCAAATTCTAGACCACTGTCAAAAAAGATCATACTCAAATCTGAACAAAGCCAAAGTAAAGGAAAAAGCATATTTGAACATGAAGTTTTTCTATACACTGCTTTTTTGGTAAATTGGATTTTTTTTCAAAACTCCCCCCAGCCTTCTCCTACTTTATAAAAAAAAAAAATTGTGAAGATAGAGCTGAGTATACTCCTAAATAAAAGGTACTACTTAAATTCACCATTTTCTTCAGCCCATCTTTTCCTTTTCTCAGATACGCACTGACCTGCAGTATGTAACTTCTCAGAATGAGTTGTGGGCCCAAGCACATTCCAGGAATCACATCTACGTTGTCTGCTAAAAACTGAGAGAAAACACTGGGAATTCCAGTGTAAATGTCTCCATTCTGTGGTCCTCATTCAAGAACAGTGTCAACTCCTTTCACTGGGTTTTGTTTTTTTTTTTTTGCTTCCCAGACTCTGAGGTCATCTCTCCCTAGCCTATTTTTATCATCCAGCCACCTTACTTTCAAGGCACACAAAGGCACCCTTACTACACTTCAAGAAAAAACACCAGTCACCATCTTCTCTTCATCTACATCTTCTCTCTTTTCTATTTCTGTCTTCTCAAACTAGACTCACTTTGACTTCATTCTCCTAACTGAACATGCACTGAAAGATAAAATTCTGAAAAAAAATTCTAAGCTTTGGTTTATTCTCCTTCCCTAAGCTTTTCTGCAATTAACTTTATACAAATTATTGCCAGTTCAAACAACTGTACTTGTTTTCTTACTTCTGCATTTCTTCACCTCCACACACAATCTCTCCCACTTCACCTCTACTCCATGGCTGCACATGTCATAATTCAGTAGGCTCTATTCCTACCTCATTCAAAGCTTTCCTTGAAAAAAATCTCTGCTGCTTTTGCATGTCCTCCAGTCACAACCGTAACCCTCACACCCAGACAGAGTACTCCAGCACTGCATCAGTACAACATCATAAAAAACAGACCTACTCTGTCACATTCAAATACTCCTTCAGCTTTTAGGACTAGTCTGTGCTATATATAGATCCCAAACCTATTAAAAAAAAATAGAACTGGAAGTCAGTAGGGCTGTATCATCAAAGTGCACCAACTACTCCAGCTACTCATGCTTGTACTGTTCAGGAACCCCCTGCAACCTTTCCTGTTATGCAAGGCTTCATATTTGATAGCCCTGAGAGGTACATCCACACATCTCACTTCTGATAGTTTTATATATTTTTCCTGTAAAATTCCCAGGCCATCTTTCTCCATATGTACTGCAAAGGAACGAGCCCACAAACCCAACAGATGGCAGATCATATGTAACAAATGAAAAAGATTGCTAATGTGTGTCTCCCACACACCTACCCTCCTTACCTAGTTATGACTAAACAAACGTAAGACAGATACTATGCATTACCAGCACTCTTTGTTCACCACGGTACATTCTAGAGCTGCTAACCAAGAAAGTAAAATAGAATGATGTAGAAAGGTGAAGCTAGCAGGAAAGAGTATGTCTGATGACATTCCTTATTGCAAGAAGTCTCTTTCTGAAATGGAACACTAGCAGCAATGAGCATTATCAATGCAACATCCAGTAGGCACTTCAGCAAACTGGGAATGAACAGGCAAAGTTCTACTCAGGACCCTACATCTCTTAATTCAGTTTCCCTCTGAGTCCCATTGCCAGAATCCCTGAGTCAATTGTAGGAACAGAAGTAGAAGTTTGATCACTTTGTTTCAAAGCTACACACTGTCAGTGTCAAAATCAAAACCCCAAGTTAAGAGCTGTCATTATTATCCATCAGTAATGGGTGGTACTGTAGTCAAAACCTATCATAAGGGATACCTGCTTTAACATCTAAGGGGGAGAACAGTTTCTCCACTCTCAAATGAGTGACAGTCTTGTCCTGAACTGTACTTTTTTATTTGCATTTTAGCTTTACTTTCCTTTGGTTTTTTACCCTGTGGGGGAAAAAAAAAAAAAGTGTGAGAAGACAAAGGTTACCTTCCCCCAAACTGTAGCGTATTCGTACATCCCACGCGTACATTGTTTCCTTGTTCTCAAATCCCAGCATCACAACTTGAGAGAGACAGATGATTGCGAGGGTGTGATTCAAGCCCTCATAGGAGAGCCCAGGATCCAAGCCACAGATGTCTTCTAAGGTCATGCTGCTCCTCTCCTTATGCCCTTTTGCTCGTTCAGATTTATCCTTGTACACCAGCATGAGCAAACAGTCTAAAAGAAGCAAAACTGTCAGAGATGATGAAGCAGAGTATAGACCATAACAAATTTCTCATCACTCTGCTGCAATACAAAGGTGCTTTAGACAACTGCAGGATCAGCTTGATCAAGTCAGTATAAAACTCCTATTTCTTTTCCCAGCCCACCTCCAGGTAGTTTATAGTCCTTGTTTTCAGGAAGCAAACATTGAAGGGGTGTTTCAAGGGTAATTCTGCAGGCTCAGAAATAAGGAAGCCAGTAATAAATCTTCCCTATTTTACTCAAAGTCCAGTGGCGTTTCAGACCCTCTCCTGAGTCTGGCAGGGACACACTCATTAATCCTGAACATTAGAAGCTATGCTAGGATAGCTGTTCGCATTACTGACTCTAAAGACCGAGAGGCTATTGTTGCCTGTATTTTCATTAGAACATACTGAACCTCAAATGAAATTCTTACAGTAGCTCACAGATTACCCAACCACTAAATGGCGAGCAGACTGCGCTGAGAGATCGTTTCTGTCAGCTTAGGTTTCCCAGTTAAATGCTACACAGCAGCCATTGCTAAAAATCATTATGTGCCACACCTTCTTTTATTTGTTTATTTTTTAGTGTTTGCTTGTATCACTAGTTGTTTGTAACCCCTTCCCAGAGGTGATTATTACACAGTAACTATGCAGTGGAAGAATGCAGTTCAAGTGCCACGGTCCCATGACAAAAGCAAGCATTTCACAGGCAAACCCAAAAGACAAGAAAAGTGGGGAGACCTCTCCTGCCCTCTGCATTTATGACAAAAGCAGCCCTCTTTCCCCTACATTCCTTTCCTATTACACAGCATTTAGCTGTAGATGAAATTAATCGTCAATATCAAAGCTTCAACATCCACAGCTTAACCTGAGCTACAAACGACAAAAGAGAAAGACCCCCAGGCACCATTTTATAAATGCTGGGAGGTGATGCTCTCAGCTGGGCAAGGGACATCCAAATCTCCATACAGATGAAAAATGACTGAAAGACTGAACTGTCTGCTAACTAATGCAGAGCTTTGCATGGATCCCCAAATTGTCTTTGTGCACCTGTTAGTAAAAACAGCTGCAACCACGGTATTTAAACATTCTGCAATACAGTTGTGTGCCTGAAGAAAGAACGACTATGGTTTGCATACCAAGATAAGCAACTCACAAGGGGCTTTTTTAGTAAACCTGGCTAATTTAGGTAAAATAAAAATAGTATTTTTGAGGAATAAGCTACATTATCACTCAGGTTCCCTCATCTACCCCTTCAAACTTGGGTTCCTCATGTTAGAAACCCGGGCCCATATTCACAGTCTAGATACCAGCTCTAGGACCAACAGATGCCCTTTCACACAGGAAGGTTTCACAGATTCAGATGAGATACAGGTATTTAAGACACTTAAAAATTACTGTAACAACTCAGGTGACGAAGAATTACTAGGAAGCCTTCTGTCTTTCTAGCAAGAGCCTAGAAAAGCTGCCATAATCCATTCTGCAGCAATGCGGATTCATGTTTTTTAAGTGTAGGCAACATTTAGCCCTGGAAAGATACACTTTTGGGCCCAAATGTTTTCCCTTTTGGGAACAGATGGGGAAACCTGAAGCCTACTTTTCCCTCTGCAGCAGTAAAGCATTAGCTCTGTGTAACATTTTTAATTTCCCCCTCAGAAGCATGGAAATGATCTTATTTTTTTTCTTCCTTAATTCAAAACGTCATTTTATTTTTAAATTGAAGTGATATTTTCTGTCAAAACACTGATCAAAAATAACTACCAAGCTTACAATGCCAGCTTTTTTTTTTTTAAACAGCCAACAATCACCCTGAAGAAATAAGTTCCCTCTGAAAAAAACATTGTTTTTAAAAAGTGCACTTTGAACGGGCACGAAATCCAATGGCTGTGCCTTGGAAAGTCACTTTTCCCGTTGTTTTTAGTCAGCGCAGGAGCTCGCCCCGAGGCCGGACGCGGCTCCCGGGCAGCGCAGCTCTGGGATGGCCCCGCCGAGGGCTCTGCGGGCACTCGCTCCGGAGAGCCGGGCAAGCTCCGGGGCCCCGAGCCCCGTCCCCACCGCCGGGCCCCTCTTACCTGCCACGGGGGAGGGCTTGCGCAGCACCAGCCACCTGCTCTTCCACTGCAACGAGAGGCAAAGGGACAGGGTTAGCCGGGACCGGCCAGGGGAGAGCGGGCTCTCTCCCCTCCGGGCAAGGGGGCGGCGGCCCGGGACCCTCGCGGGCCGAAGGGGCGCCGGGAGCAGGGACCTTTTTTCCGTCTCTCAACTTGACGTGACCCTCCACCACCACGGAATCCGTCATCTTCAGTCATGATTCCGGACAGCTGCGCCGGCTCGCTGCGCCCGCCCCGCGCTCCGGCCGCCCGAGGGGTCACTTCCAAAATAGCTTCATTAGGGCCCCGCGCGGGCGGGCGGCCAGTGCGGCACTGCCCGGCCCCCGACCTGCCGCCTGGGGAAAGGGGGTCCGCGCACCCTCTCAGTAATTCTTTGTTCACGTGATTGACTTCTGGGTTGGGGGGGGTCTTTTAACTATTTTTATTTTTTTTCTCCAGGGTTTCACAGCGCGAGGCGCGGGCCGAGGCACCCGGAGCGCCGCATCCCCGCGCAGGCCGCCTCGGCGGATTCGCTCCGGGCGCGACCCCCGCCGTGATCCGGCTCCGCGCTTTGCGGCCGACCGCGGGAGCAGCCCGGCTCCAGGCTTTGCCGCTGACACCGGAGCCTGCCCCGCGCCCGGGCGGCTGCAAAGCCCGGACCGGATTTCCTTCGTGGAGCGAGGCCCGCCTCTGGCCGGCCAAAACACCCCCTTCCTGCATCTTCCTTATAATGCCCAATTTTCACTTTTCAAAAGTATAATTACAGCTCTCCTTGGCTCCCAGAAGACACTGCCAACTACCCCAGATAAAAATACTCTTCTCGCTTTTTTTTTCTTCTTTGCAATGCAACTGTCACGAGATAACAACCTGCTTACACCAAACCCAGAGCAGCTACAATTAATAGAATAAGATGTGTTAATGATGTCCTCAGATTTATTTCCACGAGAAATGGACTAATTAGAGTCCATTATTCCAAAAATACTCCTGCTGCATCTTATTTGATGGTAATTAGTCCTTCAGCTTTTTTTAAACAGCACTACAGCACATTTTTCTTTCAATAGCATAATAGAAGGGGATTTTTTTAGATGTTTGCATTTATTTCTTTCCTTTGAACCGGTCAGTTTGCATGGAATAACATACAATTTAATAAAATCATATTCTAAGTGTGATTCATAATGAATTAGGGAAGTGTTTGTTCAACTGGCTTTGCATTCTAATTCAGTTTCAATATAGAGTTAGGAAAAATGTCAGATAAAATTTCACTAGTACATAATCACTTAAAGGGGGTGAAAAATAAGGAGAATTACTTTCTATGGGGTAATGCTCAACGGAAAGGCAGGAGGCACATGCTAAAGTGTGCCATAGGAATGTGACTGATGTCAGTGGTGTGAGAGGTAAGGACATTTCACATGACCAGGACATCTCACATGACCTGGACATCTCCTTGCCACCCCTCCTCTGCGTTTGCAATACAGTGCTAGTCACCACACAGCTGATGTTCAAATGATTTTCATTTAGTTCCACCAAGTCAATGCAGGAACAGTGGACAAACAGGCTGCTTTGAAAGCTACAAATTAATTGTAATGCATTCAGTGTATTCAAATTAGTATCGGCTGGAGATTTGTCATTTAGACCTTTGAGGGCAGAAAACAGACTATTCAATATATTCTTTAAAAGTGTGTTTTTTGCCCTGGTCTTGCTGTGTACTGATATATGCAGCATAGATTTTGAAAAAAGGACAGCTAAAAAAAACTCTACAGAAATTGTCAGAAACACCAGTCTAACACCTTTCCTATCAAACTACCACTTTCTTTACTGCAAGAGAAAACCAAGAGAATATATACAACACAAAACTGCAAGATCAAGAGTGTGCACAGTGTGAATGGATCTTAATTTCAAAGTGAAACTGAGGTCACGGAGCAGAAACAGACATTCAGAATGGCTTCATCTTTGAGTGGAACCTGTTCCTGATGAATCCCTACCAAAGAAGAGCAAATAGTTCCTTCCTGCTGATGCAGTACTTGTCTTTCAGCAGCAGGTACAGTTAGCCTTGTTACACAATCACATTCATTTCAGGGCATTAAGCAAGCCAGACTCGTACTGCAAGGGCCAGGGAGGCAGAGATGGACAAGAGTCTTCCGCTTGTTTTGAAATCAAGATCCCAGCGGTGGATATCAATTTTTCAAGCTAGTGTTTAGTGCCTCAGAATAACAAACTAAAGGCTTTGATCTTGGGATTCACAGTATGCATAGCTGAAAACCATATCCAGGTGTTTACATCTGTCTACTGGAAGTGTGTGTGACACTTCAGTTAAACTGGGAACATCACCAGCTGAAATCGACCCTTACAGAGAGATTTTCAGATGCATTCCAGCACTAAAAAGTTAAAAAGTGTTATTTCATCTTTCTACCAGCTCTCAACCTGTAGAACAAGCTACAGGGCGATTGAAAGATTTTACTCTTCCTTTATACATAACAGACTAAGTCCAAGAAACAGAGGGTAAATGTTTTTATTAAACAGTTTACATCATTTATCCAGATTAGCATCATTGTATATTTGTACTTACACAGATTCAGGTTTTTGTTATATTTCCTTAAAAAATCTCTTTTAACTGCAGATGACATTCACCACTGCTAAGAAACCTGTGAGGACACAGCCAGTACTATAAAACAAAACACACATCTGAATATCTAGGCACCACTTTAAAATTTTATTATCTTAAAACACAGCTTTGCTTGAAACACTTAAGAGAGTTCATAAATGTTCACAGCTAGGGAAGAAATACATTTTACATCAACACTTCAAATGTACACATCTGACATGGCTACAGGTTCCCTGTAATAGGAAAAAAAAGAATTTTCCATTTTTTGTCAGACTTTTTTTTTCTGTTGAATAATTTTCTGCCTGTTTTTGCTAATACAGCTGAGTCCACAGCCTCTAAATATCTATATATTGTAATAATTTCTTTGATTATTCCCATAATAATTCCATAGACCATGACAGTAAAGCCTGTGGTTTATGATATCACCAAATCCCCAAGGAAAATGTCAAGCTCCTCCCCCAGCCATCCAGTTGAAAAATCTGTTACAAAAAACCTCCTTTCTGAATTATCTAAATAGTTTAACAACTTGTTAGTACAAAATCTAAGACATCTTCAAAACACTGTCAAATTAAAGAAACGTTTAGGGATTTATCATCAAGGTGAAGTATTTCCATTGCTATCCTCAGGGCAAGGAGCAGATCACAGTCTGCAAAAGGTCCTGGCTGCATCAACCTAAATCAGCTGCTGCAACTTCCAACATTTTTCAGGGAAAAACTCTGAGCTCTCAGGAGGTGTTGCATTAACCTTGCTGGAAAATTACACACCAGATTCAGCAGAGCTCTGAGGCACGTTCCTGATTTTACGTCAGTGGAACATAGAAATGTGTTTATATAAAAATATGCTTACGTGTTTAGTTGAAACAAAACCTAAACCCTCTGGTTTCTTTCCCCAGAACTGTTTTTTTGCAGTTAGCTGAGGAGCAGCTTTACCTACGATGTTCTCTTGGTGTCTCTCGACCTGAGCTTCAAGAGATCATTTTTCTGGGAAAGGGAATTTAATTTTTGGTCCTCCTGTTTATTTTTTCTATTTTAACTGAGAATACAAGGACAAGGTTGTTACAGGTTGGTTTGGGGGATGACAGCTCCACCAGAAATGGCAAAATATATCAAATCACTTTTTATGTAATCCACCAACCAGACAGAGAGTTGTAGTGTTTTGTGCACTGTCTTGACATATTTGAAGGTTTTTTATTAAGACAAATAAAGACAGTTATGTATGTTGAGCAACCCACAGCCCTAGAGTGCTAGATCAAGGCTGCTGACATCAGATGGAGCGGGCCTGCTTTAGGTAGTCTGGCTTGGAATTGCTGAGAATTACCATGACAGTTTTCATACCAGCTTATAATAAAATATTTATGCCATTTTAATAAAACCAAAAGACTCCTGAACCCTGCTTCAAATGTTAGCATATTTAACTGTTCAACTAGTTTTTCGGGGGGCTATTTTCTCATTAATCCACTTTACATAGTTTGTCACTCGTGTATATACTCCAGGTTTGTTGACTCTGCCACAGCCATCTCCCCAGCTGATAATTCCATAGAGGTAAGAGATGTCATTTTTCTCACAGGCCAGAGGTCCACCAGAATCTCCCTGCATTAAAAGTAAGTAAATGTTATCGAATTTGATAGAAAGCAGTCAGAAGATCAGTTTGGGAAAATACTAAAATAGGAATGTTTGCACATGAGATTTAAACTTAAAAAAAAAAAAAGCAGCAGTTTACTGAAGTTTCATTATAGAAAACTTTTTTAGTCACACCAATATAATGGTGGATTTTTTAATTACACATTAAACAAAAGTATCAAAATATCAGATATTGTTTAAAAAGATGAAATTCTTTCAGCTTCAGACATCTACTGAAAAGCATGGTTGATTTAGATCATTTTCAATGGAAGTGAATGAGCCTTTGAGGCTTGGCACTGTTGTAGTATCAGCACTGCATGGAGGGTTTACATGGGTGCATTTGGAGAGTTTCTCGATGCAGTTTATTGCAACTTTCAGACAACATGAGAGTTTTCAAAGAAAGGTGTTGCAATACAGACACACTTTGTGACTGTGCGATGCTGTAATTTTATGTGGCATATGGGGTTTTGCACGTGTTTAAATTTGCTACTGAGTATTTACCTTGTCTTTAAACCATAAATTGAAAAGCAGCCCAAACTACACTACAGCAAGGATTAATCTGGAACACTTCTACTTATTTTAAACCTTGAAAACATTCAGGACAGGGGGGTTGATTATTAATACTCTTAGGCTGATTTTCTAGGGAAATTAAAATATTAGAAATCAAAAATGTGACTTAGTAAATGGTACTGGTAAAAGCAACCATTGCTCTAAGTTGAGACCAAGGAGAAATATATTTTTTCTTATCTCAAAAGAAAATTCCTTGAGACCGAAGTACATACAAAAATTGTGTTGCCTTTATACAAGGAGATTTCTGTGGTAAGTGAAGGACATCCGATGAAGTCTTGTTTGTTTGCTTATTTTTCACTAGTGTAATTGATTGCAATTTTGGCACCAGTGCACCGATTAAATTTTAAAAAGTTTCCAAGAAAAACTTTTTAAAAAATCAAGAAAACACATCATCTGTTTGAAGTTTCTTGGTCTTGAAATATTTTTATACATAACAGATGGTTTACAGGTTAATATCCTAAGTGTACATTAAGAAAACCCAGAGGTCAGCTGCATCTGTTGTTACATTAAGAGGTCTACATGATTTCTCCTCGGACTATACTACAAGTCTGACAATAGGGAAAAATAAATTACTGATTCGCTAATAATGATTTCATGTCATGAGCACTGTTCTTCAGCAACATCTGTGACTCTAAATCACTGTTTCTCAAACTTTGCGATTCTCTCCAGACCACTTGTCTTTGCAGCTCCTTTCTCCATCCCTCCACTTTCTTTTCTCCCTCTCATTCCTGATCTCTGTTTTTCCAGGGCAGGGATAGACAAACAGCTGTAATGCTGTCTCTTGTATTCACACTTCCTGGGAAAGGCAAGGGGAGCTGGGCAGGCAGGGTCGTTTCCATCCCTCTGGCCAGTGTGAACACTTGCAGCCTGAGTCTCAGCCCTGGCCTTGAGCCACTGCTGGCTGCTGCCATTTCACTCTTGACACCTTTCTTTGGATATGTTTACGACCTCTACAGGACCTCCAGCACACAGTATACATGATATTTCTTGCTCCACTTACACTGCCAACTATTAGCTATGTGCTGCCTTTTCATGACTTTATGCTAATAGAGCAAAACCCCCCTCCTTCAAAATGAACTGTAGATAAAATCTGAAGTTTATGTAAGGAATAGTCTGATCCCTCATTTTAAGAAGTCTCATCTATCACCACAACAATTCTGCATCGTTATTCAGAGCCGAGGTGTGACATAATTCAAAGTAGTAAGAGCATGAGGTCATTCCATGATAGACTGAGGTTACATAACACAGTTTCCAATTGACTGACATTCTACACCATTCAGTCACATCCACTATAGAAACCTCAGCTCCTTCCTCCAAACCTCACCACTGCTCCTCACCTCCTACCCAGGTGTCCTCATTTTACCCCCGGCGAGAGGCAGCAGCTCTGGGATTTGGCCCCACACAGGTTCATGCTGTTTTCCCTGCCAGCACATCCCTGCCAGCTGGGCAGCAATCCATTGCCACCACCTGCAGGCTCAGCCAGGAGCTAGAGCAACACACCCTCCAGTGCACAGCCACTGCCTTGTGTGAAGGTAGGAGGAACATAATACCCTGGAGCCCTTCTATAGAGCTTAATTGATATTGAACATGTTAAAAAATGAAAGTGGAAGCAGTCACATAAGGTTCTTTTCTTTAAGAACATTTCTTTAGGAACACTGTAAAATCAAAAGTAAGAACTGTAACGCTGCAATATTTCTGACCAAAATACATTTCTATCACCTGCCTAGAGATGACACACAGCATTACCTGACATGCATCAGATTTACTATCAAAGTAGCCAGCACAGAACATATTTTCAGTGAGTTCTGTTCCATAAATTTCAGGACTTCTGCACTTCTCCTCAGGAATAAGTGGAACCAGTGTTTCTTGCAGGACATCTGAATAACCAGATATATCTTTTAAAAATTCCAGGAGAGGAAAAGAAAGTAATTTTTATAGAATGTCATGAACAAAAACACAAGGCACAATACAACACATCTAACCCACACAATAAACACATTTAACAACTCTCAGTAATATTCATGTTTTGGACATCTTTAAAAGATAATAATTATTATAGTGATCACTTTCTGATCCTCCAGTCAGACTCCATGCCTTTTAAAATAACAGTATTACAATGTCCAGCCATTAATCAACTTTGGGTTCTCTCATTTTCTAGAGACTCAGGGACAGTACCCCAGCACTTCTCACCTCTTTCCAGACTGATAATAAATCATCCATTTATTGAACACTCCATTACTTCTTTTTGTCTGTAGACTACACATTTAGACCAGGACATTTGCTCATACTACATGTCTCATGAAAATGTGGCAGCCAGCTCCTCAGTCCTTCTCCTCTACCTACATGTGTCTTTGCTATCTCAGCATTGAAGCAGCGTGGTCCAGCCTCATAATCCTAAATTCCTCCTCTGAAAGGATGGGATGATTTTTTCCACCTTTCTCAAGCTGAGTGTAAGCACTTCTTAGCCCAAAGTCTATCTGGCCATCTTCTATTGACATTTTCAAAGTTTCTCGATGGTGAAGTTAAAAATCCCCTCCATCACTGATGAGTAAATTGATTGTATTTGGTTTGCAGTCTTGGTTGCCTACCTGGAGAAATCAAGGGTGGGATTCATTTTACTAAAGTGCCAGGTGTTGGCACTACAACCAGCTACTTTCTCTCCTCCCAGTCCATGGAATCTATCTAGCTCATAGCTCATCCCATCCAAAAATTGGGGCAAACATTTGGTAAAGGGAACCACGCTCCAAATTCCAAGGACTATAAAGTTCAGGATGACTATTTCAGATGTAAATATTATAAACACTAAAGGCAGATAAAAAGAATCCCACCAGAAGTCTCTTGCAAAATATTTTACCAAATTCTCAGCTGTATAATGTATACCTGAGCATTATGTTATTACGATCATCATTTTTTTTCTACAGACACCAGCTCTTGTTTCACTCACTCTCATGCTTGTGTCCCCATCCAGAAATCTGACATTTCAACTGGTCAGGGAAAACAGTATCACTGTCCGGCAGGCAGATGGGCTGAACAAACTGGGACTTGACAGCACAACGTTGGCCATTCTTCTTCAGCTTAATCAAAGCTGCAGAACAGAAAAACAGAAATACAGGAGGAGGAAAGTGACTGTTCCCTTTCTTTAATGGGATTGGCAGTAATGGGTCTCAGATACAAATTTAATTATCCCCTAAGCCTCTCTTAATTAAGATATTTCAATCAAAGACAGACAGACTCATCTCAACAGCACCTGATTTCACAGCAAATTGAAGGCTGAAACATTCAGCTACTCCCCTTGTGGGAATATTTATTTTATGCTATGCTCACTGAGCAGATTTTGCTTCACTGCCTCTGTAGAGAAGGGGGAAGATAGAAAATACATGTGTCTCCTCCCACCTTATAGTTAAATAACAGTGACATATCCCCAACTTTCAGCTGAAATAAGTGGGATGTGCAAATACTCACTGCTTCTGAAAGCCTGGCCACTGGCCTAATTCCAATTCCATTTAAAAAATTAATTACTCCAAGAGCTGGTGTATTTTGTGTCCTGTTATCACTGAGTTCAGGAAAATTCAAGATCTTTAAAATTAAGGAATAAAAGCAATAAAACCTCAGGACATTTCAAAACCAAGCTTCTTGAAGCTACAAAGTATTACATAACCTACACAACTTTTACTAACCCACCACAGGGCTGAAAACAGCGTAAATACAAAGCTGTGCAGCACCATGAGATTGATACTGAAAGAGTTCAAAAAATGGTTCCCCTGAAGCGAGTCCCTTTCATCTGTCTGCAAAGCAGCAAAGGGAGCTTTGTGCTGGGTGGAACAAGGGCAGCATGTTGGTTTTGCCACACCACTCAAAGAGAACAGCTGAGGTAATGTGGACACCCCTATCAAACCTTCTCATCAGGCCTTTTGGAAGCTCAAGGTTTTGAGAGCACAGCTGTGTGGAAAGCAAGTGATGTTACTGGATAGTCTTATTTTTCTACCAACTACAGCTTTTGGCCTTAGTGGAACATAGAAGAAGTATCTCACAGCCTGAGAAGCCCACATAAACCTTGCTCCCACACTCAGCAGCTTGCTCTTCCTCTCCTTACTCCTCTTCCCCACTAACTCTGCCTGCTTCTGAATCCCTCAAATTTCCTAGCAAACACTCATGTGATAGTTGTTTCCTTTAGAAAATTATTTCCAGCAGGAAACAACTCTTCTGTCGCATCAGTAGAAATCACTGACTGGACAGAACAAGCCTCTGCATCTTCGTCCCCCAACACAGCTTCTGCCTTCTCATTTATTCTTGCAATTGGGCTCATCTTAGGCACTCCATGTTCAGCTCTCCCTAGATTTGGACATAGCACACTGGTGAGGCATGCCTACCTAATTTCAGAGTAATTTAAAGAGCAATGAGATCTCAAAGCGTCATGAGTGGTTTTCACCAGGATATTTCAGAGCAGAGTAATGCCTTTAATCTAGTTTGTCTCCTGGTATGCTGTGACAGAGCTCCCACCAGCACAGAACCTGAATGCTTTTTGCTATAAAGTAGAAAATACTCACCATCTGGGAGCAAAAAAAGCCTGACCTAAAATATTCCCAATGTCAGGCTATTAAATAGTCTCACAAAGTGCTCACACAGCTTGATGCCCCGAGGTGACGTGACAGCTTCCACAAGAGCAGATCAGAAAATAAGAAGTTGCTGTTCCATTGTCATTCTGACTAATATTATAAGGTCAATCAGAAGGGCATTTAACTTCTGACTGATAAGACAGCTGATTTTTAAATCTATCTGGGTGTAAAAAATGATTCTTAGTAGCACAGATTTTCAGAGCAGATGGGGTTATTATATTCATCTAGTCAGATCCTTTATACAATACAGACAATAGAATTTTACCAAGTAATTCCTGCATCAAGCCTACAGCTTCTGGTTCAGTTGAAAAAATGCCTAATCTCACAAAGACTTGAGGTGATGATGAATCTGCCACACATCTAGGTAAATTGCTCCAAAGGCTAATTATCATAATTATTTAAAATTTGCAATTTATTTTTCATCTGAATTTGTCTAGCTTTCAGATGCTGTTATAACTCTGGTAGAACTAAGAACCCTCTGCTTTCAAAAGCCTCTCCTAGTATCTATGATTTTTCCACTATAAAGGCAGTTTTTAACAGACCAACTAAACTTGAAACTAGGTCAAGTAAATGGAAAATAAAACTGTCTGAACAAAAATACTCACCAATATCATGTTCAGTAGGATTGAACACGGAATACTGAGGATGCAAGATGTATTTCTCTATTTCAAAAGTCTGTGTTACATCAGTCGTTTTATTAAATATTTGTTGACCCAGAACTACTCTAATAGTGGATTTTAGTGGACTGTAATACAAAAGAGAGAACAAGCAGTTCTGTGATTAGCAGGACAAATGTAGCTGATTTTCCAGTGGCTGGGTATCCTATGAACCATTATAACCCCAGGCTCCCACCATGTCCTTTGTTTACCCTCTCATAATGCCTTTACCTCTTTCCCAGGCTTCCTGCCTACTGAGGGCAAGGAAAAAGATAACAAATGTTACAGTGAGCCCTGAGCTCTGTTGGTCCTGATTAGCCTAATTAAAGGCGGCTCCTTCTTGAAAGAAGGAAAAGGCCAGTACAGGCACTGCTGCCCAGCTGCTGTTTGGGTAACAAGCATCTTTGGGGGGCGTAAACACCTCTTCGAGAAACTTAACTGAGTTAACTTAAATTTGGCTTTGCCAATGAGTACAAAAACTGCTCAGAAAGAAATGAGGGATCAAAAAATCAAATATATTATATATAATATATCAAAAAGTGAGTCGGTGGTGGATATCTTGTTTCTCTGGGAAACCAGTCTCCTGAAAAAAATTGCAAGCATGGGCCAAGATTTAAAGGTGCTGGCACACTGACAACTCAGGAACATCTGGGGAGCTTCCATCTAAAAGATATCACCAGTTCTGCTCTGAGATTAGTTTGATCTGTGTTAAATCTGTTGTCCAGAATCAAAAGCAACCTGGTGAAATCCCAACAGCACATGGATTTAATGGGAAACTCCACAGCCGGAGGAGAACACAGTGTTTGCAATTCACACCATCTTTTACAACTATCATTTTTTACTTTAAGAAGACCACAGTCCTCTGATATCCAGTGTCCTAGGAAAGAAAACCATAAGAACCAGTACAGCAATTGGGAAGTAAGGGGCATGTGGGAATAATCAGGAAGTGTTTAGAAAAGGCAATATATTCTCTAGCTTTGAAAGCAACAGAATTCACATTTCACTCTTGTTCTAAAACCAATTCAATCTGCATCTGCATAAGTCTACAGTGAATTTAGTTAGCAAGTGTCTTCCACATTGGAGCACTCCTATGTTTTGTTATCCAGTGCAGAAAAAGAAAGTACCTGGTGTCACACACCACACACAGATGCAGAGTGGTTTGCATCACTGCAGTTTCCCTGGTTGCATTTTTGTGCCCATCGAGTACAGAAACACCATGGAGCCTCCCCCAGTACTGAGTACACAACAATGACCAGCAGCCATGGACTCAGAGGAAAGAGATTCTGGCCAATTTCATTGCAGAGAGACAGCAGCAACCCTGCTACAAGAACTATGCCTAAGGTTAACAAAGGAAAGGGCGAAGTTTATTCTGTATTACTGGAATACAAGAAGACAATAAAATGTTCTTAGATCAATATGTAAGGCCATGATTTTCTCAGTATTTTTGCAGTAGTAAATCAACCTGCTTGAAAATCAAATTTTGGGCCTGTAAAACAGTGGAAGTTCACTTTCTGGAACAGTAGTTAGAATAATTTTAGAAGCACTGAATGGTTCTACTATGACTTACAGATGGTTCATTCAGAAAAAGAAATATAACAGGAGAGGTTACAGAAAAGAAAAAAGAAATAATTGAGCTGCACAGGTATCTATTGTCTCCTAGTGGAAAACAGTTGGAATTGTGACTACCAGAGGTACTAAACAAACAGAAGAGCACAAATTACAATGCAGTAATTATGGAAAATCTGTACGTACCAAACTACCAGCTGGAAGTGGGTGGAAATGTCCTGAACAGCTGCCAAAGTTAGTAGCTATTTCACAACATTTGAAAAACAAATGCATTGTGGCTTGAGCTCCAAATGCTTCAGTACAGCATTCACAGTGTTATTATTAGCTCTACAAGCTATCAGTGTCTATATTCTGGCACAAGGTTCTCTGTTTCTCTTGGCTTCTTTACTATGCAAAAGAATAATGGGTATCAAATGATGTAATAATTTTCCCTTCAATGTGATCAAACTGAAATCAGGGAAAGTGTTGAACATTTGTAGAAAATTGAGCATTTAGAATAAAGTAAGAGCATCTTATAATCAATATTTTCTCCAGTGTCCAACAGGAGAAAAAAAAATCTCTCAAGAAAATCAGCTTCAGAAATTTGACCGTTTAGTTCTTCCATGTGGTTTTTTGTAAAGCTCGGCCCACTCTATTTGTGTCAACCAACAGTAATTTATTGTCTCCAATAAATCATTGCTTGGCTGTCTCAGCCTTTCTGAACAAATCACAGCAGTGAGCATAGTCATCTCTGTTACATCTCAAAACAGGCATAAACATTCAGAAAGGTAACCAAGAAGGAGAGAAATACTTCTGCTCCCCTGCAGATTCTTGCACATGTGATGCCCCGTTCTATGTGCTGCTTCACCCTACCTTATTCCTTTAGGCAGTGTTTAGATTCTTTGAGACTCCTTGAGGAACAAGATAAGGGCTTATGAGATTATAGTACTCCAAGCCATTTTTTAGATCATGAAGAATATTCAAATTGCCAGAAATTTCTTTTGACACATTGGTCTTTTATAACCTCATCTTCTTTCTTTTTCAGTTCAGGTTTGTTGTGAGGACCCACTGTCACACTAAGGGGTGAGTTTACCTGTTAGCAAAGCAGTGTGCTGCTGACACCACCCAGCAAGTCTGAACCAGGCTTCCACCACAGAAACTCTCTCCAATATATATGGCTGCTGTCCAGGGATGAGATCCAGGCAGAGATGAAGATCCCCCAACAATCCTAGGTCTCACAAAACTTCTTTTTTTATGTCTTCTTCCACATGATCTTTTGGTACCTGCAGAACTATCTACTTTGTCTGGAGCTGGTGGCCTCCTTTCCCTCCTTGCTGAGATAAAAAGGGATATGGCATCAGACTACCAGAATCTTTATGTTTTTGTATTAATTACCATGTCTTATACATCTTCAGGATGTAGACCTCTCTTTGCACACAGAGGCCCACTCCCTTCTCTGGGCCTGTATGATCATCCCAGGATGATGACAATTTGTACCAAAGCATCAGTCATTTCTGGCACCATGCATGTTCTAGCAGAAAATTTGGGGATATTGGCATGATTGTGACCAAAACAGTAGTATGACACTGCTGCTATTTCAGGACAAGAATCACAGATTGTATCACAACTCCAAAAAATGCAAAAGAAGCCTGTTGTTTACTGGAAACAGTAAAATATTCAACACTCCTGGGAACAGTAGAACATCCGAAATTATACAGTGAAAGTTTGTTGTAGTATCAGTAAGTCTTCATTCACTCATAACATGGATTTTAAGAAAGCCTTTACATACCACAAGCTGGAATGTCACAATACGCCCAAGACAAACTGTTGTCCTTCATGATGTAACACCAGGGTTTATCATCATCATCTGGATTTCTAGTTAATTCAGGGGAAGAGGGAATTACAAGCATTAACCACAGTGTTGTTGCAAGCTTCCCAGAGGTTTTCTGCTTTTTCCTCTTGCACTGTGCAGAGGACTGACAGGACTGTCAGACTGAGCCGTCTGACAAAGCGCTGACAAAGTGCTCACCTACAAGGTGAGCAGCCTTTCAACAGAATTCTTTTTCTTAAAACTAACCAAGATTAAGGTTCTCTAGGACCTGAAATACAGACACGACTGAACACCTGTAAAACTTGCCCACAAGTATTTGGATGCATGAGCACGTTCACAGCGTTAAACTACAGCCCACACTGAAGTGCTTTAATAGATATCAGCTCAGCTATTTTCAGAACTAAATCCCATGGGAGAGATTCCTGTTTTAGGTTATTTTTTAGGCGAGGAGATTCCAGCACAGTTAGATTCATAGAAAATCCATAACAAGAATAGCTAGCAAAAATGAATTTGCAAATCTCAGGTTCACATTCCCTGGAAAGTCTGAGGAAATGAAAGACTACCTCAAGAAAATATTGTATTCCTCAAAAAGGTTAAA